>JAPEIP010000005.1:9671054-9705486 GCA_026120095.1 Capsicum chinense | reverse complement strand
GTTATAAACTAAATAGAAACATTCCATTTGTGACTTCCTTTCTCTTTTCCTTATAATTTTCATAATATAGAATATAAAGTACACAATTAAGTAAAACGCACAAGTTATGGAAACTAAAATAAGAACAATACATGTATGAATTTAATGCTATAATTAAATTATGGTGAGGATTTTTTGGGTGTAGCGCATTGTTTCGCTCATAAAGCAACAAATCCTTTCTTGGATTGATTTTCGTTATTATAGTCCTGTTGCAAAATTCCGACATCAGTTATATAGGAAACTGATGTGGGGCTTATATAACCATGGGCTTTTCCCGCCTTAATAGCTAACTTTTACGGTGTGGCTCTCCTATGTTTGTATCAATGGTATCAGAGCCACTCATCATCCTCCATGCACACCGTGCCTGGGACGGTGAAACTGGTATGGCACTGTTCGGTCAGAGCTAGCAATGTCTAGAGCACAACCGTCAAGGCGCCTGGCATCTCACTCAAAAAGGGCTGCTTGGGAAAGAGCTACGTACACAAATAAAGTGAAAGCTACCGAGAGTTGAGCCGTTAAGGACGACAGATGCGAACTGAAATTCGTTTCCCTTTACATTGATCGGTTTCTATATTCTTCAAGTAGCTACCTATAAAGTGAATATATTTTAAACTACCCTACCTTTGAAAGTAGTCTAAATCACTTCTACCTCGGTCATTCCGACTTGGCAAGTTGTATTCGAGAATGTTATAAACTAAATAGAAATATTCCATTTGCAACTTCCTTTCTCTTTTCCCTTATAATCATCATAGGGTAGAGCATAAATTACAGATATAAATATATAATGAAATATAAACCTTTTTTTTCAGTTTTCAATTCAACAAATCGTCATAAATGCATAAACAATAAAGGCTCAAATCTCATTTATTTTCTAATGAATAGGTAGTTGTTGGGCAAGGTTGTTCGAATACAAAGTGTGGCTTTCCATAAGAGGAAGGTATAGTGTTGTGGCCCTGGGTTCATCTGCACCCAGTACTTTCAACGCTAAATCTGAGTTATGTGTAAAAATCTAGTAAAATTTTGATGACTAGTATGTACAATAATTTCAAAAATACAATGTGTTCTATACAACGAACCTTAAAGGTTGAACCTACTGGGCTTAAATTCTGGATTTGCCTCTGCTATTCATTTACATTTCATAGCTCCCTATCATGCTTTCTGATTACTTTCTACAAAATCCTATTAGAAATAATCTACATTTAAACAAATCTTGTGGCACACTGTTTTCATGCTTATATTATGGTCTACGTCATACCTCGCCAACATAAGGGTGGATTAGTTAAAAATACCACTGTATCCGACCAGGGAAAAAATATATTCCTCCATATTTGTTGTTTACTAAATTTAAATTACGCACAATAATTTGAATGAACTGTTCCATGCTCGCTATGTAATTGTTCAAAAAAAATTAAAAGATCTTACTGCTATACCGAGAATTTTAATGTACTTCTTTTCATTTTTTTTACAGGTGCTTCAGGTTTGTCAAGTTATTATACGAGTGCCTGTAATAATTACTATAAACTGTGGTATCGCGATATACCACTTTCCGGGCAAATACGTTCGCACCGCAAGAAGGTGATTCTTCCCATCTGTCCTGGTGGACAGAGTCACCTGATATCTATTGCTAGTGAGAGGTGGGAGGTATCCATGGATCTAATCAAGGTATGTGAAAGCTGGCCCAAACTCCACAATTATTGGGAAAAAAAAGAGTGAGCCATTGATGTGCATATACACTTAGTTTTCCTCCTATAAGTAGGTGAAGAGCTGTGGTTATTAGGAGCTGAAATTGAATCTTAAGTTGATGCTTAAAATATACACTTTTTGACCATCGGCTTTACTCATTGGGTTTCTGTTTGCTGATGATTGACATGACAGAAGTGTCATATGATCCGTTTCGTTCATTTCAAGAAACAATAAAACGAATGTTACTTCTTGTCTGATTTGTATATTTGATCCAAATGGCAACTAAATAACCATGCGTTGAATATTTCCTTCCTTTTGCATGATTAAACAGATAATTGTACGATGCTTACCGGTAATGGCATAAATTCAAGATTATATGATGACATATCAGAGGGTATATTTATGTGACACGGTTAGGACAAAAGGGTGGTAAGACTAGTAACATAGTGCCATCAGCTGACGAACTTCCTCTCCATCCAAAGTATATATAAATCATAGTAGAATAGAGTTTAGGGCTATGAAAGTAACACAAAATTAGGGATTGAGTAACCCTATGCTAAGTTGTTCGGACTCTCAAAAATTGTGACCGCACCTATGTCGGATCCTTAAAAAATGCACTACTTTTGAAGGATCCGACACGCACCCTATGACATTGTTGGAAGAGTCCGAGCAACATAGACCCTATGATAGAGATATTTTGGAACTCTATGGTTGTGGAGGCATACGGGGATAATAGGCTATCGGGATGACTTAAAGTGAAACCGTGATTACTGGAGGTTCCATGTTGTAACTAAGCCAAGGACAATGGAGACGAATATCAAGGGCGTTTTTGCTACTGCTTATTTTCAAGAGAAGAAGTATATGAAAGACAATACGTGTTTTTTATCGGTCTTCTTGGTCCATGAAAGAAGTTGGCTTGCTTGTTTGTCCATGACTTTCGTCTCTGTGCTGGCGAGATCAAATAAATATAGTCCACGAAGTTGCTTTTTTTTTCTTTTCTAATTATAATAGTTATTACTTATATTGCATAGTGAAGGCATCGATTTGATTGTTGAAGTTCTCGAATCTATAGATTTCAAACTCTTTTTAATTTTCATGTGTCATACAGCCACCCGACAGAGCTGATTCCATATATGCCTCAACAATGGGAGTCCAGCATATGTGTTTACATTTCTGATACAGCAGCATAATTTCTTAAAATTGCGACATAACTGTCGGTTTTATTCCTTCTAGGATGAAGGAGAGGGACTTGGTATTTACACTGAACAAGCTACGCTAATGGAACCAAACTCCGATGCTCCTACTACGGCTATGCTTCCGATGCCAGATTTTTCTGAAGTAGGTTTGATTGTGTTGGTTTCAAATGCCTTGCATTTTAAGGAAAAAAGGAAGTCTTTTACCACAAATTTATTAATTCTTTATTTAAAAGCCATGTGTCATATGGAGTGATTTAAAGAAATAAAGGAAGTCTTTTGAAACATGACGGCTAAAATAAACTTTAGACATGTGACTATAAATTATTATAGTAAAATGAGAATTTTAAAGTTAAATTATTGTGAAATATATAATTGAGTCATTTTGTTGAGGGTAAACTAATAAGGGAAGTTTACATAGGATAAACAGAGTGTTAACTTACTAAAAGTATCCTTGATATATAGTAGTAGGTTTCAACATGCCATGTCAATTCTTATATTAACATATAATTAAAATGAAAATATTATTAAAAAATTTTAGATATAGAATTTTGTAGTTCTTCTTATTATTTTTAAACGGTCTAAAAAGAAAAGACTGCCCATAGAAAATAGATTGAATGGAATGATTGATAATGCCATACTTTGAAGGATTTTGTGCACTTATCAGAGGTTATTTTTTTTCTGAAAAGTGCTTTTCGTGTTTTTAAATTTGGATTAGTTGCTATTCTTAATTTTGGAAGGATGTTCATAACATATTGACTGATCATTTTGTTTGTGGTGTTGTGCTAATATATAATTATTTAATTTTGCAATTTCTTTCGGCTGTTGAATCTCAGGAGGTATTCCTAGAGATTGGTGGTATGAGTTCTTCAGTATATTCAATTTGAATCAGGTCAAGCATGTCGAAGAGCCCTATGCTGAGGTGTTTTCTAGACTTTTATAAGTTAAATTTAGCTTTCTTTAAATTTTTTGAGACTACTATAATCTAAATAAATGATTTTTTTTTAAAATTCTCAGGCTGCACAAACTATGGACAATGTGGTACCTCAAGTCCCATATGTTGTGCCAGTTAGCTCACTTATTATGCATCGTTTGCTCCATATTTATATACATTACAATGTCTCTATTATGATGTCTCTCTTTTGTCCTAATTATAGGCACATGATATATCACCTGAGGTGACGGCCTTTAGTCCTGAGAGATTGCAAGAGTAATGCCCTATCGATCAAACTGTGGAGATGGAACCAAATTCCCGTGCCCTTAAAAAGATTATGCTTTCGGTGCCAGAGCGTTCGGAAGCAGGTTCGTTGTATTGGTTTCAAATACTTTTCGTTTATGTTTTGGAATCTTTTGTCTTTGATCTTGTTAACACATGTGAGCTCAGCTAAGAAGTTTATACTCTTCTATGTTGACTTAACATGCATTTTTGAACCAGAATACTAATGCCAATTTTTATTAGTGTAGGAAAATGGTAAGGCTGTGTGGATTATCTATTTTCAATTATAAGCTATTCAAGGACAATTAAATAGTTCTCGGTTGTAACGAAAACTCATAATAGATTCTCTACTGACGAACGTTATCAGGTTGTTCCGTCATCTCCAGCTCTGGGATGTAGTAAACTCCCTAGTCTACTCAATATCTTGCAATTTTCCGATCTTCCTCCTGTCATGGAATTAAGAAGGTGATAAGTTTGAGAAAGATCATAATTTGTTAGCTGTTAAACCGTATATGTAGGTTATATGTTCCATGAACTAAGACAAATGAATTTCTTTTACTTAATTTGAAGCAACAATATATTGATGGTACTTGTACTCAAGTCCATTGTCAGGTTTATATAAAAGATCACATTCTTCCTTGGTTGTGAATAAGCCTTTCTTAGATTAGCGAGAAGCCTAGTCAACATATCGACAGCTTCGTGTCAAAATGATGATGACAACTTTGGTTCACGAAGGATTCTGTGTTTACGCAAGGTTCAGGGAAGGGCCATATCCCAAGGGATACAACGTAGGCAGCCTACCCTAATGCAAGCATCAATTGATATGTAAACCTAATGATTGACTAGGCTTCTCGCTAATCTAATAAAGGCTTATTCAAAATGAAGGACGAAAGCAGTCTTTTATATAAACCTAATAATGGACTTGACTACAAGTACCATCAATATATTGTTTCTTCAAATAAATTAAAAGAAATTCATCTGTCTTAGTTCATGGCATATATAGTCTACATAGATTGTTTAAAAACTAATGAAATATGATATTTCTCAAGTTTATCACCTTCTTAATACCATACCAAGAGGAAGATCGGAAAATCACAAGATATTGATTAGACTAGGGAGCTTGCCGCATTGTATAGCTAGAGCCAGTGGAACAATCTGATAACGATCATATCAACAAAGAATCTGATATGAGTTTCCGTTGTAACAGAGAACTATTTAAATGTCCTTGAAGATCTTATAATTGACAAACAGATCATCAACACACTCATAACATTATCAGACACTAACTAAAATTGACATTGGTATTCTTGTTCAAAATGCATGTTAAGTCGACTTATAAGAGTATAAACATCTTAGGTGAGTACACATGTGTTATCAAGATCAAAGACAAAATATTCTAAAACACAAACTCAAAGTATTTGAAACCAATACAGCGAACTTGCTTTCGAAGGTTCTGGCACCAAAAGCTTAATCCTTTTAAGGGCACGGGGATTTGGTTCCATCTCCACAGTTTGATCGATAGGGCATTGCTTTTTCGATCTCATGGGACTAAAGGTCGGCACCGCAGGTGATATGTTATGTGCCTATATTTAGGACAAAAGAGTGACATCATAATGGAGACATTGTAATTTATTCGAGCTCATCTTCCACATTTTTTGTGATAAAGATTTTTGATATTGTAAATGTGGTCATGAAGCCCTATTGAATACTTCTTGAACTCAATAAAATTTAGGTCGTAGGTTTTTACTTGTAAGATTTTGAAGGTAATATTTTTTTTATTTAATTAGTTGATTAATTATTGACTTATAGTTATTTTGTATTTGTGGTCTTGTTTTTATAGAAGTTGGGTGGATGTGATTACTTTAATTTTTATAAAGAACGACACCCTTCACAAGAAAATCATGTAATCTAGGGTTTGTTGAAGAAAGTTAAGGCTTTTGAAGAGAAACAAAATCGAGCAAGAATATGCTACATTGTTGGCATTATGGTTACTGGTTTGGTGTTGTTGGGCACATGGATATTCAAGCCTAATTGCTGAAATTTTCATGAAGGTGTAGTTTTATTTGCTACTTGTTTGGTGTTGTTGAACACATGGATATACAAGTATAATTGTTGTAACATATCAAAAAACTATCACTATATGTAAAGTTACGTTCGTTGCGTATGTAAAGTGAAGTGATGAAATAAAAAATTATTATTTCACAGGTTATTCTTTATACACAGGTTGCAAGCATCTAGTTAGTACCCCATAAGTCCAGACCTCTTGTATGTTTGCCACAGTATTGTCACACCGAAATGTCTTTGGCTCAGCCATTTCTATGCCAGTCAGAAAATATTCGATGTATGCAAGCGCGTTCGACCCTTACGTGAAATCGGTTTTATTTTTTAGAAGGTCCATGTCCTTGTTTCGACCATCAAAATCCCATGGTTGCTTCATTAACACTTCCGTTGGCAAATTACCCATGATTTTACTTTGCCTCAATAAGATAGGGAACAACTCCAAAAGTGGTTGTATGTGGGTAAAAAAATAGTCCTCATCTAAGGTCGGTAAGTTGCAGTCATAAACCTAGATATTTACCTCCTCGAGTAGTATCTCAACAACCCGATAACGTATGTTGTCCAAGTTCATGACTCCAAGAATCCTCTTTGCCCCAGTCCAGATCTTGCTGTGTGAATTTAGCCTCTCCCCTCTAACATATTTTATCATTTTTTTCATCCCATTGAAACTCAGAAAGTAACAAATAAAATCCCGTGCCAGTGGGAGTTGACGCTAGCATACGGATATCATCGTACTAAGAAAAAAAAATTCTTGCATTTGTTGGTTTTGGTGAGGGGTCGCTGGGACAATGCCTTCCCTCTCTTTGATGGTGGTGGTTTGGCTGTCCTGATTGCCTTGGACATTTTGTAGGGTGTTTCCTTAGTGAGAGGTTCTTCTAGAAGATTGCATCTCTAGCCCGTTACTACGACAAACTCTTTCAAGCCAAAACAAACTGTCATGCCACAGTAGCTGATCAAGATTTCATTCATCTTTTTTCCCCCTCCTTCGAATCTTTATCATCCCCCATGTACTTGATCCTGCACTTGAGAAGACCGTATATCATACTTATTTGGAAACGGAGAGTGTAGTCCTCAGGCATCTTAAGAAAGTATCCAAAATAGCTCTTCTTAAAAAGTCCGACTATGTGTTCATTCTTCATAATTTTCCTAAACTCATCCAAAGGTTTCCTCAACTGAAATTTAAGTACAAAATTACTAGTTAGTTTTGTAGGGTCATCTATTGGAATCGCAACTTAAAGCCTATCAATACTAATAGTTTTGATAGCTTCATGTTGGGATTTTGATCTTATTTCATGCCTTATTGGTGAGGCATTATCATCATGTTGATAATGACCCTCTTTCTCAGTTTATTCTTCGTCCTCTTCTTGTTTATCTTCTTCTTCTTTCTCCTCACTTTTATTTCCTAATTTCCATACCCAAACCCTTGTCCACCTCCCTCAACGTTGTTTACATATGTTTTCTCAGTTTCACTTTTTCCTGAATAATATTGATGAGGAAGCTCCTCCGAATCCCTCTGTATTGTAACCTTTTTTGTTAAGTGGTCAGAAGTTCATCCACTTTCACTTTCACTTTCTTTAATTTTAGGAGACATGTTTTACCTACAAACAACATAAAAACAAAAATTACATTACAATTGATGTATGCACAGATTTTAAAAAATATATTACAAACACCACCAATACCGATACCACCACCAACCACCATAAATACCACCAACCAATGCACCACCTCCACCACCAATAGCCACCATAAACTTAACCAGTTCCACCATGATTACCACCAATATGACCACCAATACCACAAACACCGTCCAATAATACCACGACAATTAACATAATACTGCCTCAAAATTCTCCGTTCGCAGTGTTTCGCCCGTTTGACCAACCAAATGGCCCCACCCACACAAATGGCCAACACTAGGATGCTCCCTAGCCTCCCAAGCATGCCCCGTCAATTTTCGACCCTCGACACCCCCGGACCCCAGGCCCACCCCCAAAATTGTGGGTTATGGCACACCAATTTGGCCCCAAATAGTCCCATTCGCACTATTTCTCTCGTTTGACTAACCAAATATCCCCGCCCATACAAATGGGCAACACTAGGACGCTCCTCGATCTCCTTGGCACGCCCAGGTCAATTTTTGGCCCACGACACCCTCGGAACCCGCTCCCATCCTTGGAATCGTGGGCTATAGCACACCGATTTGACCCCAAAATGCCCCGTTCGCGTCGTTTCCCCCGTTTTTCTAACCAAATGGCTCCACCCCTCGAACCATGGGCTATAGTACACCGATTTAACCCCAAAATGTCCCATTTGCACCATTTAACAAACCAAATGGCCGCGCCCATACAAAAGGGCAATACTAGGATGCTCCCAAGCCTCCCTGGCATGCCCAGGTTTATTCTCGGCCTACGGCACCCTCGAACCCCAAACCCACCCCCGGAACTGTGGGCTATAGCGCACTATTTTGGCCCCAGATAGCCCCGTCCGCGCTGTTTCTCACATTTGACCATCAAAATGGCCTCGTCCAAACAAATGAGCCACATTAGGATGCTCCCCATCCTCCCGGCCACTCCCAGGTCAATTTTTGGCCTACGACACCCCCAGACCCCGGGCCCACCCCTGGAACCGTGAACTATAGCACATCGATTTGACCCTAAAATGCCTCATTCACGTTGTTTAGCCCGTTTGACCACCTAAATGGCCCTGTCCACACAAACAAACAACAATAGAATACTTCCTAGCCTACCTGTCATGTCCAGGTCAATTTTCATCCCTCGACACCCCCGAACTCCGGGCCCACCCCCAAAACCGCAGGCTATAGAACACCGATTTGGCCCCAAAATGCCATGTTCGCACCGTTTCTCCTGTTTAACTAACCAAATGGCCCAGCCCATACAAACTGGAGACACTAGGATCTCCCTAGCCTCCTTAGCACGTCCAGGTCAATTTTTAGCCCATAGAACCCCCAAACCCCAGGCCCACCCCCAGAATTATTGCCTATAGCATACCGATTTGGCCCCAAAATTCCCCGTTTGTGCCTTTTTGCCTGTTTCACCAATAAAATGGCTTCGTCCACACAAACGGGCAACACTAGGACACTCCACAGCCTCTCTGGTACTCCCAAGTCGATCTTCGACCTACAGCACCCCCGAACCCCAGGTTCACCCCTGGAACCATGGGCTATAGCACACTAATTTAGCCCCAAAATGTCCCGTTTGCACCATTTAACAAACCAAATGGTCGCGCCCATACAAAAGGGCAATACTAGGATGCTCCCAAGCCTCCCTGGCATGCCCAGGTTGGTTCTCAACCTACGGCACCCTCGAACCCCAGACCCACCCCCGGAACTGTGGGCTATAGCGCACTGTTTTGGCCCCAAATAGCCCCGTTCGCACTGTTTCTCTCATTTGACCATCAAAATGGCCTCGTCCAAAAAAACGAGCCACATTAGGATGCTCTCCATCCTCCCTGCCACTCCCAGGTCAATTTTTGGCCTACGACACCCCCAGACCCCGGGCCCACCCCTAGAACCGTGAACTATAGCACACCGATTTGACCCTAAAATGCCTCATTCACGTTGTTTAGCCCGTTTGACCACCTAAATGGCCCTGTCCACACAAACAGACAATAATAGAATACTACCTAGCCTACCTGGCACGCCCAGGTCAATTTTCATCCCTCGACACCCCCGAACTCCGGGCCCACCTCCAAAACCGTAGGCTATAGCACACCGATATGGCCCCAAAATGCCATGTTTGCACCGTTTCTCCTATTTAACCAACCAAATGGCCCTTACCATACAAACTGGAAATACTATGATGCTCCCTAGCCTCCTTAGCACGTCCAGGTTAATTTTTTGCCCACGGAACCCCCGAACCCCGGGCCTACCCCCGGAGCCTGGGCTATAGCACACCGATTTGGCCCCAAAATGCCTCATTTGTGTTGTTTCTGTTTAACTAACCAAATGGTCCCGCCCACAAAAACGGGCAATATTAGGATGCTCCCCAACCTCCCTGGTGTGCCAAGGTTGATTTTTGACCCACGACACCCCCGGACTCCAGGCCCACCCCCAGAACCATAGGCTATATCACAACGATTTGGCCCCAAAATGACCCATTCACGCCGTCTTACATGTTTGACCAACCAAATGGCCCCGTCCATAAAATTGGGTAACCCTAGGATTCTCCCCAACCTCCCTGGCACGCCTAGCTAAATATTTTGCCCACGAGACCCATGTACCTTGGGCCCACCCCCAAAACCGTGGGCTATACCACAATGATTTGGCTCCAAAAAGCCCCGTTCGCGCTATTTTGCTCGTTTTACAAACCAAATGGCCCCGCCCACACAAACAGTCAATACTACGACACTCCTTAGGCTCTCTGGCACACCCAGGTCAATTTTTGGCCCACGTCACCCCTGGATCCCAGGGCCCACCCTTGGAACCATGGACAATAACACACCGATTTAGCCCGAAATAGCCCCATTTCTCTTGTTTGACAAGCAAAATAGCTTCGCCCACATAAACAGGCAACACTAGGATGCTCCCCAGCCTCCATGGCATACCCAGGTCGATTTTTGGATCATCGCACCCAGGAACCCTGGGACTACCCCCAAAATCGAGGGCAATAGCACACTTATTTTTGCCCCAAATTGCCTCGTTCGCACCGTTTTTCCCATTTGTCTAACAAAATGGCCTCACCCACATAAATGGGCAATACCAGGATGCTCTCTAGCCTCCCTGGCACCCCTGGTCGATTTTTAGCCCATGGCACCCCCGGACCCCAGGCCCACCCCTGGAACCATGGGCTATAACACACTAATTTGGCCCCAAAATGCCTTCTTCGCGTCGTTTCTCTTGTTTGACTAACCAAATTTCCCCTTCAACACAAATAGGCAACACTAGGATGCTCCCTAGCATCTTAACAAGTTCAGGTTGAATTTTTGCACACGACAACCCCGAACCTCAGGCCTAACCCCAGAGCCATGGGCTATAGCACATCGATTTGGCCCCAAAATGCCCCATTCGCACTGTTTCACCTATTTGACCAACCAAATGGCCCCGCCCATATATACGGACAATACTAGGATGCTCCCTAACCTCCCTAGCATACCTAAGTTGATTTTCGATCTACGGTACCCCTAAAATCCGGGCCTACATTTGAATCTGTAGGCTATAACACACCGATTTGGCCCCAAAATGCCCCATTCATGCTATTTCACATGTTTGACCAACCAAATAGCCCCGCCTCTAAAATCGGGCAACACTAGGATGCTCCCCAACCTCCCTGGCATGCCCAGGTCGATTTTTGGCCCACAGCACTACCGGACCTTTGGCTCACACCCGGAACCGTGGGCTACAACACAATGATTTTCCCCTAATGCCTCATTTGCGTTGTTTTGCCCGTTTGACTAATGAAATAGCCCCTCCCTCACAAACGAGCAACACCAGGACGTTCCCTAGTCTCCCTTGCACACCCAAGTCAGTTTTTGGCCTATGACACCCCTGGACCCCCGGGACTACCCTTAGAACCGTGGGCTATAGCATATCGATTTGGCCCCAAAATGCCCCGTACACGTTGTTTCGCCCATTTGACCAACCAAATGGGCCCTCCTATACAAAAGACCAACACTAGGATGATAGCTAGCCTCCCTAGCACGCCTAGGTAAATTTTTGGCCAACAGCACCCCCGGACCACGGGCCCACCTTCAGAACCGTGGGCTATAGCATACTAATTTTGGCCCAAAATGCCACGTTCATGCCGTTTGGCTCGTTTGACTAACCACATGGCACACCCATATAAACGGGCAATACTAGGATGCACCCTAACCCCTAGCATGCCTAGGTCAATTTTTTACCTACGGCACCCCTAGATCCCGGGACCACCCCCGAAAACCTGGGCTATAGCACACTAATTTAGCCCTAATATGCCCAGTTCGTGCCGTTTTGTCCATTTGACAAAACAACTTGCCTCGCCTGTACAAACGGGCAACACTAGGATGCTCCGCAGCCTCCCTGGCATGTCCAGGTCAATTTTTGACCAACAAAACCCCTGAACCTCGGGTTCACCCCCGGAACCGTATGTTATAGCACCCCAATTTGGCCCTAAAATGCCCCATTTGCGACTTTTTGCGTGTTTGACAAATTAAATGGCCCCAACCACAAAAATGGGCAACACTACGATGCTCTTTAGCCTCCCTACACGTCCAGGTCAATTTTTAACCCACGTCACTCCCGTACTTTTGTCCCCACCCCCGGAACTGTGGGTTATAGGACACTAATTTGGCCCCAAATAGCCCCATTCGCGTTGTTTCTACCTTTTGACTATCCAAATGCCCCCGCCCATACAAACGGGCAACACTAGGATGCTTTCCACCTTCCTGGCACACCCAAGTCAATTTTCGACCCACGGCACCCCCGAACCCCAGGCACACCCACGAAATCATAAACTATAGCTCACCGATTTGGCCCCAAAATACCCCATTTTCACCGTTCAGCCCGTTTGACTACACAATTGGCCCCTCCCACACAAACGGGCAATACTAGAACGCTCTTCAGCCTCCCTGGCATGCCCAGGTTGATTTTTAGCCCACAGAACCCCCGAACCTCAGGCCTACCCCCGGAGCCGTGGGCTATAGCACATCGATTTGGCCCTAATATTCCCTGTTTCCATCGTTTTACTAGTTTGACCAACCAAATGGCCCCGCCCACATAAACGGGTAACATTAGGATGCTCCCCAGCCTCCCTGGCTTGCCCAAGTTGATTTTGGCCCACGGCCCCCCCAAACTCTGAGCCCACCCCTAAAACCGTAGGCTATAGCACACCAATTTAGCCCCAAAATGCCCCGTTCACACCATTTCGCACGTTTGTCAAATAAATGGATGCGCCCACACAAAGGGGCAACACTAGGATTCTCCCCAACCTCCCTGGCATGCCCAGGTCAATTTTTGGCAGGATTCTCCCCAACCTCCCTGGCATGCCCAGGTCAATTTTTGGCCCACAACACCCCCGGACCTCAGGCTCACCCTTGGAACCGTGGGCGATAACACAATGATTTGGCCCTAAAATGCACCGTTCATGTTGTTTCCCCCGTTTGACAAACCAAATGTCCACGACTACACAAACGGGAAATATTAGAATTCTTCCCAGTCTCCCCGTCATGCCTAGGTTGATTTTTGGCCCACGACACACCCGAACTCAGGGCTCACCTCTAGAACCGTGGGCTATAGCACATCGATTTGGCCTCCAAATGCCCGGTTCGTGGCGTTTCACCTGTCTGACCAACCAAATGGCCTCGTAAACTCAAATAGGCAACACTACGATGCTCCCTGTCATGACCAAGTCGAATTTGGCCTACGGCACCCCCGAACCCCGAGCCCATCCTCACAACGTGGGCTATAGCACACCAATTTGGCCCCAAAATGCCCTGTTCGTGCCGTTTCGCACATTTGACTAACTAAATGGCCCCGCCCATATAAACGGTCAATACTAGGACGCTTCCCAGCCTCCCTAGCATGCCCCAGACAATTTTTTGACCACGGCTCCCCTGAAGGCCAAGCCCAAACCCATAACTGTAGGCAATAGCACACCAATTTTGTCCCAAAATGCCCTGTTTGCGTCGTTTCCCCGTTTGAACAACCAAATGGCCCAGCCCCCTCAAACGGGAAATACTAGGATGCTCCCCAACCTTCTCGGCATGCCCAAGTCGATTTTTGGCCCATGGCACCCTCGAACCCCTGAGCCACCACCAAACCGTAGGCTATAGCACCCCAATTTGGCCCCAAAATGCCCTGTTTTTCCCGTTTGACCAACTAAATGGCACTGCCAACATAAATAAGAAACACTAGGACTCTTCCAAGCCTCTATGGCACGCCCAGTTCTATTTTTGGCCCACTAAATCCCCAGACCTAGGGCCACCCCTGGAACCATGGCCTATAGCACACCAATTTGGACCAAAAACGCACCGTTCACACCACTTCGATCATTTGACCAACTAAATGGCCCTTCCCACACGAATGGGTAATACTAGGATGCTCGCCAACCTCCCTAGCACACCCAGGTTGATTATTGGCCCATGGCAACCCCTAACCCTAAGCCCACCTCCAGAATCGTGGTCAATTGCACACCGATTTGGCCCTAAAATGCCCCGTTCGTGCTGTTTCACCCGTTTAACAAACCAAATGGCCCCGCCCACATAAATGGGGAACACTAGGACTTTCCCAGCATCCCTGGCATGCTCATATCAATTTTTGGCCTATGGTACCCTCAGACCCCTGGCTCACCCCCAAAATCGTGGGCTAGCACATCGCTTTGGCCCCAAAATGCATCGTTCATGCTGTTTTGCCCGTTTGACCAACAAAATGATCCCGTCTACACAAACGGGCAATGTTAGAATACTCCTCAGCCTCCCCGATACACCCAGGTAGATTTTCGACCCACGGAACCCTCGAACCCAGGGCTCACCCATGGAATCGTGCGCTATAGCACACCAATTTGGCCAAAACGCCGCTATAAGATACTCCCTAGCCTCCTTGGGATGCCCAGGTCAATTTTCAACCCACGAGACCCCTGAACCCTTGGCCCACCCCAGAACCGTAGGCTATAGTGCACCGATTTAGCCCAAAAATGCCCTATTCATGCCGTTTCGCATGTTTGACCAACCAAATGGCCCCGCCCATACAAACGGGCAACACTAGGATGCTTCCTAGCCTCCATGGCATGCCCTGGTCGATTTTTGGCCTAAGGTACCCCCGTACCCCGAGCCCACCCCTGGAATTGTGGGGTATAGCGCACCGATTGGCCCCAAAATTTTCTGTTCACATCGTTTTGCTCATTTGACCAACCAAATAGCCCCACCCACATAAACGGGAAATAGTAAAATGCTCTCAAGCCTCTCTGGCACGTCCAGGTTAATTTTTGGTCCATGGCATCCCTGGACCCACCCCCAAAACCATGGGCTATAGCACACCGATTTGGCCTTAAAACGTCTTATTGGCGTCATTTTTCCCATTTGACCAACCAAATGGCCCCGCCCATACAAAAGGGAAACACTAGGACTCTCCTCAGCCTCCCTGGCATGCCCAAGTTGATTTTTATCCTACGGCTTCCCCGGGCCCTGGGCCCATCCCCGAAACCAGGGGCTATTGCACACTGATTTGGCCCCAAAATGTCTCGTTCATGCTATTTTACCAACCAAATATCCCTACCCACACAAACGGGCAACATTAGGACACTCCCCAGCCTCTTTGGCAAGTCCAAATCGATTATCGGCCCACAATACCCCCGGACCCCTGACTCATCCCGGAACTGTGGGCTATAGCACACCAATTTGGCCCCAAAATGCCCCTGTTTGTGCCGTTTCGCCTATTTGACTAGCCAAATGGCCCCACCTACACAAAAGGGGAATACTAGGACACTCCCCAGCCTCTCTGGTACATTCATATAAATTTTTGGCCTACGACACCCCTGGACCCCTATCTCACCCCCGGAATCGTGGGTAATGGCACACCAATTTGGCACCAAAATACTCCTTTCATGCCGTTTCGTCCGTTTGACTAACCATATGGCCCCTCCCATACAAAGGTAATACTAGGATGCTCCCCAGTCTCCCTGTCATGCCCAGGTCAATTCTCGGCCCATGGCACACCCGGACCCTAAGACCACACCTAGAACCATAGACTATAGCACATCGGTTTGGCCCCAAAATGCCCCGTTCTCACCGTTTTGCCCATTTGACATACCAAATGGCCCCGCCAATACAAACAGGTAATACTAGGATGCTCCCCAGCCTCAATGGCATACCCAAGTTAATTTTTGGCCTACGAAACCCCCGAACCTTAGGCCCACCCCCGGAACCGTGGGCTATAGCACACCGATTTGTCCCTAAAATGCCCCGTTCACGCTGTTACACCCGTTTGACCAACCAAATGGTCCGGAATACATAAACAACAATATAAGGGTGTAACCCAGCCTCCCCATCATGCCCAGACTGATTTTTGGCCCACGGCACCCCGAACCTGGGGCTCACCCCCAGAATCGTACGCTATAACACACCGATTTGACAAAAAATGCCCTGTTTGTGTCGCTTCTTCTATTTGACTAACCAAATGTCCCTGCCTGCACAAATGGGAAACACTAGGACACTCCCTAGACTCCCTGTGATTCCTAGGTTAATTTTTGGCCCACGACATCCCCAGACCCCAAGCCCACCTTAGAACCGTGGGCTATAGCACATCGATTTGGCCTCAAAATGCCCTATTCGTGCCGATTTGGACGTTTGACCTACCAAATGGCCCCGCCCACACAAGCGGGCAACTCTAAGATGCTCCCCAGCCTCCCTAGCATGCCCAGGTAAATTTTTTGCCCACAGCTCCCCTAGACCCCAGGCCTACCTCCAAAACCATGGGCAGTAGCACATCGATTTGGCCCCAAAATGCCCTGTTCAAATGTGTAATACTAGTATGCTCCGTCGCCTCCTTGGCATGGCCAAGTTAATTTTTGGCCCATGGTACCTCCGAACCTCGGGCCCACCCCCAAAACCGTGGGCTATAGCACACCGATTTAGCCCCAAAATACCCTGTTCACTCCACTTTGCCCATTAGACCAACCAAATGGCCCCGCCCATATAAACGAGAAACACTAGGATTCTCCCTAGCCACCATGGCATGCCTAGGTCCATTTTCGGCCTACAGCACCCCCGTACCTCGGGCCCACTTCCAGAATCATGGGCTATAGCACACTAATTTAGCCCTAAAATGCCCTATTCAGACCGTTTTGCCTGTTTGACCAACCAAATGGCCCGGCCCACATAAATGGGAAACACTAGAATGCTCCCAAGCCTCTCTGGCACGTCCAGGTCAATTTTTGTTCCACAGCACCCCCGAATCCCAGGCCCAACCCCAAAACCGTAGGCTATAGCACACTGATTTGGCCTCAAAATGCCCTGTTCGTATTTTTTTGCCCATTTTACCAACCAAATAGCCTCGCCCACACAAACGGGAAAAACTAGGATGGTCCCCAGCCTCCCCGGTATGCCCAGGTTGATTTTTGTCCCACAGGTTCCCCGGATCCCTAGCCCACCCCCAAAATCGGGGGCTATTTGATCTTGGGTGTATTTGTACGCCTAAGCACCATAATTTATCCATATTTAGCTATGTTTAGAGAACAAAGTGCCTAGTTTCTTATGTTTTTAATCTACTTCTATGTAATTGAGCTAACCGATGTGATGAGCATGATTTCAGGTAATAACGAGGTAGATGAAAACATTATGGGACTATGGAATGTGGATGGCATATGACACAGGAGAGAGTAGCAATCTGGACCAAATCTGGCGCCTAGAAACTATGTCCAAGACTAGTTTGTCATTTATAATTAGTTCAGGGACTTAGAAGGCAATTATGAGAGAAAAATTATAAAAAGGCTAAATGCTGAATTTTTATTCATTATTGAATTATTCTGTAGTATTCGGAAAAGGGAATAGCGGCTTAGGGTGGAGATAGAAAAACGTTTCTCTCTTGTTTCACTATTCTCACACCAAGATGTCTTCTAGTTTTTAGTATGATGAATATATTTATGATGCTTTTCGTTTTATTTATGAGTAGCTAAGTTTATTAGTTAGGGTTATGGAAGCCTTGTAGCATACAATCAATCACTTTGGGTTTTGAATTCATTATGCATTGATTTTTTTACATCATTCTCTCTTGGCTTATCTTGAATTCTCATGGTTGCAAACATATAGGATATGCCTTAAAACACAACTTGTTTGAAAGAAAGGTTGATGTTCGGAAAAGAGAGTAGTGACAAGAAAATAGGATTACCAACCCCTATTTTATAAGTTAATGCCTTAGCAGGATTAACTACTTGGAAATTTCGTATTGTTTTTGGTAAACGCTTTTGATTCGAGAGAACTAAAGTGAATTAGTCTGAGATGGTGAAGAAACACTAGGATTATGTTATTAAATACAATACGTTTCTCTGTAAGCACAATACATGTATGAATTCGTAAAGCCCATAGTTAGAAAGTATTGAAAACTACAAGGTGAACATAACCCTAGCTTGCTATTTCTCTGAATTTGAATACTACTATACGTATTTCATCTTGTTAAACTGAAACCATTAATTTGTGAACTGAATCAGATCCGCCCTATTTATTTTACGAAAACAAATGATTAAAAGTCAACTAATCTGCATACAACTTAATTAACACCATATTCCCTGTGGGATTCGACCCCAACCTAGTTGGGTTATATATTTGACAATGATCGTTTACTCTCTCGTAAGAGGTGTAATTTGAGCGTTATCACTATTGCACACCAATTTGGCCCCCAAATGCCCTGTTCGTGCCGTTTTACCAACCAAAAGGCCCCGCCAACTCAAACGGGCAATACTAGGATGCTTCCCAGCCGCCCTGGCATGCCCAAATCGATTATTGGCCCACGGTACCCCCGAAATCCTAGCTAACCCTCAGAACTATCGGCTATAGCACACTGATTTCACCCCCAAATGGGTCGTTCACGCGGTTTCACCCATTTGACCAACCACATGGCCTCGCCCACACAAACAGGAAACACTAGGATGTTCCTCAGCTTCTTTGTAATGCCCAGGTCAATTTTTGGCTCACGGCACCCCCGGACACCGAGGCCACCCCTAAAACTGTAGCTATAGCACACCGATTTAGCCCCAAAATTCATAGTTCGTGCCGTTTCACCTATTTGACCAACCAGATGGCCCCATCAATACAAACGGGAAATACTAGGACGGTCCCCATCCTTCCCGGCACTCCTAGGTTGATTTTTGACCCACGACACCCCCAGACCCCCGGTTCACCCTCAGAACTGTGGGCTATAGCACACTGATATTGCGCCAAATAGCCCTATTTGTGCTATTTCTCCCGTTTGACTAACAAAATGTCCCCGTCCACACCAATGGGAAACACTATGATGCTCCCCAACCTCCCTAGCACGCCTAGTTAATTTTTAGCCCATGAGACACTAGACCCCGGGCCCACCCCTGAAACCATGAACTAGCACATTGATTTGATCCTAAAATGCCCCGTTCACGCCGTTTGCCCTGTTTGACCATCCAAATGGCCCCGACAACACAACGGGAAACACTAGGACGCTCCCCAGCCTCCCTGGCATGCCCAGGTCAATTTTTAGTCCACAGCACAACCGGACACTAGGCCTACCCCTAAAACCGTGGGCTATAGCACACAAATTTGGCCCCAAAATGCCCTGTTCATGTCGTTTCGTCCATTTGACCAGCCAAATGGCCCCGTCCACACAAATGGGAACCACTACAACTCTCCCTAGCCTCCCTAGCATGTCCAGGTCAATTTTCATCCACCGACACCCCCGAACCCCAGGCCCACATCTGAAACCGTGCGCTATAGCACACTAATTTGGCCCTAAAATATGTCGTTCGTGCCGTTTCGCCCGTTTGACCAACCAAATGGTCCTGCCTATACAAAAGGGTAATACTAGGATGCTCCTCCGCCTCCCTATCATGCCTAAGTTAATTTTCGGCCCACGACATCCCCAGACTCCAGGCCCACCCCCAGACCTTGGGCTATAACATACTGATTCGGCCCCAAAATGCCCCGTTTGCGCCGTTTCACTAGTTTGACAAACCAAATGGACCCACCCACATAAAAAGGCAATACTAGGATGCTTCCCAGCCTCCCTGGCACGCCCAAGTTGATTTTCAGCCCATGGCACCTGCGAACCTCAGGCCCATCCCTAGAACCGTAGGGTATAGCACATTGATTTGGCCCCAAAATGCCCCGTTCGAACCGTTTTGCCTGTTTGACCGACCAAATGGACCCTTCTACACAAACAGGAAACACTAAGAGGCTACCCAGCCTCCTCGGAATGCCCAGGTTAATTTTTGGCCCACATCACCTCGAACCCTAGGCTTTTCCCTAGAACCGTGGGCTATAGCACATCGATTTGGCTCTAAAATGCCCCGCTCTCACTGTTTAACCTATTTGACCAACCAAATGTCCTCACCCACGTAGAAGGCAAATACTAAGATGCTCTCCAGCCTCCCTGGCATACCCAGCTTGATTTTTGGCCCACAGCACCCCAGACCCTGGGCCCACCCTCGAAACCATGGGTTATTGCACACCTATTTAGCCCCAAAATACCCTGTTCGTGCCATTTCGCCCGTTAGACCAACCAAATGGACCCGCCCACATAAACGAGAAACACTAGGATACTCCCTAGCCTCCATGGCATGCCCAGTTTGACTTTTGTCCTACGGCACCCCCATACCCCGGGCCCACCCTCAGAATCATGGGCCATAGCATATCGATTTAGCCCCAAAATTCCCTGTTTGCACTATTTCACCCGTATGACTAACCAAATGGCCCCGCACATATAAACAAGCAATAATAGAACACTCTCAAGCCTCTCTGGCACATCTAGGTGGATTTTCGGTCCACAACAGCCCTGAACCCCGAGCCCACCCCCAAAACTATGGCTCATAGCACACCAATTTGGCCTCAAAATGCCCTGTTTGTGTCATTTCACCGATTTGATGAACGAAATGGCTCCGCCCCTACAAATGGGAAACACTAGGACTCCCAAGCCTCCCTGGCATACCTAGGTTGATTTTTCTCTCATGGAACCCCCGAACCCCGGGCCCACCCCATAATTAAGGGCTATTGCACATCGATTTTACCCCAAAATTCCTCGTTCGTGCTGGTTTACCAACCAAATAGCCCTTTCCACAAAAACGGGAAATACTAAGATGCTTCCAACCCTCCTTGGCATGTCCAAATCAATTTTCAGCCCACGGCACCCCCAGACCCCTAGCTCACCCCCAGAACCGTGGGCTATAGAACACCAATTTGGCCTCAAAATACCCCGTTCGCATAGTTTTGCCCGTTTGATCAACCACATGGACCCACCCACATAAACAGGAAACACTAGGATGCTCCACAGCCTCCTTGTCATATCCAGGTCAATTTTTGACCCATGGCACCCTCGAACCCCTGGCCTACCCTTGGAACTATAGCTATAGCTCACCGATTTAGCCCCGAAATGCCTCGTTCAAGCTGTTTTGCCTGTCTGACCAATAAAATGCCCCCACCAACACAAACGGGCAAAACTAAGATGCTTCTTAGCTACCCCAACACGCCTAGGTCAATTTCTAACCTACAGCTCCCTCAGACCCCCAGTTCATCCCCAGAACCGTGGGCTATAGCACATCGATATTGCCTCAAATATCCCCGCTCGTGCTCTTTCTCCTATTTGACCAAAAAATATCCCCATCCATACAAACGGGCAACACTAGGGCACTTCCCATCCTCCCTAGCATGCCCAGGTCAATTTTCAGTACATGACACACTGGACCCCAGGCCCACCCCTGGAACCGTGAACTATAGCACGCTGATTTGGTCCCAAAACACCCCGTTCATGCAATTTTCCCTGTATGACCACCCCGACCATACAAACGAGCAATACTAGGATGTTCCCCAGCCTCCCTGCCATGCCTAGGTCAATTTTTGGCCTACGACACCCAGAACCGTGGGCTATAACACACCGATTTGTCCCCAAAAGGTCTTATTCGTGCCATTTCACCCATTTGACTAGCCAAATGGCCCCACCCACATAAACGTGCAATACTAGGATGCTCCCTAGCCTCCCTGACATGCCCAGGCAGATTTTTATCCTACGACACCCCCGAACCCCAGGCCCACATCCGAAAGCGTGGGCTATAGCACACCAATTTTTCCCCAAAATACCCCATTCACGCTGTTTTACCCGTTTGACTAACCAAATGGCCCTTCCTATGTAAAAGCGCAATACTAAGGTGCACTTCAGCCTCCCTTTCACGCCCAAGTGGATTTTCAACCCATGACACCCTCGAAATCTGGGCTCACCCCTAAAACCATGGGCTATAGCACACTGATTTGGCCCCAAAATGCCCTATTCGTGCTGCTTCACCTATTTGACAAACCAAATGGCCTCTTCCATACAAACGGGCAACACTAGGATGCTTCCCAGCCTCCCTAGGATGCCCAGGTAAATTTTTGGCCCATGACACCCACGGACCTTGGGCCCATCCATGGAACCATGGGCTATAGCACACCAATTTGGCCCCAAAATGCCCTGTTCACGCCGTTTCGCCTGTTTGACCAACCAAATGGCCCTTCCCAAAGAAAAAAGCAACACTGAGATGATCCCCAGCCTCCCCAACACGCCCAGGTTGATTTTTGGCCCACAGCATCTCCAAACCCCAGGCTCACCCCTAGAACCGTGGGCTATAGCACACCAATTTGGCTCTAAAAT
The DNA here is from genome assembly GCA_026120095.1 of Capsicum chinense. Lineage (NCBI taxonomy): Eukaryota > Viridiplantae > Streptophyta > Magnoliopsida > Solanales > Solanaceae > Capsicum > Capsicum chinense. Next base: position 9,683,003 of record JAPEIP010000005.1, on the reverse strand, counting down.
GCCCCGATCACACTATTTTGCCTATTTGACCAACCAAATAACCCCGCCCACACAAATGAGAAACACTAGAATGCTCTCCAACCTCTCTGGCATGCCCATGTCAATTTTAAGCCCACAGCACTGATGTGTGAGCCGATGCTAACACATTTGAAGTTTTTAACTCTGAATAATTGCGAGGTCTTAAGAAACTTTTGTTATTTTTGATTGCTTTTAATGTGTTAATACAGATACAAGTGATCGAGGAGGAACCTAAAGAAAAGAAGAATAAATCAGCTAAAATCTAGTGTAAATAAGCTGAAGTATAGCTGACGTCAATTTTGAAGCGTCGTCATACATGGGACAGGCTGTTAAAGTTGCCGTCAAGCTTAGAAAGAACCTGAGAAACTGAGATAAAATGTGATGACGTTTAGGACGGGCCATCAAATATGTGACATGGCATCAAAATCGCCGTCAAGCAGAAGCAAACAATACTAATTTCCAGTGAGTTGTGACGGCAGTTATCACGCGCCGTCAAGAATTTTGACACGCCGTCAGGTTTGCCGTCTGAAGATTCAGAAGATAAAAATTCACTGGAACCTTTGACAAAATCTCGCACACATCGTCAAACATCTGACACGCCATCAATATCTTCGTCGTCCAATCCAAAGAGAAAACTGAAAGTTTAATTTTATTTCTTTATTTAGGGTTGAATATTTAAATACTTGTTTTAGGGTTTTTTTTTTAGGGATAGATCATTAATTATCAGATAAGATCTTCTGAAGAGAAGTACGTAACATTTCTTCATATTTACCATCAAATATTTTTCTTTTCTTTAAAAAAACACTTGTCAACTATTTTTGGGTTTCTATGACGTGAGTAAATTGAAGAAACTACTTGTTGTTTTTCATTCATTCGTAAGTTTATCCTTATTATGATGAATTCAACTTGTTATTTCATTCATCAAATAATGAGCGGCTAATTCCATTAGCTGGAGTTATGGGATCCATGGATTAGGGTCTGATAGGTTACTAGGCATTTAACGGATTTAAAGAGTAGTAGGACTGAAATCTATTGGTTGCAAACATTAGATTATGACTTAGGTTTTATTTTCTTCTAACAAAGAAATAGACTAGAGGACGTGAAATATCAATAGGGACTCGAATGCTACCAACCTTCTGTTTAATTATTGATACGGTAAATGGATTAATCTACCTTAGATAACATCTTATTGGAAATAGATAAGTTATCTAAGTTTGAGAGAATTAGATAATAAATTGTTTGGTGAGGTCTAGAGATAAGTCAGACAGTATCATAGTCAGGGATATTCTACTGTTTCTACTTACTCCAAGAATCCCAAGTATTACCTAGTATTTGGTAACTGCCAATACCCATGGTGAACATAACTCTGGTTTATCATTTATATTGATTATAATACTAAAATATTGAAAGTGATAATTGACTCTCTGTGAAATTTAAACCCCCATCTTTGAAAACAGTAAACTACCAGTAAAGTATTTCTTAAACAAACTAAAATTCACACCTTATTCCCTGTGGGATTCGACCCCAACCTAGTTTGGTTTTATATTGACAACGATTGCTTACACCCATTCAGAAGTGTAGTTTGAGCGTTATCAAAAATGGTGCCGTTGCTGGGGAATACGGTTGTAGACTAAAAGTTTGTACGCGAAAATTTACTAATAGTTAAGTTTTCTTGATTTATGTTTATTTGTTGTTTTTGTTTATTATAGGTAGGTACTGTGTTATTTATGCCAATCACAAGAAGTTTCACAGAACCACTATTACCAATCAATCCGGAACCTCAACTGATAGGAAGAATGGCTGAAGAATAGAAAGCAGAAAGACTAGCTGCTATGGCCAGGGCTCAGGTGAATGTACAAAATTTGGGTCAACAATAACGTCACCAGAACCCTGATAAAGAAGACTTGGGTGATCAGGGATTGCTAAATCCTCAAAACCCAAGGCGAGTTAAGCAAGTTGCTGCACCAGTGCAGCGAAACGTCAACAGAAATTATCCAGTCCGAGGAAGATATGGGTAAAAACCTATGAAATATAAGGCTGATGAAGATGATGAATGAATGGATGGAGCTAGTGCAATGGGTGCTATCATTCCTCTACCGTCGGCACCAGGTGCAAAATTCAGTATAACAAGTACCATGATCCAAATCCTAAATCTGAAGGGGTTATTTGAAGGCTTGCCTAGTGATGATCCTAGCATGCATTTGGTGAACTTCATCACCATTTGTAAATCCTTTGATAATCAGAGAGTGAGCCAAAATGCGATTAGGTTGACATTATTTCCTTTTTCTCTGTCTGGGAAGGCAACAATATGATTGAATGTGTTAGAGCTCGATTCTATAACCAACTAGAGATAGTTGAAAGACGTATTCCTAGAATGGTTCTTTCCACCTTCCAAAAGGGTACAGTTGAGGGATGGAATTAGCAACTTCAAATAGCTTCCGACTGAAGCACTGCACGAAACCTAGAAAATATTTAAGAAGAAACTTGCACAATGTCCAAACCACAATATGATAGACCTACACTTGATGGAGACTTTGTACAGAGCTTTCAACTCTGTGATAAAGCCTATTGTTGACAACGCTGCAGGTGGTTCATTCATTGATCTCTCTTTTCTAGATGCTTCTGACATGCTGAATAGAATGACCAAGCAGAGTCAGGCTTGGCACACTATGGATTCTGTAGTAGATAGCTGGACTATTGTTGGTGGTATTACTGCGGAGCAGCGTAGAAGAAATGAGGAGAGAGATCAGGACATGGCCCATTTGAAGACGCAGATGGACTTGCAGGCCATGCACTTGCTATCCGACAAGACTAAAATGGTTAAAGCTGTAGAATATCAGGGTACTGTGTCTATAGGTACTGATGTTGAGGCAATTATATGAGTAATCAGTGGGGATTCTGAGGCAATAGCCAAGGGAACCAAGGTCGGACTTTCTATGACAAGCCTGATTATAAAGATAGGGAGCAGGGACATTGGAGAAAGATTAATGATAGGAATGGTTTGTATATTTCTCCTGGAAGTTGGAATACTGTGATGACTAGTTCTGGTAAGATGTCTATGTAGGGCATGATGGAAAAGCTATTGAAGGGAGTTGAAGCTACCAACTCGGGGGTAACTACTATGAAAAGTGAATTTTCTACCCTCAGTCAGTTGGTTAGCTCGCACTCTGCTTCTATTAAGCAGTTGGAGCAATAGATGAGCCAACTTTTGGCTACTCTGAACCAGAGAAAAGATGGTACTTTACCTAGCAATATGGTTCAGAACGCGCAGACTGATGGCTTTTATTTGGCAATTACCACTCGGAGTAGAAAGATATTATCTAGCCCTTCTATGGGCAAAGCTGTAGAGAAGGAGGTAAGTGTTGATGAGTCAGAAGGAAGAAATCCAGTGTAGTCTGAGAAGCTGGATGGCTTTGTTGATATTTTAGAGAAAGAAGACAAAAAGAAAGGGAAAGTGGTATTGAAAGAAATGCCAAGACCACCACCTCCCTTTCCTCAGAGATTGAAGAAGAAAGTAGATAATGAAAAATTTAGAAAATTCATGGCAATAATGAAACAACTGATGGTGAATGTGCCATTGATAGAGGCACTTGAGTAAATGCCGAATTATGCTAAATTTATGAAGGAACTATTAACAAAGAAGTAGAAGATAAGATATGAGTTGGTGGACAACATCCACCACTGTAGTGTTGTTTCTTCACAATCCTTGGTGCAGAAAAAGCCTGACCCTGGAGCATTTACCATACCGTGCATAGTTGGGTCCATGAAGTTTACCAAAGTTGTATGTGACATAGGAGCAAGTATTAATCTGATACCACTTGATATCTATAAGAAGCTTGGATTGGGGGAACCTACCCCCACAACGATGTGTCTTGTTATGGCAGATAAATCAGTGAAACAACCAGTTGGTATATTGTATGATGTGTCGGTAAAGGTGGATGACTTTATTCTGCCTGCAAATTTTGTGATATTGGATTGTGATGTTGATTTTGAGGTACCCATTATTTTGGTTAGACCACTATTATCCACGGGAAGAGTATTGGTTGATATGGAGCTCAATGAGTTAAAGTTCAGGTATGGAAAAAGGGAGGCCAGATTTAAAATGCACCCTCCTATGAAGCAGTTGGAGGAGATGAATATCTTCTCGGTTGTGGATGTATACCAGGAAAATGGTAATGAGGTATCGATACAATATCTTGATGAAGTATAAGTATTTAAGATAATCAAGTTGTGCCGCGATGTTAAACCAGGCGCTGTTTAGGAGGCAACCCAATGTTTTAATTTTACTGCACTTATGTTTTAAATTTTTGTAGCTAAGAGTTGTACAAAAGAGGTGAACTGGTTTTAGTAAGCTTGAGAAGGTTGACGTCAATTTTGACGGGCTTTCATAAGTATGATAAGCCACGACAAATGGCGTCAAAATAATCAAGTCAAATCCTTATTCTATTAAGGCTGATGACAAATTTTGAAGTGTCGTCTGGTATCTGACGCACCGTCAAAAATGCCGTTGAATGAGTTGAGCCCAGCTTAAAAATTTTGGGCTAACCCGGATCAACAATAGTTGTTCACGTTACCGCGTACTTTAGATATTTCTCTTTCAGTTTTGGTTTTCTTTTCTTAGAGAGTTATTTCCCTTCCTTTTTAAAAAATAATCCCTTCTAGGGCAAAATTTTAAGACGTTCCTTATTAAAGCCTGAGAGTTAAGTCAAGAAATATTCTTTTTCTCTCATCTCATTCTTCTCTCACTCACAAGTCTAGGTTCCTAGAGTACATCAGCTAAGTGTCGACATCCAGGTATGAGAAAAACTTCAACTTCATCTTTCTTTGGATCAATTGTGAACTACAAGAAACCTTGGTTTCAAAGGAGTGAGCTGAACCCATTAACATGCTTTAATCCCCTTTGAAAACTAGGGTTTGTAGGGGTATGCAGTGTAATTTCGTGGAAATCTCAGTAAAGAACAAGACCTAAGTTGAAATTGAGAATAATGGTAGAAGAAAAATCAAGTAAAAAAAGTTAGAAATTATAATGTTCTCTGACGACAATTTTTATGGCCTTGTACCTATGTGACGGCCATTCAAAAATACCATCAAAATCTGAGAAATTTTGTAGATTCTGGATAAGGTTGACGATGCTTTTGAAGTGCCGTCACACCTGTGAAGGCAAATCAGAAAGGCCGTCAAACCTGCGAACTAAAAACAGTGATGATGTTAAACTGATGTGATCCTTCTTCTTCTCTTGTTTGATTATGGACACTAATTGAGGATTTACATGTTGTTACAGAACTGATAATGGCACCCAAGAAGAAGAATCCAACCCCACCAAAGAAAGAGGTTAAATAAAATATACCTCGACAGCTTGTCAACGAGGACTCTGATTATGAAGATGATGAACCCATGCTCAGATGGACTAGAAAGAGGGTTGGTCCAAAGGCACCACCTCCACCTAAGCCTATTGAGGTGGAGGATACTGGTGATAATGAGGTAACAACCTCATCTGAGCAAGCATCGAAGGAGAAAGGATCAGAACACACTGAACAGGAGTCTGAGGGCACTGAATAAGAAGTTGAAACTGAAGACTCTGAAAGGCCTACAACTGAAGAAACTAAGTCTGAATCACCATCATCAGAGCAGCAAGGTGATAAGTATTCTCCAGTACGGGGAAATTTGGTGAAATTCAAAAACCCCAAGGTTAGGAACAATGCGAGATGGCAAATCCCTGGGGCTAAAAGGATCTATTTGGACAAACTTCGCAAAACAAATCAACGAAGTGCCAGAAGGCCAATTCTATAGGATAAGAAAATCATCACTACAAGGTTGATCAGATACCCTGAGGTGATGGAAAAACTCAAGGAGTATGGCTTGAAGTGGACTACCAGAGGAAGCGGTGTTTACTGTCTTTCATTAGTCCTGGAGTTCTATGCAAACGACCAGGCTACGGTGAAAATATATGCAAAAAAGGAGATAGAACTTTAGATAAGCCTCTGCTTACCAAAGTTCCAGTACGTAGAGTGATGGTGGGTATTTTAGATGCCACCATAAATAGGTTTCTTCATAGGCCAGCCTTTGTCCCATGAGCCACTTCACCTACCTTCTATGCCCGATTGAAACATTGGGAAAACCAGCGCAAATGGCTAGCAATTCTCATAGCAGATGGGGAACCTGAGTGGCTGAATAATCCGGCAAAAAAGATTACAAAAGCATCTCTAAATTCAGAGGCCAGATTTTGGTGGGGTTTAGTACGGATTCATCTGATACCCACCGAGGGATACAACATATTATGGGATGATCGAGCAATATTGGTTGTAAGATTGATAGACAAAACTCCCTTGGATTTCAGAGAAATGATAGCGAAAGAGATCAAGATTCAGCTCGCAAGATCCGATGCTGCATATCCATTCCCATGTTTGATTACTAGGTTGTTTAAAGCAGCTAATGTACCTAAGATTTTAGGTATTGATGATGAGATACATGCCAAGAAAGCTCACAACCCTATCAGAAAAAATGAAATTCGGTCGGGCTTACGACTTGATCGAGATGCAGTAGATCCTCCAGTCACTGAAACTGTGTCAGCACCAAATATGGGGGTGAAAATCTTCGAAGCTGTACCACCATCACCAGTATATTCAGCTCAGGCAGGCTTAGTGCCTTAAAGTGAGCTGACTACTTCAGTCCCTCCGGCAGCAACAAGTTTGGCATTTCAGCCAATTGATATTGGAAAGGTGGCTAGGCAGGCAAATTGGTGTGAGGTGTAACTACAGGCCTTCGCCAAATAGTTTTCTACCGCTGTGGACAAAAGAATCAAAGCTGCACTCGAAGCTGCACTCAAACCTTTCATGACCTTGCTTGAGCGGCTGGCAAATCTAGAGAACAGATTCGATGCCCGGGCAAGAGAGATAACAGGTGCTGATCTTTCCATTTTCAAGGCTGCGTTGGATAAGCTAAAAGATGAGGTTGGGATGATGCAGTAGCACCAAATCATGGTGCCAACAGGTTCAGCTATGCACGATGTAGAGGAAGAAATTCCTATACTCGATCACACTACGGATTCCCCAAAGAAAAAAAAAAGAAAAAAGGGGAAAAGAAAGGCAAGAACAAGAGAGATGAGCTGGATAGTGAAGAAGAGAGAAAAGCTAAAAAAAGCAAAGAAGAAAATAGAGAAGGAAGATTTGAAAAGGGAAAGATTGAAGTCCCTGGATAACACAAAAAAATAGGAAGCAGCCATCAGAGCGAGGATTGCAGGTGCTTCATCGAGCCAAGCTCCAGCCACTGCAAAGGCAGATGCTACGAGAGGGGAGAAGATATTACATGATATTGTAGCAGGGTCAAATACCTAGGATCCTCAGGCTTGACTATCTTCAGGTATATCCTAACCCTTAGTGTATTTTATTTTTGATTTTAAGTTGAGGGTATAAGGAAACTGTTGTTGTAACATGTTCTGTAAATAATTAGGAATAGTACAAGTACTTGAGGCAGTTAGCTTGTTTGTAATTTTTGAGTACCTCTCCAGTGGTCTATTATGTCATGAATTGTGTGAATTGCATCTAGTGTGACCACTGTGTATCTGTTTGTGGCATTAGTGTGGCAAATAAATAACCTGTAGAAAACAAATGCAGGAAATGGATGAGTAGTGATGTGCTATATACTTGTGTGCTATGTTCATGTAAGTTCTTACTCAGTTCCCATTGTGCGTTGAATCGATAACTTGCCTAGTTAGTCGTACCATAGTCATAGGATAGGCGTTAGGAAAGGATCATAGGCCGTTTTTGCATGTTAACCTGTTTTAGCTTAAATGGCCGTCCAAATGTGAATAATATCCCTTGATCCCTTTTTGCTCCTAAATAGCCCAGTTCTTTCTTATATACCTTTCACCTTCCCATTACATCAAAATGAACCTATTTTAGCCCTGTCCTCCGTGGACACTGTACACCTCGACTTAGTCAAATAACCTAAGTTGAGGGTGGCTACTATAGAGGTGCGTGATGAATTATGAGTATGAAGAGAGGTAAAAAAAGGAAAATGAACAACAAGTTGGGTGTAGTGAAAAAGAAAAAAAGAAAACTAAAAAAGTTAATCTAATGCTTGAACAGACAACACCCATCTTGAGAATGCTTGACAAATAAAAGAGGGAAGCAAAGAAAGTCAAAAGTTGAAACCCCGTGAGTTAATATAGTACCAAGGAGGTGTAATCACTATGAAATACCCATGAATAATATACCAGCCCTGAGCCTACATTACAAGCTTAAGAAAAGCCCTATAGTGATCCTAACTGACTTGTCTGAAGATTTAGATACTAACTATAAGGGCAAGCCTATGGCATTTGATGCGCAATGTTGGAACTTCATTCTGAGAGTGAGTCTTACGTTCATCCCTATGTCTATACATGTGAATCTGAGTGAGAAAGGGATTTTTTTTATTGTAAGGGCACACCAGGTATATTGCTATTAACTGTTTTGTTCGGATAATGTAATTTGGGTATGTGCTAGTCTATTATTGCTTAGATTTTTTCCATATCTAGATACATGTGAGTTACATGGGTGTTTTTAAATATTAGACACACTTGATTTTACTTTGATTGATCATGGAGATGGTGCATTTATTCTGACCTGATGAGAGTAGTTAGCTGCCGAATTGTACTTTCTATACTCCTAGTTATGTTTGGGTTGCTTGAAGACAAGCAATTGTTTAAATTGAGGGTGTTGATGTGTGAGTCGATGCTAACATATTTGAAGATTTTAACTCTAAATAATTGTGAGGTCTTAAGAAACTTTTGTTGTTTTTGATTGATTTTAATGTGTTAATGCAAATACAAGTGATCGGGGAGGAAACCAAAGGAAAGAAGAATAAATCAGCCGAAATCTAGTGTAAATAAGCTGAAGTATAACTGACGTCAATTCTGAAGCGCTGTCATACATGGGACAGGCTGTCAAAGTTGCCGTCAAGCTTAGACAGAACCTGATAAACTGAGATGAAATGTGATGACGTTTAGGGCGGGACATCAAATATATGACATGGTGTCAAAATCGCCGTCAACCAGAAGTAGAGAATACTGATTTCCAGTGAAGTTGTGATGGAAGTTGTCACGCGCCATCAAGAATTTTGACACGTCGCCAGGTTTGCCGTCTGAAGATTCAAAAGATAACAATTCACTGGAACCTTTGATGACATCTCGTACACGTCGTCAGACTCTGACACACCGTCAATATGTCATCGTCCAATCCGTAGAGAAAACTGAAACTTTAATTTTATTTTCTTATATAGGGTTGACTATTTAAAGACTTGTTTCAGGGTTTTTTTTAGGGATGGATCATCAATTATCAGAGAAGATCTTCTGAAGAGAAGCACATAACATTGCTTCATCTTTACCATCAAATATTTTTCTTGTTTCTTTAAAAAGCACTTATCAACTATTTTTGGGTTTCTATTTCGTGAGTAAATTGAAGAAACTACTTGTTGTTTTTGATCCATTCATAAGTTTATCCTTATTATGATGAATTCAACTTGTTATTTCGTTCATCAAATCATGAGAGGCTAATTCCATTAGCTGGAGTTATGGTATCCATGGATTAGGGTCTGATAGGTTACTAGGCATTTAACGGATTCAAAGAGTAGTAGGACGTCTTGAAATTCTGTAGTTTTGACTGAAATCTATTGGTTGTAAACATTAGATTATGCCTCAATTTTTATTTTCTTCTAACGGGGAAATATACTAGAGAACGTGAATTATCAACAGGGACTCGAAAGCTACCAACCTTCTGTTTAATGATTGATGCTATAACCGGATTAATCTACCTGAGATAACATCCTATTGGAAATAGATAAACTATCTAAGTTTGAGAGAATTAGATAATAAATTGTCTGGTGAGGTCGAGAGATAAGTCAGGCAGTATCATAGTCAGGGATATTCTATTGTTTCTACTTACTCCAAGAATCCTAAGCATTACCTAGTATTTGTTAACTCCTAATACCCATGATGAACATAACTCTGGTTTCTCATTTATATTGATTACAACACTAAAATATTGAAAGTTACAATTGACTCTCTGTGAAATTTAAACCCCCATCTTCGGAAATAGTAAACTACCAGTAAAGTATTTCGTAAACAAATTGAACTTCACACCTTATTCCCTGTAGGATTCGACCCCAACCTAGTTGGGTTTTATATTGACAACGATCACTTACACCCATTCAAGAGTGTAATTTGAGTGTTATTAGGCACCCTCAGACCCCAGGCCCACCCTCGGAATCGTGAGCTATAGCACACCGATTTTGCCCCAAAATGCCCTGTTCACGCCATTTCACCCATTTGACCAGCCAAATGATCCCGCCCATACAAACGGGCAATACTAGGATGCTACCCAGCTACCCTGATGGGTCCAGGTAGATTTTTGACCCACGGTACCCCCAAACCCTGGGCCCACCCTCGGAACGTTGGGTTATAGCACATCAATTTGGCCCCAAATAACCCCGTTATCTATTTCTCCCGTTTGACCAACCAAATGGCCTCGCCCATGCAAATAGACAACACTAGGATGCTTCTCAGCCTCCTTGGCACGCCCAGGACAATTTTTGGCCCACGACACCCCCGAACCCCGGGTCCACCCCAGGTACCGTGGGCTATAGCACACCGATTTGGCTCCAAAATATCCCGTTCGCACCATTTCGCCCGTTTGACCAACCAAATTACCCTATCCATGTAAACGGGAAACATTAGGACACTCTTCATCCTCCCTGGAATGCCCAGGTCGATTTTCATCCTACGGCACCCCTAGACCCTGGGCCCACCCTCAGAATTGTAGCCTATAGCAAATTGATTTTTCCCCAAAATGCCCCGTTCGTGCTGTTTCACCCGTTTGACCAACCAAATGGCCCCGACCCTACTAAAGGGCAATACTAAGATGCTCCCCAACTTCCCTGGCATACCCAGGTAGATTGTTTACCCACAATACCCCTGGACCTCGAACCCACCCCCGGAACGGTGGGCTATAGCACATCGATTTGGCCTCAAATAGCCCCGTTCGTGTTGTTTCTCCCGTTTGACCAATAAAATTGCCCCGCCCATGTAAATGGGCAACATTAGGACTCTCCCCAGCATCCTTGTCATGCCCAAGTCAATTTTTGGCCTACGACACCCTTGGACCCCGGGTCCACCCCATGAACCGTGGGCCATAGCACACTGATTTGGTCCCAAAATATCCCATTCACATCGTTTCACCTATTTTACCAACTAAATGGCCCTCCCACACAAACAAGCAATATTAGGACACTCTCCAGCCTCCCTGGCATGCCCATATTGATTTTCGACTTACGACACCCCCAAATCCCAGGCCCACCCCCGGAACCATGGGCTATAACACACCGATTTAGCCTCTAATAGCCCCGTTCATGGAATTTCTCCCGTTTGACTAACCAAATGGCCCCTTCCATACAAATGGGCAACACTAGGACGTTCCCCAGCCTCCCTGGCACACCCAGGTCGATTTTTGGCCCACGGCACCCCCGGACCCACCCTCTAAACCATGGGATATAGCATACCAATTTGGTCCCAAATAGCACACCATGCTATTTTCATCTTTGAATCGCTTACTTTTTATCACTTTTTTTGGATAAAGAATTAAAATTGCATACCGAATTGGGGAAAAGTGCCAACTGAGTAAGATAGAAATAGTTTTTTAGAATATTGACTCGACCAAATTGCCCACATAGATCTCGAAAAAATACACAGTTTCAAAAAAAATTGACTCAAACGGATATTCGAGTGCAAAGTTATGAAGGTTTATAGTTTCACCATTTTACAATTACTTTTTTCTATCTCCTTTCACTCGCTATTTTTGATTGACCTTTTTGTCTATGGTCTTTCGAAATTACAAATTATTAATAATAGGCGTAGTAAGAAGGGTCTGAATGGCACTTTCAATATTTAAAATTATATTT
>JAPEIP010000005.1:9563403-9600511 GCA_026120095.1 Capsicum chinense | reverse complement strand
CCCCGTTTGTGCCGTTTCTCCCATTTTCCTGACCAAATGGCCTTGCCCATATAAATGGGCAACCCTAGGATGATCCCCAGCCTCCCTGGTATGCCCAGTTCGATATTTAGCCCACAGCACCCTCAGACCCCGGTCCCACCTCAAAACCGTGGGCTATAGCACACCGATGCGCCGTTTTGCCAATTTGACCAATGTAATGGCCCCGCCCACACAAACGGGGAATAGCACCCCCGGACTTTGGACCCCAGCCCAGCCCTAGAATCATGGGAAATACCACCCTCGAACCTTGGACCCCAAGCTCACCCCCGACACCCTTGGACCCCGGGCCCACGCCTAGGTCATTTGAGCCATATCGCTCATTTGACCAACCAAATGGACCCTCCCACACAAACAGGCAACACTAGGATACTCCCCAGCCTCCCTGGCACGGCCAGGTCAATTTTTTCCCCACTGCATCCCAGGCCCACCCCCAGAACCGTGGGCTATAGTACACCGATTTGGCCCCAAAACATCTTGTTAGGGCCATTTCATTCGTTGGACAAACCAAATGGCCCCACCCATACAAACGGGCAACACCTGGGCTCTCCCCAGCCTCCCTAGCATGCCCAGGTCGATTTTCAACCTACGTCACCCATGGACGCTGAGCCCACCCCAGAACCGTGGGCTATAGCACTCCGATTTAACCCCAAAATGCCTCATTCACGCAGATTTACTCGATTAATCAACTAAATGTTCCTGCCCACATTAATAGGAAACACTAGGATGTTCGTCAGCCTCCCTGGCATGCCCAGGTTAATTTTCGGGCAACGGAACCTATGAAACCCGAGCCCACCCCCAGAACCGTGGGCTATAGCACACCGATTTATCTCCAAAACACCCTGTTTGTTCCATTTCGCCTGTTTGACCAGCGAAATGGCCCCGCCCATACAAACGGGGAATACCAGGACTCTCCCCACTCTCTCTGGCATGGCTAGGTCAAATTTTGGCCCATGGCACCCCAGGGCCCACCCCCAAAACATTGTGCTATAGCATACCGATTTGGCCCCAAACAACCCCATTTCTCTCGTTTGACCAACCAAATGGCCCCTTCCACATAAACGAGCAACACTAGGACGCTCCCCAGCCTACCTGGCATGCCCAGGTCGATTTTCCTCCCATGCCACCCCTGGATCCTAGGCCCAACCCAGAACCGTGGGCTATAGCTCCTGAATTGGCCCCAAAATGCCTTGTTCGCGCAGTTTTGCTCGTTTGACCAACCAAATGGCCCCGTCCCCACAAAAAGGAAACACTAGGATGCTTCCCAGCCTCCTTGGCATGCCTAGGATAGTTTTTAGCCCACGGCACCCCTGGACCCCCGGGCCCACCCTCGAAACCTTGGGCTATAGCACACCGATCTGGCCCCAAAATGCTCCGTTACGCCCGTTTGACCAACCAAATGGCCCCGCCCACACAAATTGGGAACACTAGGATGCTCCCAAGACTTCCTAGCACGCCCAAATCAATTTTTAGCCTACAGCACGCCTAGACCCTAGGCCCACCTTCGAAACCATAGGCTATAGCACATCGATTTGGCCCCAACACACCCCATTCACGCCGTTTAGCTCGTTGACCAACCAAATGGCCCCACCCACACAAAAAGGAAATACTAGGATGCTCCCTAGCCTCCCTAGCAGGACCAAGTTGATTTTTGGCCCACGACACTCCCAGACCCCGAGCCCACCCCCGGAATCATAGGCTATAGCACGCCGATTTGGTCCCAAAATGACCCGTTAGCGCCGTTTCTCCTTCTTGACCAACCAAATGGCCCCGTACACACAAACGGGAAACATTAGGATGCTCCCCAGCCTTCCTTTCATACGCAGGTTGATTTTTGACCCACGATACCCCTGAACACTCGGCTCACCCGCGGAATCGTGGGCTATAGCACACCAATTTAGCCCTATATTGCCCCATTCATGTCATTTTGCCCGTTTGACCAACCAAATGGACCCGCCCATAAAATAGGGAAACACTAGAATGCTTACCCACCTCCCTGGCATGCCCAGGTCAATTTTTGGCCCACGACACCACTAGAACCGTGGGCTATAACACCCTAATTTAGCCCTAAAATTCATGGTTCGCGCCGTTTCGCCCGTTTGACCAACCAAATGACCCCGGCCCCACAAATGGGAAATACTAGGATGCTCCCAAACTTCCCTGGCATGCCTAGGTCAATTTTTGACCCACGACACCCCCGGACCCCGGCCCCACCACCAAAACTATGGGCTATAACAAGCTGATTTGACCCTAAATAGCCCCTTTTACGTCGTTTCTCCCATTTGTCAAACCAAATGGCCCTGCCCACACAAACGGGCAATACTAGGATGCTCTCCAAACTCCCTGGCATGCCCAGGTCAATTTTAGCCTACGACAACCTCGAACTCTAGGCCCACACCCAGAACCATGGGAAATAACATACCAATTTGGACCCTAAATGCTCGGTTCATGCCCTTTTTACCGTTTGACCAACCATATGGCCCCGCCAACTTAAACGGGCAACACTAGGATGCTCCCCAGCCTCCCTGGCATGCCTAAGTCAATTATTGGCCCATGGAACCCACGAACCCCGAGCCCACCTCCAACACCGTGGGCTATAGCACATCGATTAGGTCTCAAAACACCCCATTTATGTCGTTCCGCCCGTTTGACCAACCAAATAGCCCCTCCCATACAAACGGAAAACACTAGAATGCTTCCTAGAATCCATGGCATGCCCAGGTCAATTTTTGGCCCACGACACCCCCGTACCCTAGGCCCACCCCAAGAATAGTAGGCTATAGCACACCGATTTGGCCACAAAATACATCATTCGCTCCATTTCTTCCATTTGACCTACCAAATAGCCTCTCCCACACAAATGGGAAACATTAGGATGCTCCCCAGACACCCTGGCATACACAGGTCAATTTTTGGTCCACAAAACCCCCAAACCCCCAGCCCACCCTTAAAACCATGGGCAATAACAAAAAGATTTGGCCCCAAAATACCTCATTCGCGCTGTTTCACCCGTTTGACCAATGAAATGGCTTCACCCATACAAAAGGGGAACACTAGGATGCTCCCCAGCCTCCCTGGCATGCCCTGGTCGATTTTTGTCCCATGGCACCTCTGGACCCCGGGCCCACCCCCAAAACCGTGTGCTATAACGCACTGATTTGGTCCCAAAACACACCGTTCATGCCATTTCACCCATTTGACCAACCAAATAGCCCCACCCACACAAACGGGAAATACTAGGATGCTTCTCAACTTCCCTGGTACTCCCAGTTTGATTTTCGACCCACAGCACCCCCTGAACCGTGGGCTATAACTCATCGATTTAGCCTCATAAAGCCCTGTTTCTCCCATTTGACCAACCAAATGGCCCCTCCCATACAAACGGGCAATACTTAGATGCTTCCCTACCTCTTTGTCACACCCAGGTCGATTTTCAGCCCACTCCAACCTGAACCCCAGGCCTACCCCCAAAATCGTGGGCTATAGCACACTAATTTGGCCCCAAAATGCCTCGTTTGCGCTGTTTTTCCTAATTGACCAAACAAATGGCCTTGCCCACCCAAAAGAAAACCTCCTTGGCATGGCCAAGTTGATTTTCAGCCCACGGCACACCCAAAACCCAGATCCACCCCCGAAACCGTGGCTATAGCACACCAATTTGGTCATAAAATGTCCCGTTCGCGCTGTTTCGCCTGTTTGACCAACCAAATGGCCCCTCCCATAAAAATAAGCAATACTAGGATGTTTCTTAGGCTCCCTGGCACGTCCAGGTCAATTTTAGGCCCATGGTACCCCCAAACCCCGGGCCTGCCCCTAAAACCGTGTGCTGTAATACAGAGATTTAGCCCCAAAATACCCTATTCACGCTGTTTTGCTCGTTTGACCAACCTATGAACCTGCCCATATATACCGGCAATACTAGGATGCTTCCCATCCTTCCTGTCATGTACAGGTCAATTTTTGGACAACGACACCCCCAGACCCTAGGCCCACCCTCGAAACCATGGTTAATCGCATACTGTTTTTGCCCCAAAAAGCTCCGATCACATTATTTTGCCCATTTAACCAACCAAATGGCCTCTCCCACACCAACGGGGAACAGTAGGATGCTCCCCAGCCTTCCTAGCATGCCTTGGTCAATTTTTGGCCAACAGTACCCCTGAAACCGTGGGCTATAGCAGTCCGATTTAGCCATAAAATGCTTGGTTCACGCTGTTTTGCCCGTTTGACCAATCAAATAACCCCGGCCACATAAACAGGCAATATTAGGACTCTCCCCAGTCTCCCTGGCATGCCCAGGTCAATTTTTGACCCACGACTCCTCCGAACCCTAGCCCCACCCCCAAAAATGTGGGCTATCGCAAACTAATTTGACCCTAAATAGCCCCGTTCGCCCCTGTTTCTCTTGTTTGTCCAACCAAATGGCCCCTCCCACATAAACGAGAAATACTAGGATGTTCTCTAGCCTCCCTGGTATGTCCAGGTCAATTTTTGTCTCACGATAACCCTGGACCCCGTGCCCACACCCGAAACCATGGGAAATAACACACCGATTTAGCCCAAAAATGACCGGTTCGCGCTGTTTTGCCCGTTTGACCAACGAAATGGCCCCTCCCACTTAAACGGGCAACACTAGGGTGTTCCCCAGCCTCCCTAACATGCCCAAGTCAATTTTTTGCCCATGGAACCCATGAAACCCGAGCCCACCCCTAACATCATTTGCTATAGCACACTAATTTGGCCTCAAAACACCCTCTTCACGTTGTTCCGCTCGTTTGACCAACCAAATAGCCATGCCCACACAAATGGAGAACACTAGAATGCTCCCTATCATCCATGGCACACCAAGGTCGATTTACGGCCCACGACACCCCCATAACATAGGCCCACCCACAAAATCGTAATTATAGCATACCGATATGGCCCCAAAATATATCGTTCTCTCCATTTTTTCTGTTTGACCAACCAAATAGCCTCGCCCACACAAACAGGCAACATTAGGATACTCCCTAGCTTCCCTGGCATGCCAAGGTCAATTTCTGGTCCACGGCACCCCCGAACCCTAGGCCCACCCTCGGAACCGTGGGCAATAGCACAAAGATTTAGCCCTAAAATAGCCTATTTGTGCCGTTTCACCTGTTTGACCAATGAAATGGATCAGTCCACACAAATGGGGAACACTAGGATGCTCCCCAGCCTCCCTAGCTTACCCTGGTCGATTTTCGGCCTATGGCACCTCCGGACCCCAGGCCCACCCCCAAAACCATGTGCTATAATACATCGATTTGGCCCCAAAACACACCGTTCATGTCGTTTAACCCATTTGACCAACCAAATGGCCCCGCCTACACAAACGAGAAACACTAGGATTTTTCCCAACCTCCCTGGCACACCCAATTCAATTTTTAACCCACAAGACCCCCTGAACCGTGGGCTATAACACATCGATTTGGCCCCAGAAAGCCCCGTTTCTCTCGTTTGACAAACCAAATGGCCCCATCCACATAAACGGGAAACACTTGGATGCTCCCCTACCTTTCTGTCATACCCAGGTCAATTTTCAACCCACGCCACCTCTGAACCCCTGGCCTACCCCCAATATTGTGGGCTATAGCACACCGATTTGGCCTAAAAACGCTTCATTTGCGCCATTTCGCCTGATTGACCTACCAAATTGCCCCGCCCACATAAAAAGCAGTATTTCTGGCATGCCTAAGTCAATTTTCAGCCAACGGAACAACCGGACCCCAGATCCACCCTCGGAACCGTGCGCTGTAGCACACCAATTTCGCCATAAAATGCCCCGTTCCCACTGTTTCACCCATTTTACCAACCAAATGGCCCCGCACATAAAAATAGGCAACACTAGGATGCTTCCTAGACTTCTTGGCATGTCCAGGTCATTTTTCCACCCATGGCACCCCTGAAACCTGGGCCCACCCCCGAAACCGTGTGCTATAACACACTGATTTGGTCCCAAAATACCCTATTCATGCTGTTTCGCCCGTTTAACTAACAATATGGCCCTAACCACATATACAGGCAACACTAGGATACTTCCCAGCCTCCCTGGCATGCACAGGTCAATTTTTGGACAACGACACCCCCGTACCCTAGGGCCACCCATGGAACCGTGGGCATAGCACACCGATTTGGCCCCAAAATGCCCTGTTCACACCATTTTTCCCATTTGATAAACCAAATGGCCCCTCCCACACAATTACAAAACACTAGGATGGTTCTAAGCTTCCTTGGCATGCCCAGGTCAATTTTTAGCCTACGACAACCACGAACCCCTAGCCTGCCATCAAAACCGCGGTCAATAGCATACTGATTTGGCCCCAAAATGCCCCGTTCGCGCTGTTTTACCCATTTGACCAATGAAATGGACCCGCCCACACCAACGGGGAACACTAGGATAATCCACAGCCTCCCAGGCATGCCTTGGTCGATTTTTGGCCCATGAAACCCCCGAACCCTAGGCCCACCCCTGGAACGATGTGCTATAGCATACCGATTTGGCCCTAAAACACACCATTCGTGCCTTTTCGCCCATTTGACTAACCAAATATCCCCACCAACAAACACGGACAACAATAGGATGCTTTCCAACCTCCCAGGCATGCCCAATTTGACTTTTGACCCAGACACCCCTGGACCCCGGGCCCACCCCCAAAACCGTGAACTATAGCATACCGATTTGGCCCCAAAATGCCTCTTTCACGCAGTTTAGCTTGTTTGACCACTCAAATGGCCCCGCCCATGCAAACGGGCAACACTAGGATGCTCCCCAGCATCCCTGGCATGCCCAGGTCAATTATCGGCCCACGACACCCCTGGATCCCGGGCCAACCCTCGAAACCATGGGCTATAGCACACCGATTTGGCCCCAAAATGCCCTATTCACGCTATTTCTCCTGTTGGACCAACCAAATGGCCTCGTCCATATAAAACGGCAACACTAGGATACTTTCTACCCTCCCTATCACTCCAGATCGATTATTTTCCCATGGTACCCCCGGACCCCGGACCTAAACCCGGAGCCTTGGACTATAGTACACCGATTTGGCCCCAAAATGCGTTGTTTGTGCCGTTTCTCCTATTTGACCAACCAAATAGCCCTGCCCACATAAATAGGCCACACTAGGATGCTCCCCAACTTCCCTGGTGCGCCCAGGTTGATTTTTGACCCATGGCACCTTCGGACTCTGGGCTCACCCCCGGAACCGTAGGCTACAGCCCACCAATTTGGCCTAAAAATGCCTCGTTCATGCCGTTTCACCCGTTTGACAAACCAAATGGCCCTGCCCACACAAACGGGCAATGCTAGGATGATCCCTCAGCTACCTAGCATGCCCAGGTCGATTTTCGACCCATGGAACCCCCAGACCCCAGACCTACCTTCAGAACCGTGGGTTATAGCACACCGATTTTGACCCAAAATGCCCCGTTCAAGCCGGTTTTCTCGTTTGACAAACCAAATCGCCCCTTCCAAGCAAATGGGCAATACTACGACGCTCCCCAGCCTCCCTGGAACGCCTAGGTGGATTTTCAACCCATAAAACCCCCAAAACTCGGGCTCACCCCTGGATCCGTGGGCTATAGCATACTGATTTTGACCCAAAATGCCCCGTTCGTGCCATTTTGCCCGTTTGACCAGCCAAATAGCCCCTCCCACACAAGTGGAAAACACTAGAATGTTCTTCAGCCTCCCTAGCATGCCTAGGTTGATTTTGGGCCCATGGCACCCTTGAACCCCGGGTCCACCCCTTGAACCGTTGGCCATAGCACACCGATTTTTCCCTAAAATGCCCCGTTCATGCCGGTTCACTCGTTTGACCAACCAAAGGGCCTCGCCCACAGAAACGGGAAACACTAGGATGCTCCTCAACCTCTATGCCACGCCCAGGTCAATTTTCAACCCATGGGACCCACGGACCCCGGCTCCACCCCTGGAATTGTGGGCTATAACACACTAATATGGCCCCAAATAGCCCTGTTGCACCATTTGTACAACCAGACGGCTCCGCCCATACAAATGGGCAATAGTAGGATGTTTACCAGCCTCCCTAGCATGCCCAGGTTAATTTTTGGCCCAAGGAATCCCCGGAACCCGAGCCCACACCCAGAACTGTAGGCAATAGCACACAGATTTGACCCCCAAATGCCTTGTTTGCACCGTTTCGGCTATTTAACCAACCAGATGGCCCCGCCTACTCAAACGGGCAACTCTAGGATGCTCCCCAGCCTCTATGGCACGCCCAGGTTGATTTTCAACCCACGACACTACCTTACCCCAAGACCACCCCCAGAATCGTAGGCTATAACTCACCGATTTAGCCCCAAAATGCCCCATTCATAATGTTTCACCCGTTTGACCAACCAAATGGACCTTCCCACATAAACGAGCAACACTAGGACGCTCTTTAGCATCCCTGGCACGTCCATGTCGATTTTTAGCCCAGGGCACCCCCGGACCCTAGGCCCACCCCTGAAACCGTTTGCTATAACATACCGATTTGGCCCTAAAATGCCCCATTCACAATGTTTTACTCGTTTGACCAACCAAATGGCCCTGCCCATATAGACGGAAAATACTATGACACTCCCCAACCTCCCTGGCATGCCTAGGTCAATTTTTGACTTACAGCACCGCCGGACCCCGGGCCCACCCTCGGAACCGTGGGCTATAGCATATCGATTTGGCCCCAGAACACCCTGTTCGCACCGTTTTGCCCATTTGACCAAGCAAATGGCCTCGCCTACATAAACGAGCAACACTAGAATGATACCAACCTTCCTTGGATGCCCAGGTCGATTCTTTGCCCATAGCACACCCGGACCCTGAGCCCACCCTTGGAAGCATGGGCAATAGCACACCTAATTGGCCCCAAAATACCCGTTCGCGCTGTTTCGACTGTTTGACCTACGAAATAGCCTCGTCCACAAATAGGAAACACTAGGACTCTCCCCAGCCTCTCTGGCATGCCCTGGTCAATTTTTGGCCCACGAAAACCCCGGACCCTAGGCCCACCCTCAAAACCATGTGCTATAGAACACTGATTTGGCCCCAAAATAAGCCATTCGCGCTGTTTCGACTATTTGACCAACCAAAAGGGCCCGCCTATACAAACGGGAAACACTAGTTGCTTCCCAACCTCCCTAGCATGCCCAGTTTGATTTTCGACCCACGATACCCCCGAACCTCGGGCCGACACCCAGAACTGTGGGCTATAACACATCGATTTGGCCCCAAAATGCCTAGTTCGCGCCATTTCGCCCAATTAACCATCAAAATGACCCCGCCCATGCACACGGTAGCCTCTATGGCATGCCCTGATCGATTTTCAGCCCTTGCGACACCCGGATCCCAGGCCCATCCCCGAAACCGTGGGCTATAGCACACCAATATGGCCGTAAAATGCCCCGTTCGTGCAGTTTTGCCCGTTTGACCAACCAAATGGCTCCGCCCACAAAAAAGGGCAACACTAAGATGCTTCCTAGCCTCCCTGGCATTTCCAAGTTGATTTTTGGCCCACAACACCCCTGCACCCTGGGCACACCCCCGAAAAAGTGTGCTATGACACACCGATTTAGCCCCAAATCTCCTTATCCACGCCGTTTAGGCCGTTTGATCAACTAAATGGCCCTGCCCACATAAACGGGCAGGACTAGGATGCTCCCCAGCCTTCCTGACACGCTCAGGTCAATTTTTGGCTAACGGCACACCCTGACCCAAGGCCCATCCTAGGAACCGTGGGCTATAGCATACCGATTTTGCCCCAAAATGCCCCGTTTGCACCGTTTTGGCTGTTTGACCAACCAAATGGCCCTGCCCACCCAAACGGGAAACACTAGGATGCTCCCAAGCCTCCCTAGCACACCCAAGTCAATATTTAGCCCACGGCACCCCAAACCCCATGCCCACCCTTGCAACCGTGGGTAATATCATACTGATTTAGCCCTAAAATGCCTCGTTCACGCCATTTCACCTGTTTGACCAATGAAATGGCTCCACCCACAAAATATGGGAACACTAGGATGCTCCCCAGCCTCCCTGGCATGCCCTGATCAATTTTGGATCACGACATCCCCAGACCCCGGGCCCACCCCCGAACCCTGTGCTATAGCACACTGATTTAGCCCCAAAACACACCGTTCGCGCCATTTTGCCCATTAGACTAACCAAATGGACCCACCCACACAAACGGGAAACACTAGGATGATCCCAAACTCTCTGGTATACCTAGGCCCACGGCACCCCTGGACCCCAGGACCACCCTTCAAACCATGGGCTATAGCATACCGATTTGGACCTAACTAGCCCCGTTTCTCCTGTTTGGCCAAGAAAATAGCCCTTCCCACACAAACAGGAAATAGTAGGATGCTCCCCAGCCTTCCTGGTATGCCCAGGTCAATTTTCATTCCACGGCACCCCCGAGCCCCAGGCCCACCTTCAGAACCGTGGGCTATAGCACACTGATTTAGCCACAAAATGCCCCATTCGCGCTGTTTCGCTCGTTTGACCTACCAAATGGACCCTCTCACAAAAACGGGCAACACTAGGATGCTCCCTAGCCTCCCTAAAATGACCATGTTGATTTTCAGCCCTTGGTACATCCGGACCACAAGCCCACCTCCGAAACCATTTTCTATAATACACCGATTTGGCCCCAAAATGCTCCATTCACCCCGTTTCTCCCATTTGACAATCCAAATGGCCCTGCCCACATAAACTAGCAACACTAGGATGCTCACTACCCTCCTTGGCATGCCCAGGTTGATTTTTGGCCTACGGCACCATCGGACCCCGGCCCACCCTCAGAACCGAGGGTTATAGCACATCAATTTGGCCACAAAACACCCCGTTCGCACTATTTTGGCTGTTTGACCAACCAAATGGCCCCGTCCACACAAACAGCCAATGTTAGGATGCTCCCGAGCTTCCCTAGGATGCCCAGGTCAATTTTTGGACCACGGCATCCCTGGACCCCAAGCCCACCCTCAGAACCGTTGGCAATTAAAAAATGATTTGGCCCCAAAATGCCCCGTTCCCACTGTTTCGACAGTTTAACCAATGAAATGGCCCCTGCCACATAAACAGAGAACTCTAGGATGCTCCCCAGCCTCTCTGGCATGCCCTGGTTGATTTTTAACCTACGGCAGCCCCGGACCCTAGGCCCACCCCCCGAACCATGTGTTATAGAACACTAATTCGGCCCAAAACACACCGTTTGTGCCGTTTTACCCATTTGACCAACCGAATGGCCCCACCTACATAAACAGGCAACACTAGGTTGCATCCCAACCTCCCTAGCATGCCCAGTTCAACTTTTGACTAACGGCAACCCCGAACCTCGGGCCCACCCACGTGGGCTATAACACATTGATTTGGCCCCAAAATGCCTCTTTTGGGCTGTTTTTCCAGTTTGACCAACCAAATGGCCCTTCCCACACAAACGACAGCCTCTCTAACATGCCCTGGTATATTTTCAGCCTACGGCACAATCGAACCCCAGGCCCACCCCCAAAACCGTGGGCTATAACACACTAAATGCCCCGTTCGCGTTGTTTTGCTCGTTTGACCAACCAAATGGCCTCGCCCACAAAAAATGGGCAACACTAGGATGCTTCCTAGACTCCCTGGCACGTCCAGGTAAATTTTTGACCCACGACACCCATGGACCCCTGGCCCACCCCCAAAACCGTGTGCTATAACACATCAATTTAGCCCCAAAATGCCCTATTCACGCCGTTTTGCCTGTTTGAGCAACCAAATGGCCCTGCCCAAATAAACGGGAAATACTAGGATGCTCCCCAGCCTCCCTGGCATGCTCCAGTTTATTTTTGGCCCACGAAACCCCAGACCCCAGGCCCACCCTCAGAACCGTGGTCTATAGCACACTGATTTGGCCCTAAAATACCCCCGTTCGCACCGTTTCGCCTGTTTGACCAACCAAATGGCCTCGCCAACACAAACGGGCAACACTAGGATGCTCCCAAGCCTCCCTGGCATGCCTAGGTCGATATTTGGCCAACGGAACCTCTGAATCCCGGGCCCACCCTCAAAACCATAGGTAATATAGTATACCGATTTGGCCCCAAAATGCTCCATTCGTGCCATTTCGCCTATTTGACCAATGAAATGGAACCATCCACACAAACGGGGAAGACTAGGATGGTCCCCAACCTCCCTGGCACACCCTGGTTGATTTTTGGGCCACGGTACCCCCAGACCCCGGGCCTACCCCCAGAACCGTGTGATATAGCACACCAATTTAGCCTCAAAGCACACCGTTCGCACTATTTTGCCTATTTGACAAATCAAATGGCCCCTCCCACATAAACGAGCAATACTAGGATGCTTCCCAACCTCCTCGGCACGCTCAATTCCATTTTTGACCCACGATACCCCCGGACCCTGAGCACACCCCTGGAACCATGGGCTATAGCACACCGATTCAGCCCTAAATAGCCTCATTTCTCCTGTATGACCAACAAAATGGCCCCACCCACATAAAAAGGCAAAATTAGGATGCTCCCCAGCCTCTCTAGCATGCCTAAGTCAAATTTTGTCTCATGGCACCCTCGAATCCCAGGCCTACCCCCGAAATCGTGGCCAATAGTACACTGATTTGGCCCTAAAATGCCTCGTTCGCAGTGTTTTTCCTATTTTACCAACAAAATGGCCCCTCCCACGTAAATGGGAAATACTAGGATGCTCCGCAGCCTCTCTGGCATGCACAGGTCAATTTTTAGCCCATGGAACCCCCGAACCTCGGGCCCACCCCTGGAATCATGGCTTATAGCACACCGATTTGGCCCCAAAATGCCTCATTTGTGCCTTTTTGCTCATTTGGCCAACAAAATGGCCCCGCCCACACAAGCGGAGAATACTAGAATGCTCCCCAGCCTCTCTGGCATGCTCAGGGCAATTTTTAACCCATACCACCCCCGAAACCGTAGGCTATAGAACACCGAGTTGGCCCCAAACTACCTCGTTCTTGCCATTTCACCTATTTGACCAACAAAATGGCCCCTTCCACACAAACGGCAATCTCCCTAGCACGTCCAGGTCAATTTTAATCCCATGGGACCCCCGTACCCTGGGCCTACCCTCATAACCATGGGCTATAGCACATGGATTTGGCCACAAAATGCCCCGTTCGCGTTGTTTCGCCCATTTAAAAAAACCAAATGGCCCTGCCTATATAAATGGGCGCATTAGGATGCTCCCCCACCTCCCTGGCATGCCTAGGTGACCCTGGGACCACCCTCAGAACCGTGGCCTATAGCCCATCAATTTGGCCCCAAAATACCCCATTCGTACCGTGTTACCCATTTGACCAACCAAATAGCCCCGCCTATACAAACAGACAATACTAGAATGCTTCCAAGCCTCCCTAACATTCCCAGGTTGATTTTTGGCCCATATTACACCCGAACCCTGGGCCCACACTCAAAACCGTGGGTAATAGCACACCAATTTGGCCCCAAAATACCACGTTCACGGCGTTTCTACTATTTGACCAATGAAATGGCCCCGCCCACACAAACAGGGAAAACTGGGACACTCTCCAGCCTCTCTGGCATGCCCTGGTCAATATTCAGCCTATAAAAACCTCGAACCCCAGGCCCACCCTCAAAACCGTGAGCTATAGAACATCGATTTGGCCCCAAAATACACCGTTCGTGCCGTTTTGCCTATTTGACCAACCAAATGGCCCCGTCTACATAAATTGGAACCACTAGGATGCTTCCCAACCTCCCTGGCATGCCAGTTCAATTTTTTACCCATGGCACCCCTAAACCTCGGGCCCACCCCCGAACTGTGGGCTATAGCACACCGATTTAGTCCCAAAATACCTCATTCGTGCCGTTTCACCCGTTTGACCAACCAAATGGCCCCGCCCATACAAACGGCAGCCTTCCTGGCATGTCTTGGTCAATTTTCAGCCCACGGTACACCCGGACCCCAGGACCACACCCAAAATCATGAGCTATAGCACACCAATTTGGCCACAAAATGCCCCGTTTGCATAGTTTTGCCCGTTTGACCAACCAAATGGACCCTCCCACAAAAATAGGCAACACTAGGATGCTCCCTAGCCTTCCTGGCACGTCCAGGTCAATTTTTGGGCCACGACATCCCTGGACCCTGGGCCCACCCTGAAACCATGTGCTATAACCCACCGATTTGTCCCCAAAATGCCCTATTCATGTCGTTCCGCCTGTTTGACAAACCAATGGCCCCACAAACACAAATAGGAAATACTACAATGCTCCCCAGCCTTCCTGGCATGTCCAGGTCAATATTTGGCCCACGAAGCCACCAAACCTCGAGCCCACCCTCAAAACTGTGGGCAATAGCATATCAATTTGGCCCTAAAATGCCTCGTTCGCGCCATTTTCTCATTTAACCAAAGAAATAGCTCCGCCCACACAAACGGGGAACACTAGGATGCTACCCAGCCTCCCTGGCATACCCTGGTCAATTTTCGGCCAACGGCACCCCCGAACCCCAGGCCTATCCCCGAAATCGTTTGCTATAGCACACCGATTTAGCCCCAAACACACCGTTCGCGTCGTTTCATCCATTTGACAAACCAAATGGCCCCGCCCACACAAACAGGAAATTCTAGGATATTTCCCAACCTCCCTTGCATGGCCAGTTTAATTTTTGGCCCATGGTACCTCCGGACCTCGGGCCCACCACTGGCATAATGGGCTATAGCACACTGATTTGGCCCTAAATAGCCCCATTTCTCTTGTTTGACAAATAAAATTGCCCCGCCCACAGAAACAGGCAACACTAGGACATTCCCCAGCCTCCCTGGCACGCCCAAGTTGATTTTTGGCCTACGCTACCCCCGAACCTTGGTTCCACACCCAAAACTATGGGCGATAGGACACTAATTTTGGCCCCAAAATGCCTCGTTCACGCTGTTTTGCCTCTTCGAAGAACAAAATAGCCCCGTCCACATAAATGGGTAACATTAGGATACTTCCCAGCCTCCCTGGCATGCCTATGGCACCCCCGAACCCTAGGCCCACCCCCGAAACCATGGCCTATAGCGCACCGATTTGGCCGTAAAATTTCTCGTTTGAGCCTTTTTGCCTGTTTGACCAACAAAATGGCTCCGCCCACATAAACGGGAAACACTAGGATGCTCCGCAGCCTTCCTTCTACGCCCAGGTCAATCTTTGGCCCACAGCACCATCAGACCCCGGGTCCACCACCGGAATCGTGGTCTATAGCACACCAATTTAGCCCCAAAATGCCCCATTCGTGCTGTTTGACCAACCAAATGGCCCCACCCACGCAAACGGGCAACACTAGGATGCTCCCAAGCCTCCCTGGCACGTCCAAGTTGATTTTCGACCAACGATACCCTCGAACCCCTGCCCCACCCCATGAATTATGGGCTATAGCGCACTATTTTTGCCCCAAATAGCCCCGTTTGCACTGTTTCTCTCCTTTGACTATCTAAATGTCCCCGTCCACACAAACGGGCCACACTAGGATGCTCCCCAGCCTCCCTAGCATGCCCAGGTCGATTTTAGGCCTACGGCACCTCGAGCCCACCCCCAGAATCGTGGGCTATAGCACACCGATTTGGCCTCAAAATGCCCTCTTTATTCTGTTTCTCTTGTTTGACCAACCAAATAGCCTCTTCCACACAAACCGATAATACTAGGATGCTCTCTAGCCTCCCTACCATGTCCAGGTCGATTATTAGCCCATGGCATCCCAGGACCCCGGGCCTACCCCTAGAGCCGTGGGCTATAGCACATCGATTTAGCCCCAAAATGCCCCGTTTACGCCGTTTTACTTGTTTGACCAACCAAATGGCCCCGCCCACATAAACGGGAAACACTAGGATACTCTTCAACTTCCATGGCATGGCCATGTTGATTTTTGACAAATGGCACCCCCAGACTCTGGGCCCACCCCTGAAACCGTAGACTTTCGCACATTGATTTGGCCCCAAAACGCCCAATTCACAATGTTTTGCTCGTTTGACAAACGAAATGGCCCTGGTCATATAAACGGGAAACACTAGGATGCTCTCTAGCATCCCGGCACGTCCATGTCGATTTTAAGCCCTCGGTACCCCCGGACCCCAGGCCCACCCCCAAAACCGTTAGCTATAACACACCGATTTGGCCCCAAAATGCCCTATTTACAATATTTTGCCCGTTTGACCAACTAAATGGCCCTGCCCATCTAAAAGGGAAACATTAGGATGCTCCCCAACCTCCCTGGCACGCCCAGGTCAATTTTTGTCTTACGGCACCGTCGAACCCCGGGCTTACCCTCGGAACCGTAGGCTATAGCACATCGATTTGGCCCCAAAACACCCCGTTCGCACCGTTTTGCCCATTTGACCAACCAAATGGCCCCGCCCATACAAACGGGAAACAGTAGAATGATCCCAGCCTTCCAAGGATGCCCAGGTCAATTCTTAGCCCACGGCATCCCTAGAACCCGAGCCCACCCTTGGAAGCATGGGCAATAGCATACCGAATTGGCCCCAAAATGCCCCGTTCGCGCTGTTACGACTGTTTGACCAACGAAATGGCCCCGTCCACACAAACAGGGAACACTAGGACTCTCCCTAGCCTCTTTGGCATGCCCTGTTAAATTTTTGGCCAATGGAACCCCCGAACCCCGGGCCCACCCTCGGAATCGTGCGCTATAGAACACTGATTTGGCCCGAAAATAAGTCGTTCACGCCGTTTTGCCCATTTGACAAACAAATGGCTCCTCCCTTAGAAACGGGAAAAACTAGGTTGCTTCCCAACATCCCTGGCATGCCTAGGTCAATTTTTTTTCCTACGGCACCGCCGGACTCCGGGCCCACCCTCGGAACCGTGGGTTATAGCACATCAATTTGGCCCCAAAATACCCCATTCGCGCCGTTTCACCCGTTTGACAAACCAAATAGCCCCTCTTAGACAAACGGCCAGCACTAGGATGCTCCTAAGCCTCCCTAGCATGCCAAGGTCAATTTTTGGCCCACGGCACCCTCGAACCCCGAGCCCACCCTCAGAACTGTGGGCAATAGCACACTGATTTCACCCCAAAATGCCACATTTGCACCGTTTCTATCGTTTGACCAATGAAATAGCCTCACCCACAAAAACAGGGAACACTAGGACACTTCCAAGCCTCTCTGGCATTCCCTGGTCAATTTTTTGCCTACCGAACCCCCAAACTCTGGGCCTACCCCCGGAACCGTGAGCTATAGAACACTGATTTGGCCCCAAAACACACCGTTTGTGCCATTTCACCTATTTGACCAACCTAATGGCCCCGTCTACGCAAACGGACAACACTAGGATGCTTCCCAATCTCCCTGGCATGCCAGTTTAATTTTTGACCCATGGCACCCCCGAACCTTGAGCCCACCCCCTAAACTGTGGGCTATAGCACAATGATTTGGCACCAAAATACTTCATTCGCGCCGTTTTGCCTATTTGACTAACCAAATAGCCCTGCCCACATAAACGACAGCCTCCCTAGGATGCCCTGGTCAATTTTCAACCCTAGGAACATCCGCACCCTAGGTCCACACCCGAAACTGTGGGCTATAGAACAACAATTTGGCCACAAAATACCCCGTTCACGCTGTTTTGACCGTTTGAGCAACCAAATGGACCCGCCCAAAAAAATGGGCAACACTAAGACGCTCCCTAGCCTTCTTGTCACGTCCAAGTTGTTTTTTGGCCCACGAAACCCCTGGACCCCGAGCCCACCCTCAAAATCGTGTGCTATAACACACCAATTTAGACCCAAAATGCCTTATTCACGCTGTTTCACCCTTTTGACCAACCAAATGGCCCCACAAACTCCAATAGGAAACACTAGAATGCTCCCCCGCCTTCCTAGCACATGCAGGTCAATATTTGGCCCACGATGCCACCGAACCTCGAGCCCACCCTCAGAACCGTGGGCAATAGCATACCAATATTCGGCCCACGCCACCCCCAAACACTTGGCCCACCCCCAGAATCGTGTGCTATAGCACACCGATTTGGCCCCAAAATATACCGTTCGTGCTGTTTCACCCATTTGACCAACCAAATTTCCCCGCCCACACAAATGGGCAATACTAGGATGCTTCCCAACCTCCCTTGCACGCCCAGTTTAAGTTTTGGCCCAGGATACCCCCAGACCCCGGACCCACCACTGGAACAATGGGATATAGCACACCAATTTGGCCCTAAACAGCCCCGTTTCTCTTGTTTGACAAACAAAATTGCCCCGCCCACACAAACAGGCAACACTAGGATGCTCGCTAGCAACTGGCATGCCCAAGTTGATTTTTGGCCTACGCCACCCCCGAACCACGGCCCCACACCCAAAACTGTGGGTGATAGCACACTAATTTTTGCCCCAAAATGCCTTGTTCGCGCCGTTTTGCCTGTTTGACCAACAAACTGGCCCCTCCCACATAAACAGGCAACACTAGGATGCTCCTTAGCCTCCCTGGCACGCCCAAGTTAATTTTCAGCCCATGGCACCCCCGGAACCGTGGCCTATAGCATACCGATTTGGCCCCAAAATTCCCCGTTCGCGCCTTTTTGCCTATTTAACAACAAAATAGCACCGCCCACTCAAACGAGCAACACTAGGATGCTCCGCAGCCTCTTTGGCATGCCCAGGTCAATCTTTAGCCCACGACACTTGGTCTACCCACGAAACCGTGGCCTATATCACACCGATTTAGCCCCAAAATGCCCCGTTCATGCTGTTTGACCAACCAAATAGCCCCATCCACACAAACGGGAAACACTAGGATGCTCCAAGACTCTCTGGCATGCCCAGGTTCATTTTCGACCCACGAAGCCCTCAAACCCCGGCCCCACCCCTAGAACTGTGGGCAATAGCGCACTGTTTTGGCCCCAAATAACCCCATTCGCCTATTTGACCAATCAAATGGCCCCGCCCGCACAAACGATCAACACTAGGATGCTCCTTAGCCTCTCTGACCTATCCAGGTCGATTTTTGGCCCTCGACACCCCCAGATCCCAGGGCCCACCCTCAGAACCGTGGACAATATCACACCGATTTTTCCCTAAATTGCCTATTTCTCCTGTTTGACCAATGAAATGGCCTCGCCCACACAAATGGGGAACACTAGGATGCTCCCTAGCCTCTCTGCCACGCCCTGGTCAATTTTCAACCTACGACAGCCCTGGATCCTCGGCCCACCCCCAGAACCGTGTGCTATAGAACACCGATTCAGCCCAAAAACACACCATTCACTCCATTTCATCCATTTGACAAACAAATGAGCCCTCCCACATAAATGGGCAACACTCGGTTGCTTTCCAACCTCCTGGCATGCCTAGTTCAATTTTTGACCCACGACACCCCCAAACCTTGAGCCCACCCCTATGGGCTATAACACACTGATTTGGCCCCAAAATCTCTCTTTTTTGTTGTTTTGCCGGTTTTACCAACCAAATGGCCATGCCCACACAAACCGCAACCTCTCTGGCATGCCCTGGTCAATTTTTAGCTTACGGTACACCCGAATCCCAGGCCCACCCCCAGAACCGTGGGCTATAGCACACCAAATGTCCCGTTCGCGCTGTTTTGCCCGTTTGACCAACCAAACGGCCCCACCCATAGAAACGGGCAATACTAAGACGCTCCCTAGCCTCCCTGGCATGTCCAGTTTGATTTTCTACCTATGGCAACCCAGACCCCTGTCCCACCCCTGAAACCATGTGCTATAACACATCGATTTGGCCCCAAAATGCCCTATTCACGCCGTTTCGCCTGTTTGACCAACCAAATGGCCCTGCCTAGCTAAATGGGAAATACTAGGATCTCCCCAACCTCCCTGGCATGCTCCGGTTGATTTTTTGCCCATGGCACCCCGGACCCCAGGCCCACCCTCAGAAACGTGGTCTATAGCACACTAATTTAGCCCCAAATTGCCCAGTTCGCACTGTTTAATCCGTTTGACCTACCAAATGACCCCGCCCACACAAACGAGAAACACTAGGATGCTCCCAATCCTCCCTGGCATGTCCAGGTCGATATTTGGCCTACGACACCTCCGAATCCCGGGGCCACTCTCGAAACCATGGGTAATAGCATATCGATTTTGCCCTGAAATGCTCCGTTCGCACTGTTTCACCTGTTTGACCAATGAAATGGCACCGCCCACACAAACGGGGAACACTAGGATGCTCCCCAGCCTCCCTGGGATGCCCTGGTTGATTTTCGGCCTACGGCACCCACGGACCCCAGGCCCACACCCAGAACTGTGTGATATAGCACACCAATTTAACCTCGAAACTTACCGTTTGCACCATTTTACCCATTTGACCAACCAAATGGCCCCGCCAATGCAAACGGGCAACACTAGGATGCTTCCCAACCTCCCTGGCGCACCTAGTTGGATTTTTGACCCACGAAACCCCCGGACCCCGGGCACACCCCTGGAACCATGGGCTATAGCACATCGATTTAGCCCTAAGTAGCCCCGTTTCTCCTGTATGACAAATAAAATGACCCCGCCCACATAAACAGGCAACACTAGGACGCTCCCCAGCCTCCCTGGCATACCCTGGTCAATTTTTGGCCTGCGGTACCCCCGAACCCCGGGCCTACCCTCAAAATCGTGGGCTATAGCACATTGATTTTGGCCCCAAAATGCCTCGTTCGCACCATTTCGCCCGTTTGACCAACAAAATGGTCCCTCCAACATAAACGAGCAACACTAGGATGTTCCCCCAGCCTCTCTGGAATGCACAGGTCAATTTTCAACCCATAGAACCCCCGAACCTCGAGCCCACCCCTGGATCCGTGGCTTATAGCACACCGATTTGGCCCTAAAATGCCTCGTTCCTGCCTTTTTATTTGTTTGACCAACAAAATGTCCCCGTCCATACAAACAAGGGTCACTAGAATGCTCCCCAGCCTCTATGGCATGCTCAGGTAGATTTTTGACCCACACTACCCCCGGAACCGTAGGCTATAGAACACCGATTTGGCCACAAACTGCCTCGTTCTCACCATTTCGCCCGTTTGACCAACCAAATAGCCCCACCCACACAAATGACAGTCTCTCAGGCACGCCCAGGTCAATTTTTATCACACAGCACCCCTGGACCCCAGGACCACCCTCAGAACCATGGGCTACAACACACCAATTTGGCCACAAAATGCCCCGTTTGCGCTGTTTCATCCATTTGACTAACCAAATGGTCCCGCCTACAAAAACGGGCGACACTAGGATGTTCCCTAACCTCCCTGAAATGTCCATGTCAATTGTTAGCCCATGGAACCCCCAGACCCCAGGTCCACCCCCTAAACTGTTTAGTATAACACACTGATTTGGCCCCATAATTCCCCATTCATGCCATTTCGCCCGTTTGACCAACCAAATGGCCCTGCCTACATAAACGGGCAATACTAGGATGTTACCAATCCTCCCTGGCATGCCTAGGTCAATTTTTTTCTTACAGCACCGCTGGACCCCGGGCCCACCCTCGGAACCGTGGGCTATAGCACATCAATTTGGCCCCAAAATACCCCATTCACGCCGTTTCACCCGTTTGACCAACCAAATAGCTCTGCCCACACAAACAGCCAAAACTAGGATACTCCTAAGCCTCCCTAGCATGCCAAGGTCAATTTTTGGCCCACGGCACCCCCGAACCTCAGGCCCATCCTCAGAACCGTGGGCAATAACACACTTATTTGGCCCCAAAATGCCACATTCGCGCCGTTTCTATCATTTGACCAATGAAATAGCCCCGCCCATAAAAATGGGGAACACTAGGACACTTCCAAGCCTCTCTAGCATTCCCTGGTCAATTTTTAGCCTACGGAACCCCCAAACTTCGGGGCTACCCCCAAAACCGTGAGCTATAGAACACCAATTTGTCCCCAAAACACGTCGTTCATGCCGTTTCACCTATTTGACCAACCAAATGGCCCCGTCAACACAAACGGGCAACACTAGGATGCTTCCTAATCTCCCTGGCATGCTAGTTTAATTTTTGACCCATGGAACCCCCAAACTTCATTCGCGTTGTTTTGCCTATTTGACCAACCAAATAGACCTGCCCACACAAACAACAGCCTCCCTGGGATGCCCTAGTCAATTTTCAACCCTAGGCACACCCAGACCCTAGGCCCACACCCAAAACTGTGGGCTATAGAACACTAATTTGGCCACAAAATACCCCATTCACGCTATTTCGATCGTCTGAGCAACCAAATGGACCTACCCACAAAAATGGGCAACACTAAGACGCTCCCTAGCTTCACTGGCACGTCCAGGTCGAATTTTGGCCTACGAAACCCCTGGACCCAGAGCCTACCCTCAAAATCGTGTGCTATAACACTCCAATTTAGACCTAAAATGCCTTATTCACGTTGTTTCACCCGTTTGACAAACCAAATGGCCCCACAAACTCAAATAGGAAACACTAGAATGCTCCCCAACCTTCCTAGCATATCCAGGTCAATATTTGGCCCACGACGCCACCGAACCTCTAGCCCACCCTCAGAACCGTGGGCAATAGCATACCAATTTTGCCCTAGGATACTCCCCAGCCTCCTTGGCATGCCCTGGTTGATTTTTGGCCCACGCCACCCCCAAACCCTTGGCCCACCTTTACAACCGTGTGCTATAGCACACCGATTTGGCCCCAAAACATACCGTTCATGCTGTTTTACCCATATGACTAACCAAATTTCCCCGCCTACACAAACGGGCAATACTAGGATGCTTCCCAACCTTCCTTGCATGCTCAATTTATGTTTTGGACCAGGATAACCCCAGACCCCGGGCCCATCACTAGAACAATGGGATATAGCACACCGATTTGGCCCTAAATAGCCCCGTTTCTACTGTTTGACAAACAAAATTGCCCCACCCACACAAACAGGAAACACTAGGATGCTCCCCAGCATCCCTGGCATGCCCAAGTTGATTTTTGGCCCACGCCACCCCCAAACCACGGCCCCACACCCAAAACTGTGGGCGATAGCACACAAACTTTTTCCCCAAAATGCCTCGTTCGTGCTGTTTTGCCCATTTGAACAACAAAATGGCCCCTCCCATATAAACAAGCAACATTAGGATGCTCCTTAGCCTCTTTGGCACGCCCAAGTTGATTTTCAGCCCATGGCACCCCCGGAACCGTGGCCTATAGCACAACGATTTGGGCCTAAAATTCCCCGTTTGTGCCTTTTTTCCTGTTTGACAACAAAATGGCTCCGACCACTCAAATGAGCAACACTAGGACGCTTCGCAGCCTCCTTGGCACGCCCAGGTCAATCTTTAGCCCACGACACCCCCGAACCCTTGGTCTACCCACGGATCCGTGGGCTATATCACACTGATTTAGCCCCAAAATGCCCCGTTCATGCCGTTTGACCAACCAAATGGCCCCACCCACACAAACGGGCAACACTAGGATGCTCCCAAGCCTCCCTGGCATGCCCAGGTTGATTGTCGACCCTCGAAACCCTCAAAACCTGAGCCCACCCCCAAAACTATGGGCAATAGCACACTGTTTTGGCACAAAATAGCCTCGTTCGCCCATTTGACCAATCAAATGGCCCCGCCCGCACAAACGATCAACACTAGGATGCTTCCTAGCCTCTCTGGCATATCCAGGTTGATTTTTGGCCCTCGACACCCCCGGATCCTAGGGCCCACCCTCAAAACCGTGGACAATATCACACCGATTTGGCCCTAAATAGCCTGTTTCTCCTGTTTCACCAATAAAATGGTCCCGCCCACACAAACAGGAAACACTAGGATGCTCCCTAGCCTCCCTGGCAGGCCCAGGTCGATTTTCGGCCAATGGCACCCCCGAAACCTGGGACTACCCCCAAAACCGTGGGATATAGCACACTAATTTTGGCACCAAATTGCCTCGTTCGCACTGTTTTGCTCGTTTGTCCAACAAAATGGCCCCACCCATATAAACGGACAATACAAGGATGCTCCCCAGCCTTCCTGGCATGCCCTTGTCGATTTTAAGCCCATGGCACCCAGGTCAATTTTAGGCCCATGGTACCCCCGAACCCTGGGACTTCATTCAAAACTGTGGGCTATAGCACACTGATTTTGGCCCAAAATGCACCATTAGCGTCGTTTGGCTTGTTTGACCAACCAAATGTCCCCGTCCACACAAACAGGCAATACTAGAATGCACCCCATCCCATAGCATGCCTAGGTTAATTTTTGACCCAAGGCACCGCCGGATCTCGGGCCCACCCCCAAAACTGTGGGTTACAGCACACTGATTTGGCCCCAAAATGCGTTGTTCGTACCGTTTCGCCCATTTGACCAACTAAATGGCCCCGCACACACAAACCGGAAATACTAGGATGCTCCCCAGCCTCCCTGGCACGCCCAGGTTAATTTTTGATAAATGAAACCCCAAGACCCCGGACTCACCCCCAGATCCGTGGGCTATAGCACACCGATTTGGCCCCAAAATGCCCCGTTTGCACCTTTTTACGGGTTTGACCAATAAAATGGTCCCAACTACACAAACAGGAAAAACTACGATACTTCTTAGCCTTTCTACACGCCCAGGTCAATTTTTAACACACGGCACCTCTGAACCCTGGTCCCTACCCCTGGAACTATGGGCTATAGCACACTGATTTGGCCCCAAATAGCCCCATTCACGTTGTTTCTCTCTTTTGACTAACCAAATGGCCCTGCCCACACAAACGGGCAACATAAAGATGCTTTCCAGCCTTCATGGCATACCCAGGTTGATTTTTGACCCACGGCACACCCAAACCCTAGGCCCACCCCCGGAATCATGAAATATAGCTTACTGATTTTGCCCCAAAATGCCTCATTCGCACCGTTTAACCTATTTGACCACCCAAATGGCCCCGCCCACACAAACGGGAAACACTAGGATGCTCTTCAGCCTCACTGGCACACCCAGGTTAATTTTTGGCCCACGGCACCCCTGGACCTCGGGCCTACCCCCAGAGCCGTAGGCTATAGCAAATCGATTCGGCCCTGAAATGCTCCATTCGTACCATTTCGCCAGTTTGACCAACCAAATAGCCCCACCCATATAAACGGGTAACACTAGGATGCTCCCCAGCCTCTCTGGCACAGCCAGGTTGATTTTTGGCCCATGGCACCCCCGGATTCCTAGCCCACCCCCAAAACCGTAGGCTATAGCACACCAATTTAGCACCAAAATGCCCCGTTCATATCGTTTCACATGTTTGACCAGCCCGATGGCCCCGCCCACACAAAAGAGCAACACTATGATTCTCCCCAACCTCCATGGCATGTCCAGGTCAATTTTTGGCCCATGGGACCCCCAGACCTTTGGCTCACCCTCGGAACAGTGGGATATAACATAATGATTTGGCCTCAAAATGCATTGTTCGTGCCTTTTTGCCTGTTAAACTAAGAAAATGTGTCCGACTACACAAACAGGGAATATTAGGATGCTCCCCAGCCTCCCCGGCATGCCTAGGTCGATTTTCGGCCCACGATATCCCCAAACCCAGGGGTCACCCCTAGAACCATGGGCTATAGCACATCAATTTGGCACCCAAATGCCCGGTTCGAGCCGTTTCACCTGGCTGACCAACCAAATGACCCCGCCAACACAAACGGGCAACACTAGGACACTCCTTAGCCTCCCTGGCATACCCAGGTTGATTTTTGGCCCATGTCCCTTTCCACACAAATGGTCAACACTAGGATTCTACCTAGCCTCCCTAGCACGCGGAGGTTGATTTTTGGCCCATGGCTCCCTCGAAACCCGAGCCCAACCCCAAAACTGTAGGTAATAGCACATTGATTTTGCCCTAAAATTATCTGTTCACACCTCACTGGAATGCTCAAGTTAATTTTTGGCCCACGTACCCATAGACCTCAGGCCCACCCCCTAGAACCGTGGGCTATAGTACACCGATTTGTCCCTAAAATGCCTCGTTCATGCCGTTTTACCCGTTTGACCAACCAAATAGCCCCTCCTACACAAACGGGGAACGTTAAGATGCTTCCCAGCATCCCCAGCATGCCCAAGTCAATTTTTGGCCCACGGTACCCCCAAACCTGGGGCTCACCCCCAGAATCATGCACTATAGCACACCAATTGGCAAAATATTCCCTGTTTGCGCTGTTTTGCCCCTTTGACAAACCAAATATCCCCGCGCACACAAACGGGTAATACTAGGATACTCTCTATCCTCTATGGGACGCCCAGGTTATTTTTGTCCAGCAGCACCCCCTAACCCCTGGCCCACCCCCAAAATTGTGGGCTATAGCACACCGATTTGGCCTCAAAATGCCTTGTTCATGCCATTTTGGATGTTTGACCAACCAAATGGCCCCTCCCACACAAATGGGCAACACTAAGATGCTCCCCAACATCCCTGGCATGCCCAGGTTTATTTTTGGCCCACGGCTCCCTCGAACCCTAAGCCCACCCCCAGAATCGTGGGTAGTAGCTCACAGATTTAGCCTCAAAATGCCCTGTTCGTGCTATTTTGCCTGTTTACCAACCAAATGGCTCTGTCCACTTAAACAGGTAATACTAAGATGCTCCGCAGCCTCCTTGGCACGCCCAAGTCAATTTTTTGGCCCATGGTACCTCCATACCTCGGGCCTACCCCCAAAACCGTGGGCTATAGCACACTAATTTAGCCCTAAAATACCTTGTTCATGCCATTTTTCACTTTAGACCAACCAAATGATCCCGCCCATATAAAAGAGCAATACTAGGATGCTCCCTAGCCTCCATGGCACGCCTAGGTCAATTTTTAGCCTACGACAGCCCCGTACCCTGGGCCTACCCCCGAAATAGTGGGCTATAACACACTGATTTGGCCCCAAAATGCCCTGTTCCCACTGTTTCGCCCATTTAACCAACCAAAAAGCCCCGCCGACATAAATGGGCAACACTAGAATGCTTCCAAGCTTCTCTGGCATGTCCAGGTTGATTTTTGGTCTATGACACCCCTACACCCCGAGATTAACCCCGAAACCATGGGCTATAGCACAACGATTTGGCCTCAAAATGCCCCATTTTCATAGTTTCACCCATTTGACAAACCAAATATCCCTGCCTACACAAATGGGAAACATTAGGACGCTCCCCAACCTCCCTGGCATGCCCAGGTTGATTTTTGTCCCATGGCACCCCCGGACCTCGGGCCCACCCCAAAAATCGGGGGCTATTGCACACTGATTTGGCTCCAAAATGCCCTATTTATGCCGTTTTACAGACCAAAAGGACTCTCCCACTCAAACGAGAACTACTAAGACGCTTCCCAGCTGCCCTGGCATGCCCAAATCAATTTTCGGCCCACGACACCCCCGAACCCCTAGCTCACCCCCGGAACCGTGCGCTATAGAACACCGATTTAGTCCCCAAATTGCCCATTAGCACCATTTCACCCGTTTGACCAACCATATAGCCCCGTCCATACAAACAGGAAACACTAGGACGCTCCTCAGCTTCTTTGTCATGCCCAGGTTAATTTTTTTCTCACCGTACCCCCAGACCCCAGGGCCACCCCTAGAACTATTGCTATAGCACACCGATTTAGCCCCAAAATTCCCCGTTCGTGCTGTTTCATCTGTTTGACCAACCAAATAGCCCCTCTCATACAAAAGGGAAATACTAGGATGCTCCCCATCCTTTCCGGCATGCCGAGGTGTATTTTTGACCCACGACACCCCTAGACCCCTGGTTCACCCCCAGAACCGTGGGCTATAGCACACCGATATTGCCTTAAATAGCCCCGTTCTCGCTATTTCTCTAGTTTGACTAACAAAATATCCCAGTCCACACAAACGGGCACCACTAGGATGCTCCTCAGCCTCCATATCACGCCCAATTAATTTTTGGCCCATGATACACTAGACCCCAAGCCCATCCCCAAAACCGTGCACTAGCACATCGTGATCCCAAAATGTCCCGTTTATGCCGTTTGCCCCATTTGACCACCCAAATGGCCCCGCCCATACAACGGGCAACACTAGGATGCTCCCCAGCCTCCATGGCACGTCCAAGACAATTTTTGGCCCACGGCACCCCCGAACACTAGGACCACCCCCAAAATCGTGGGATATAGCACACCGAATTAGCCACAAAACCTGTTCATGCCGTTTTGCACGTTTAACCAGCCAAATGGCCTTTCCCACACAAATAGGCCATGCTAGGATGCTCCCTAGCCTCCTTAGCATGCCCAGGTCAATTTTTGTCCAATGAATCCCCGAACCCCAGGCCCACATCCAAAACCATGCACTATCGCACACCGATTTGGCCCAAAAATACCCCATTCATGCCGTTTCTCCTATTTGATCAACTAAATAGCCCCGCCCATGCAAATGGGCAATACTAAGATGCTCCTCAGCCTCCCTATCATGCCCAGGTCAATTTTCAGCTAACTACACCCCCAAACTCCGGGCCCACCCCCAGAACCGTGGGCTATAGCACATCGATTTGGACCCAAAATGCTCCGTTTGTGCCATTTTGCCTGTTTGATCAACCAAATGGACCCACCCACAGAAAGGGGAAACACTAGGGTGCTTTCCAGCCTTCCTGGCATGTCTTGGTCGATTTTTGGTCCACGAAACCCGCGGACCTCGGGCCCATCCCTCAAACCATGGGCTATAGCACACTGATTTAGCCCCTAAACGCCCCATTCACACCGTTTTGCTTGTTTGACTGTCCAAATGGACTCTCCCACATAAACGGGCAAATAGTAAGATTCTCCCAAGCCTCTATGGCACATCCAGGTAGATTTTCAATCCATGATACCCCCGTACCTCAAGCCCACCCCTAAAACTGTAGGTTATAGCACACCGATTTGGCCTCAAAATGCCCTGTTCGTATCGTTTTTGACCAATCAAATGGCCTCGCCCACATAAACGGGAAACACTAGGA
Organism: Capsicum chinense; assembly: GCA_026120095.1. Classification (NCBI taxonomy): domain Eukaryota; kingdom Viridiplantae; phylum Streptophyta; class Magnoliopsida; order Solanales; family Solanaceae; genus Capsicum; species Capsicum chinense. Next base: position 9,571,548 of record JAPEIP010000005.1, on the reverse strand, counting down.
CTCCCCAACCTCCCTAGCACACCTAAATTGATTTTTGTCCTATGGCACCCCAGACCCCGGGTCCACCCCCGAAATCAGGGGCTATTGCATACCGATTTGGCCCCAAAATGCCCCGTTCATGCTGTTTTACCAACCAAATGGCCCCATCCACACAAAAAGGCAACACTAGGACACTTCCCAGCCTCTTTGGCACGTCCAGATCAATTTTTGGCCCACGACACCCCTGGACCCCTGGCTCACCCCCAGAACCGTGGGCTATGGCACACCAATTTGGCCCCAAAATGCCCCGTTCATGCAGTTTTTCCCGTTTGACCAACCACATGGCCCCACCCACACAAACCAAAAATACTAGGATGCTCCTCAGCCTCCCTGTCATGTACAGGTTAATTTTTGGCCCACAGCACCCCCGAACCCTGGGCCCACCCCTGGAACTGTAGCTATAGTTCATAGTTTAGCCCCAAAATACGTTATTCAAGCCGTTTTGACTTTTTGACCAACCAAATGGCCCCGCCCACACAAACGGGTAATACTAGGACGCTCCTCATCCTCCCCGGCATGCCTAAGTCGATTTTTAACCCACAGCTCCTTCAGACCCCTGGTTCACCCCAGAATCGTGGGCTATAGCACACCGATGTTGCCTCAAATATCCCCGTTTGCGCTCTTTCTCCTATTTTACCAATGAAACATCATCATCCACACAAACGGGCAATACTAGGATGCTCCCCAGCCTCCCTAGCATGCCCAGGTTAATTTTTCGCCCATAACAGGTTGGACCTCGGGCCCACCCTCAGAACTGTGAACTATAGCACATCGATTTGGTCCCAAAACACCCCGTTCATGCCATTTTCCTCGTATAACTACCAAAATGGCCCCTCTCACACAAACGGGCAACACTAGGATGTTCCCCAGCCTCTCTGGCATGCTCAGATCGATTTTTTGCCTATGGCACATAAAAACCCTAGGCCCACCCCCAGAACCATGGGCTATAGCACATCGATTTGGCCCTAAAATGCCTTGTTCATGTCGTTTTGCTTGATTGACCAGCCAAATGGCCCCACCCACACAAACATGCAATACTAGGATGCTCTCTAGCCTCTCTAGCATGCCCAGGTAGATTTTTGTCCTATGACACCCCTGAACCCTGAGCCCACATTGGAAACCATGGGGTATAGCACACCAATTTTGCCCCAAAATACCCCATTCACGTTGTTTTGCCTATTTGACCAACCAAATGGCCCTGCCTATGCAAAAGGGAAATACTAGGATGCTCTTCATCCTCCTTGTCAAGCCCAAGTCGATTTTCAACCCACGACACCTTTGGAATCTGGGCGTACCCTAAAATTGTAGGCTATAGCACATCGATTTTGCCCCAAAATGCGCCGTTCATATTGTTTTAGCCATTTGACCAACCAAATGGTCACGTCCACACAAACGGGCAACACAAGGATGCTTCCCAGCCTCCTTGGCATGCTCAGGTCAATTTTTATCCCACGGCACCCGCAGACCTTGGGTTCATTCCTTGAACCGTGGGCTATAGCACACCAATTTGGCCCCAAAATGCCTCGTTCGCATTGTTTCACCTGTTTGACCAACCAAATGGCCCCTCCCACATAAACAATCAACTCTAAGATGCTCCCCAGCCTCCCCGACATGCCCAGGTTAATTTTCAGCCCACAGCACCCCCAAACCCCGAGCTTACCCCCAGAACCATGGGCTATAGCACGTTAATTTGGCTCCAAAATTCCCCTCTCGCACCGTTTTGCCCGTTTGACCAACCAAATGGCCCCGTCCATACAAACAAGCAATACTAGGATGCTCTCCAGCCTCTCTGTCATGCCCAGATTGATTTTTGGCCCACGACACTAATGTGTGAGTTGATGCTAACACATTTGAAGCTTTTAAATCTGAATAATTGCGAGGTCTTAAGCAATTTTTGTTGTTTTTGATTGCTTTTAATGTTTTAATGCAGATACAAGTGATCGGAGAGGAAACCAAAGGAAAGAAGAATAAATCAGGTGAAATTTGGTGTAAATAAGTTGAAGTATAATGACGTCAATTCTGAAGCGCCGTCAAACATGGGACAGGCTGTCAAAGTTGTCATCAAGCTTAGACAGAACCTGAGAAACTGAGATAAAATGCGACGAAGTTTAGGATGGGCCATCAAATATGTGACATGGCATCAAAATCGCTGTCAACCAGAAGCAGAGAATAATCATTTCTAGTGAAGTTGTGACGGCAGTTGTCACGCACCATCAAGAATTTTGACATGCCGTCAGGTTTGCCGTCTGAAGAGTTAGAAGATAAAAATTCACTGGAGCCTTTGAAGACATCTCGTACACGTATTCATACATCTGACACGTCGTCAAGATCGTCATCGTCCAATCCAAAGAGAACACTAAAACTTTAAATTTATTTCTTTATTTAGGGTTGACTATTTAAAGAATTGTTTTAGGGTTTTTTTAGGGATGGATCATTAATTATCAAAGAAGATCTTCTGAAGAGAAGCACATAACATTGCTTCATCTTTACCATCAAATATTTTTCTTATTTCCTTAAAAAAACACTTATCAACTATTTTTGGGTTTCTATCTCGTGAGTAAATTGAAAAAACTACTTGTTGTTTTTCATCCATTTGTAAGTTTATCCTTATTATGATGAATTCAAATTGTTATTTTGTTCATCAAATCATGAGCGGCTAATTCCATAAGCCGAAGTTATGGGATCCATGGATTAGGGTCTGATAGGTTACTAGGAACTTAACGGATTTAAAGAGTAGTAGGACGTCTTGAAATTCTGTAGTTTTGACTGAAATCTATTGGTTGCAAACATTAGATTATGCCTTAGGTTTTATTTGCTTCTAACGGAGAAATAGACTAGAGGATGTGAATTATCAACAGGGACTCGAAAGCTACCAACCTTCTATTTAATGATTGATGTCATAACTAGATTAATCTACCTGAGATAACATTCTATAGGAAATAGATAAGTTATCTAAGTTCGAGAGAATTAGATAATAAATTGTCTGATGAGGTCGAGAGACAAGTCAGACAGTATCATAGTCAGGGATATTATGATGTTTCTACTTACTCCAAAAATCTCAAGTATTACTTAGTATTTGTTAACTCCCAATACCCATGGTGAACATAACTCTAGTTTCTCATTTATATTGATTACAACACTAAAATATTGAAAGTAAAAATTGAATCTCTGTGAAATTTAAACCCCCATCTTCGGAAACAGTAAACTACCAGTAAAGTATTTCTTAAACAAATTGAAGTTCACACCTTATTCCCTATGGGATTCGACCCCAACCTAGTTGGGTTTTATATTGACAAGGATCGCTTAAACCCATTCAAGAGTGTAATTTGAGAGTTATCAAAAATGGCGCCATTGCCGGGGAATACGGTTGTAGACTAAAAGTTTGTTCGTGAAAATTTGATGATAGTTAAGTTTCCTTGATTTACGTTTATTTGTTTTTTTTGTTTATTATATGTACTGTGTAGTTTATACCAAACATGAAAAGTTTCAGAGAACCACTATTACCAATCAATCCAGAACCACAACTGATAGAAAGAACGGCCAAACAACATGAAGCAGAAAGACTAGCTGCTATGGCCATGGCTTAGGTGAATGTGCAAAATTTGGGTCAACAAGTACGTCACTAGAACCTTGATAATAAAGACTTGGGTGATGAGGAATTTCTGAATCCTCAAAACCCAAAGTGAGTTGAGCAAGTTGCTGCACCAGTGCAGCAAAGCGTCAATAGAAATTGTCCAGTCCGAGGAAGATATCGGCAACAACCTATGTAATATAAGGCTGATTCGATAACCAACGGGAGATAGTTAAAAGACGTATTCCTAGAATGGTTCTTTCTACCCTCCAGAAGGGTACAGTTGAGGGATGAAATTAGCAACTTCAGAAAGCTTCCGACTAAAGCACTGCACAAAACCAAGGAAAGATTTAAGAAGAAACTTGCACAATGTCCAAACCATAATATGATGGACCTGCACTTAATGGAGACTTTTTACAGAGCTTTCAACTCTGTGACGAAGCCTATTGTTAACAACACGGCAGGTGGTTCGTTCATTGACCTCTCTTTTCTAGATACTTTTAACATGCTGAATAGAATAACCAAGCAGAGTTGGGCTTGGCATACTAGGGATTCTATAGTGGCTAGATGGACTATTATTGGTGGTATTACTGTGGAGTAGCATAGAAGAGATGAGGAGTGAGATCAAGATATGGCCCATTTGAAGACGCAGATGGACTTGCTATCCAACAAAACTGAAATGGTTAAGGATATAAAATCTCAGGGTACTATGTCTACTGGTACTGATGTTGAGGCAAATTATATGAGTAATCAGGGGGGTTTCCAAGGCAATAGCCAAGGGAATCAAGGTCGGACTTTCTATGACAAGCCTGATTATAAAGATATGGAGCAGGGACATTGGAGAAACAATAATGATAGAAGTGGTTTGTATATTCCTCTAGGAAGTTGGTATGCTACGACGACTAGTTCTAGCAAGATATCCATGAAGGGAATGATGGAAAAGCTGTTGAAGGGAGTTGAAGCTACCAACTCGGGGGTAACTACTATGAAAAGTGAATTTTCTACCCTCAGTTAGTTGGTTAGCTCACACTCTGCTTTTATTAAGCAGTTGGAGCAACAGATGAGCCAACTTTATGCTACTCTAAACCAGATAAAAGCTGGTACTTTACCTAGCGATACGGTTTAGAACCCACGGACTGATGGCTTTTGTTTAGAGATTACCACTCAGAGTGGAAAGATATTATCTGGCCCTTCTATGGGCAAAGCTGTGGAGAAGGAGATAGGTGTTGATGAGTTAGAAGGAAGCAATCCAGTGGAGTCTGAGAAGCTGGATGGCTTTGTTGATATTTCGGAGAAAAAAGACGTAAATAAAGGGGAAGTGGTATTGAAAGAAATGCTAAGACCACCACCTCCCTTTCCTCAGAGATTGAAGAAGAAAGTAGATAATGAAAAATTTAGCAAATTCATGGCAATAATGAAACAAATGACGGTGAATGTGCCATTGATGGAGGCACTTAAGAAAATGCTGAACTATGATAAATTTATGAAGGAACTGTTAACAAAGAAGCAAAAGGTAAGCTGTGAGCTGGTGGACAACATCCACCACTGTAGTGCTGTTTCTTCACAATCCTTAGTGCAGAAAAAGCCTGACCCTGGAGCATTTACCATACCATACACAGTTGGGTCCATGAAGATTACCAAAGCTTTATGTGACTTCGGAGAAGGTATCAATATGATGCTACTTGATATATACAATAAGCTTGGATTGGGGGAACCTACCCGCACAATGATGCGTCTTGTAATGGCAGACAGATCGGTGAAACGACCAGTTGGTTTATTACATGATATGCCGGCAAAGGTGAATGACTTTATTCTGCCTGCAGATTTTGTGATATTGGGTTGTGATGTTGATTTTGAGGTACCCATCATTTTTGGTAGACCACTATTAGCCATGGGAAGAGTATTGGTTGATATGGAGCTCAATGAGCTAAAGTTCAGGTAAGGAAAAAAGGAGGCCAGATTCAAAATGCACCCTCCTATGAGCAGTTGGAGGAGATGAATATCTTCTTAGTAGTGGATGTATACCAGGAAAATGGTAATGAGGTATCAATACGGTATCTTGATGAAGTCTGAGTAGTCAAGATAATCAAGTCGTGCCGCGACATTAAATCAGGCACTGTTTGGGAGGCAACCCAATGTTTTAATTTTATTGCACTTGTGTTTTTAATTTTTATAGCTAAGAGTTGTACAAAGGAGGTGAACTGGTTTCAGTCATCTTGAGAAAGTTAAAGTCAATTTTGACGGGCTGTCACAAGTATGACAAGCCGTGAGAAATGGCGTCAAAATAATCAAGTCAAAGCCTTATTCTTTTAAGGCTGATGACAAATTTTAAAGCATCGTCCGGTATCTAACGCACCGTCAAAAATGCCATCAAATGAGTTGAGCCTAGATTAAAAATTTTAGGATAACCCGGCCCAACAACAGCTGTTCATATTCCCGTGTACTTTAGATATTTCTCTTCCAATTTTGGTTTTCTTTTCTTAGAGAGTTATTTCCCTTCCTTTTTAAAAAATAATCCCTTCTAAGGAAAAATTTTAAGACTTTCCTTATTGAAGCCTGAGAGTTAAGTCAAGAAATATTCTTCCTCTCTTATCTCATTCTTCTCTCACTCACAAGTCTAGGTGCCCAGAGTACATCAGCTAAGTGTCGACATCCAGGTATGAGAAAAACTTCAACTTCATCTTTCTTTGGATCAATTGTGAACTACAAGAAACCTTGCTTTCAAAGGAGTGAGCTGAACCCATTAACATGCTTCAAGCCCCTTCGAAAACTAGGGTTTGTAGCGGTATGTGGTATAATTTCATGGAAATCTCAGTAAAGAACATGACCAAAGTTAAAATTGAGAATAATAGTAGAAGAAAAATCAAGTAAAAAGAAGTTAGAAATTCTAATGTTGTCTGACGGTAATTTTCATGGCCTTGCACCTGTTTGACGGCCATTCAAAAATGTCGTCAAAACTTAAGAAATTTTATAGATTCTGGATAAGGTTGACGATGCTTTTGAAGTGCCGTCATAGGTCAGAAAAGCCATCAAACCTGCGAATTGAAAACAGTGATAATGTTAAACTGAGGTGATCCTTCTTCTTCTCTTGTTTGATTATGGACACTAATTGAGGATTTCTATATTGTTGCAGAAATGATAATGGCACCTAAGAATAAGAATCCAACCACACCAAAGAAAATGGATAAATAGAATGCACCTCGATAGATTGTCAGCGAGGACTCTGATTATAAAGATGATGAACCCGTGCTCAGATAGACTAGAAAGAGGGTTGGTCCAAAGACACCACCTCCACCTAAGCCTATTGAGGTGGACGATACTGGTGATACTGAGGTAACAACCTCATCTGAGCAAGCATCAAAGGAATAAGGATCAGAACACACTGAACAGGAGTTTGAGGGAACTGAACAAGAAGTTGAAACTAAAGACTCTAAAAGGCCTGCAACTGAAGAAACTGAGTCAGAATCACCATCATAAGAGCAGCAAGGTGATAAGGATTCTCCAGTATGGGGAACTTTGGTGAAATGCAAAAATCCCGAGGTTAGGAACATTGCGAGATAGAAAATCCCTGGGGATGAAATGGTCTATTTGGATGAATTTCGCAAAACAGATCGACGAAGTGCCAGAAGACCAATTCTAGAGGAGAAGGAAATCATCACTACAGGGTTGATCAAATACCCTGAGGTGATGCAAAAAATCAAGGAGTATGGCTTGGAGTGGACTACCAGGGGAAGTGGTGTTTACTATCCTTCATTAGTTCGGGAGTTCTACGTGAACTACCAGGCTACGGTGGTAAATATATGCAAAGAAGGAGATAGAACTTCAGATAAGCCTCTGCTGACCAAAGTTCCAGTACGTGGAGTGAGGGTGGATATTTCAGATGCCACCATAAATAGGTTTCTTCATGGGCCAGCCTTTATCCCACGAGCCACTTCACCTACCTTGTATTCCCAGGGAAAACCAGCGCAAATGGCTAGCAACTCTCATAGAAGATGGGGAACATGAGTGGCTGAATAATCCAACAGAAAAAATTACCAAAGCATCTCTAAATTCAAAGGCCTGATTTTGGTGGGATTTAGTACGGATTCATCTAATACCCACCGAGGGAGACAACATATTAGGGGATGATCGAGCAATATTGGTTACAAGCTTGATAGACAGATCTCCCTTGGATTTTAGAGAAATGATAGCAGAAGAGATCAAGATTCAGCTCGCAAGACCCGATACTGCATATCCATTCCCATGTCTGATTACTAGGTTGTGTAAAGCAGCTAATGTACCTAAGATTTCAGGTATTTATGATGAGATACATGCCAAGAAAACTTACAACCCTGTCAGCAAAAATGAAATTTGGCCGGGCTTATGACTTGATCGAGATGCAGTTGGTGCAGCAGATCCTCCAATCACTGAGACAGTGTCAGCACCAGATGTGGGGGTGCAAATCTCCGAAGCTGTACCACCACCAACAGCATATTCAGCTTAGGCAGGCTCAGTGCCTCAAAGTGAGCCGACTACTTCAGTCCCTCCAGCAGCAA
>JAPEIP010000005.1:9441875-9452619 GCA_026120095.1 Capsicum chinense | reverse complement strand
AACAGTTAGATTATATGTTGCAACAGATATGTTATCTGATGCAACATATTTTATATTTGTTGCAACAGATAATATATTTGTTGTCACAGATGTGTTATCTGATGCAACAGATATAGAATATGTTGCCACAACTCAATAAAAAGGGTTATTCGAAAGAACTAATTAATAATAATAATCTGAAAAGTCATGACTTATATCACAATATTTATTTTCTTAATTTAATCGAAAATGTAATTAATGTATGGAGGTGAATAGTCGCGCCTTTTTGCCTCTCATTCAAATTCAATCCTCTATACATAGGTCCATCCTTACTCAATGGGTCTTTTAAATACACTATTTATTTATTGCATCTCGTCTTTTATATTAACTCTAGAAGATAAGATTATGGATGATCCAGTGTGGGACATTGCTTTTCTGCAAGGCGCCGTGAATGAACTTCGGAATCAAGTTCGTGATCTACAATGGGAACTGGAAGGAGTTAGATCAAGAATGCTCTGAGATACGCAGGCTGAGGAGGGCCTTGCTACTTTTGGTTGAAGATTGGTTGGCTGGCAATGATGATGCTGATAATAATAATAATAATTAGACTATTATTTTTCTTTCAGTCTATTATATGTATTTTTATTTGTTTAATAAATAAATTATGTTTGATATTTGACATTTTAATCCATATTTAATTTTTATTCTGTCTCTTATCTTCTCAACAAACATGACGATGATTCGACGTAAAAAGGAATAATTTAGAATCCAGTAGCAATAGCAAGATTTATCTGTTGGGTTTGTGACAGGGGTTGATTTGTGTTGTTTCAATAAGATTAATCATTCGTTGCAACAGATAATTAGTCTGGTGCAGCAGATAAACATTCTGATGCAACAAATAATTAGTGTGGTGCAACAGATCAACAACCTGATACAACAGATAAATAGCCTGATGCAACAGATAAATCTTCTAATGCAACACATTACTCATCTGATGCACCAGATGATTCATCTATTTAAATTGTGGGCACTTATGCTAGATTCGTAATCAAGGTTCTATCCATTGTTGGAAAAACAGAAGTGTACCCAGATGACAAATACGAATAAAAATCATAATTTTACTTACCAAAGTCACCTATAAAGTAATGCTAAAGTGGAAAGTGATGTAGTAAACAAAATTTGACCTAAGAAATTGGTCAGATTACAGTAGTAGCGCTGTACCACCACCACCACCAACAACAACAAATGGTCAACAAGAAGAAAATGAAGATGATAATGAAGTAGAAAATGATGATAATGAAACTGAAGATGATGAATAAAGTAGCAGAAACAAAAACAATTAACAACAAAAATCGCTAAGAGAGAGAAAACAACAATGGATGAGAAGAGAGAGAAAGACACCTTTTTTCCCTCCGTTTCCCGTTATTTTAGGTATATATTAGGATCAAAGTATAAATTTAAAAACTTGTGGGTTATTTTCAAACTTCCCCAACTTTCTTCATATATAATAAAGTAATTGTCACCTCCAACTAATAATTAAGACTTGTGTCACCTACACCTCATTTTAAAACTCTTTTGTCACCTGTGGCCCAAACCCCCAAGTTAGTAGCATGCAAAATCGAAATAAAAGAGAAGATAGAAACCAACAAGAAAAATTTGACTTGAAAATAATAAGAGTAGATTACAAATTACAACTAAGATTTTCTCTAAAATTAAACATCATTTATTACTAATTAACTCTAATCACACTTATTTTTCACCAAAAAAAAAAAGAAACTTTCATTCAAAGATATCACTTAAATCAAAAAAAGAAGAAAAACGAAGTGAATTCTATTAAGTATGACTTTTGCATAATTGGCCAATTACCTAATTAATTTTAAAAAATCTCTAACACTAGCACTTACTATGCAATAAGTTGCTAAATTTTTGCTTCAAGCCCATAGACCTTACTGCTTTTTTTTTTTTTTTTTGTATTTTTTGCCTTTGCAACATTGTAACCTCATGGGTCTAAGCTTGTTTGATGGTGTGATCACCGAATCAACAATGACAAAAGTGGGACAATTAGAGTAATGTTTTTATATGGAAGGCTTCGTGCTTAAAGCACAAGACCTCATCAGATCTAAAAGTATAAGGAAGGTGATTGGAAATCAATAACAACGGCATACCACAAGGAGTTATGCAAGTAAAGAAGGTCACATCCTCTACATGGACATATCTAATATGAACATGTATGGTTTTTAGATCGTGTTCGAGAAAAGAAGGATGCCTTGCACGCACAGACATATCTGATATGGACGTATCATATGGTGATGGTGCAATTCCTCAATCAAGGAATCAATTCAAATCCTTGGTTGAGAAGAAATCCTTTGGGTTTCCTTATAGGGAAAGAAGCCAAATCAGCTGAAGGCTATAAAAGAGAAGATTGAAGATCGAAGACCCCACGCAGCTTCACGATCAATTCTTAGTGTGTCAATCTTAGTCTCAATAAAGCTTTATACTTCTTAGTTTGCAATAGCTACAAAAGAGAAAGATCAAGTCAACTTAGTCATACTAGTTGAGACTGTGTCACATGATTTGAATCACATAATATGCTTCAGAACTTGTTTACTACATTTGTACTCCGACTCTGCTTTGAAAGACTCTAAGAAAATCAATGAAACCCAAGGGGACTGGAAGTAGGTACCATATTGGTGTTCCGAACCAGGATAAATCTCTGTGTCATTTACTTATTTATCTGCTTATAAATTTAAACTTTATCTTGTGTTCAGTACTTTATTCTACAGGTGAGTTGGCTGTCAAGACTAATCAGTTGACTCTGGAAAGAATTTTTCAATTCAATTCCCCCCTCCCCCCCCCCCACTCAACTTGACTTTTAATAAGGCAAATTTGTAATACTTCGTATCAATCTTATGTGTTGGTCTTTGTTTTTCAAGCTTAAATAGGGATGGGCTAGTAGGTTCTAACATTGTTTTCTTTTCCCCTTTACCAATATGGGATCCTCTTCCTCTTTCACTCTCCTTCCTATCTTATCCACCAAATGATGCACAGTCCCTCTTGAGAAAATTTCCTCAATCTATACTCTTGAGAGGATTTCTGCAGGAAAAGTAGGCACGGTCCAGCAGAAATGTAAGAAGGGGAGACTTGAAGTAACTGTAAAGTTGTTCTCCGTGGAGTAAGCCATTAATGTTTGCATCGAGATGGTTGTATACCTATATTGATGGAGTATGGCCCTTTCCTGGATCCAACAAAAATGTAAGACGCTGCTGCATGCATCAAGCTGCCCTTATTATTTCGACACTAAATCTGTAGATTTGATTGACTACCGTCCGCGCTAATCTAATAAAAGCTTATTAATGACCAAATATAAGCCTAATAATGGACTTGAATAAAAGTACCATCAACATTAAGAATATTTAGAGTCTAATTTGGAAAAGCTTAAATATCATTAGCATAAAGTTACTTCAAGCATCAATGATCAAAACAGCTAATATGAATACCAAAAGTTGCAGGTGACCTTAACCTTATACTGAATCACTAATGCCTAAAGCCATCAATGTCATAATCATAGGACATCAACGTTATGTTCTCTTAGTGTTGAAACCTAAACATTTTATGCCTCATTTGAATGTATTAGCAGCTTAACATTCACCGTTGTTAAAACTCATGAGAATACATTATGTAAATAACTACCAATCAGTTAGTTAGTACTGTTCCATTGATTTGTTAGCTAGTGGATTAGGTGATTAGTTAGTCGAATCAGTTAGCCACCTGTCAAGTTGGTTAGTGGGCCAATCAAATTGTTAGGAGGTTGTTAGGAAACTTCTAGAAGACCATGTGTTAATCATGTGAGTCTATAAATAGGAGGTGATTATACATTGTATTCACTAACTTTTACTCAAAAAACTGCATTCCCAGTAACTTGTTCCCTTCTCTTATCCCTTTGTTGAGCTCAAGCTCAGCTGCAATGGCAGCAATATATGAATGATAAGAGGTCTTTTAACATAGTATCAGAGACACACGATTATAGGCCTAAATAAAGAAGCGATCAAGTATAAATGTATCTGTAATAGCGTAAGTTTTGCTGGAGTTTTTGTTTGTGTGTTAGTGAGGTCAGAAGAACTTAGATCTCTATTTGTGAGCCACAGATCTATAGTTGCAGGACATAGATTTGGAGTTTACAATGTTGTTTTTTTTATCCAAGCTTAGCTCTAATCTGTAAATTGGTCATGGCACCTAAAATTGATTATAGTGATCCTCTATATCTGGGAGCATCAGATATAGCAGGAGCTGCACTGATTCCCATCAAATTAATTGGTTCAGAGAACTATGGAATTTGGTGTAGATCTATGAATATTGGACTATTGGGAAAGAGGAAATATGGATTTATAACTGGTACTTGTAGCAAGGAAACATATAGAGAGGATTTACATGATCAATAGGAGACATGTGATGCAGTAGTACTCTCATGGCTAATGAGTTTAGTAAGTGCAGAATTACTCAATGGTATTGTATATGCAACAAATTATCATGAAGTATGGGAGGATCTTAAGGAGAGATTTGACAAGGTAAATTGCATGAGATTGTACCAATTACAAGGGAAATCAATAATCTTCACCAAGGTACTGAGTCAGTTTCAACTTACATTACTAAACTGAAGAACTTATGGAGTGAACATGATGCAGTCATACCAACTCCATCATGTACTTGTTGTAAGTTGAAGGAGTATACAGAATATTTGTATCAGTTAAGGCTAATACAATTCTTGAGTGGGTTAAATAATGCATATGATTAGGCAAAAAGACAAATATTGATGAAAGGAACAACACCTACACTTAATCAAGCATATGGAATGATCAGTGAGAATGAAATTCAATAGCTTTCTTGTGCTACGATTATTGGTGATAAGAATGAACCTATTGCTATGCAATTACATAGAAACAATGCAGAGGTTGGATATGGAAGTAGGAATCAAGCATCAACAAGTTTTGGAGGACAAAGCTATAAAGGTAAAAGGTAAGATTACTACAATTTTACTGGTCATACAAGAGAAACCTGCTACAAGTTGCATGGATATCCAAGTGATTGGAGGAAAAAGAAAAGGGGAATACTAAATCAACCATTTCACAATGGCCAAGGAAGAGCTGGTTGTGGATATGAACACTCGGTTACTAGTTACAACAACAGTCAGTCATCAACTCATAATATCTCTGTTCCTCAAGCAGAGAACTCATGCTTGGCTGAGCAATATAGCGCAGGGAGGTAAAGACATTAACAATGCTACTCTGGCCAAGGGGAAAGGATTCTCAGAGTTAGAATACAAGCAGATTATGACACTGATTAACAAGGAAACACATGACTCTGAATAGAACAATATGACAGGTACTGTTAGTTGTTTCTCTAGTCATGTTATTTCGCATGATTGGATAGTAGATTTTGAAGCCACACACCATGTAGAAGCATATAAAGGTATTTTCTCATACTGTCACAAAGTGGATAATACCATATGTGACAAAGTTAATCTGCCTACTAGAGCTAAGGTTGAAATAACACATATAGGAGAAACACAGGTGTTGAAGGATGAAGTTGTAGGGGATGTACTATATGTTCCAGATTTCAAACAGAACTTGTTGTCAGTATCTAAAAGGACTAAGCAACTTTATTACTTAGTTTTATTTTGCCCTGACTTCTATGTGTTTCAGGACGTTCACAGTGGCAAAGTGAAGGGGATTGGTAAGGAGAAAGGAGGACTATACATCCTGACAAATGTGTGTGAAGTAAATAGAACTCTTAACATTAAGAATCATCAAAGATAAGTTGCAGGAGTAGAAGTAGAGGTGCAAATACATGGGTGCAGTCTACGGCATAAAAGGCTGGGACATCCTTCTTCTCAAGCATTAAAGACTCTCAATCTTATAAGGCACAGTAGTGATGTAGATATTCTAAATAAGTGTCATGTTTGTCTATTAGAAAAAAAATAGACTAGTTTTTCCTTTCAGTACTTCCAGAGCTACAAGATGTTTTGATGTTGTACATATGGACTTTTGGGGTCCCTATAAGACACCTACTTTTGATAAGAAATACTATTTCTTAACTGTTGTTGATGATCATAGTAGGTATACATGGTTACATCTGTTGCAATTAAAGTCTGAGTGAATTGTAGCCATATAGAACTTCTTTACTATGATTCAGAATCAGTTTGGTGTTCAGATAAAGATACATCAAAATGGCGTGGTTGAGATAAAGCATAGACAGATACTAAATGTTGCAAGAGCAATCAGGTTCCAGTCACAGATGCCTATCAAATTTTGAGGGTTAAATGTTAAAGCTACTGTATATCTCATTAACAAACTACCATTTTCATCCATAGAAAGTAAAATTCCTTATGAGATATTGTTTTGAAAGGTTACATCCTTGACACATCTAAGAGTGATTGGATGTAAATGTTATGCCTCAATATTGCCAAGAGGTGATAAGTTTGCAGAAAGAGCCAAGATTGCAGTATCGATGGGCTATTCTGCAACTCAAAAAGGTTATATACTATTATACTGGTGTACTAATAAGATGTTTGTTACTAGAGATGTAGTTTTAAAGAAAGATTCATTTCCTTTTACAGAGGAGCCAAGTTCAGAATCTTTTGTAGAATTTCTTAGACTAAGATCTCCAACACATGATGATGCAGAAGTAGAAGAAGATGCAGACAGTCACACAGGTCCTAGTGAGCCTTTACACGAGTCACAAACTGAAGATACATCAATACATGATCCTAATGGTATTCAAGAAGAAGACACTCATAATTTGCAGAATGTAGAAGAGTCACTCTCAATACCTACAAAAGTTGAACTAAAATGGATTATGCTTCACTAGGGAAGAGGATAGGAACTAGATACCAATTGGCAAATTACCTGTCTTATGCTAATACTAGTTCAAAATATCAAGATTATGTATGCAGCTTGTCAGCAGAAGTTGAACAACAATCTTATAATAAAGCTAGCAGAGATAAGAGGTGGATTGAAGCCATGAAGTAGGAGGTTAAAGATCTTGAAGACAACCATACATGGGAAGTGGTTGACATTCCCTCAGACAAGAACATCATTGGATCAAAATGGGTGTACAAAATCAAGTATAAGGCCAATAGGGAAATAGAGAGGTTTAAGTCAAGGTTGGTAGCCAAATGTTATAGTCAACTGGAAGGGCTAGACTACCATGATAAATTTTCTCCAGTAGCCAAAATGGTTACGGTAAGGAGTGTCATTGCCTTAGCAGTATCAAAAGGGTGGTGCATGTACCAGATGGATGTATACAATACTTTCCTACAAGGTGACCTAGATGAGGTGTATATGGAAATGCCAGATAGTTTCAAAGAGGGAAGGCAACACAAAGTTTGCAGACTAATTAAGTCTTTATATGGACTTAAGAAGGCATCAAGGCAATGGAATATCAAGTTGACTGCAGCATTGCTCAGTGCAGGTTTTACCCAAAGCAGCTATGATTATTCACTATTTACCCTAAAGAAAGTTAGAAGGAATGGTGCTGATTTAGTCTATGTAGATGATCTTCTGATAACTGGTGACAATACAGACATGATCAATGCAGCAAAAGGTACTTTGCACAAGCAATTTAAGCTCAAAGATCTAGTTGAACTTAAGTATTTCCTAGGTATTGAAGTGTTAAGATCTGCCAGTGGAGTGATTCTGATTCAGAGAAAATATGTCTTGGAGCTCATATCTGAAATAGGTCTTGCTGGTGCCAAACCAGCCACCACCCCACTAGAGAATAATGCTAAACTAACTTCAGTTGAAGTAGATGAAACAGTAGGTGTGAAAGGAGATGGCATTCTAAGAGATACAACATCATATCAAAGGCTTGTTGGAAAGATAATGTATGCTACTATAACAAGGCCTGACATCAGTTATGCAGTGCAGACACTAAATCAATTCATGCAACAACCAAAGAAATCCCACTTGGAAGCTGCAAATAGAGTGATAAGATATTTGAAAGAAACTGTAGAACAAGGTATATGGCTTAAGGCCCAACCTACTGCAGAATTGGTTTGTTGGTGTGACTCAAATTGGGCTGCATGTCAAAACACTAGGAGGTTTGTTACATGTTATGTGGTGAAGTTTGGTAGTTCACTGATATCTTGGAATTCTAAAAAGAAGCACACTATCTCTAGAAGCTCAGCTGAGGCAGAATATAGGATCATGGCCTTAGCATTAGCAGAAGTGACATGGTTGGAAGGTCTGTTCTCAGAACTGAGGTTGTCTATCACTAAGCCTATTGTAATCTTTAGTGATAGTAAATAAGCCATCCAACTAGATTCTAACCCCATATTTCATAAGAGAACCAAACACATTGAAGTAGACTGTCATTTTATTAGAGACAAGATCAAAGAGGGGTTGGTTCAGCCCATGTATGTGCAGACAGGTCAACAAGTTGCAGACATTCTTACTAAAGGTCAGTCATGATCAGTATTCATACCTCCTCAACAAGCTTGGTGTGCCCAACATTTTGCACACTTCATCTTGAGGGGTAGTGTTAAAACTCATGAGAATACATTATGTAAATAACAACAAATCAGTTAGTTGGAACTGTTCCATTGATTTGTTAGCTAGTGGATTAGGTGATTAGTTAGTCGAATCAGTTAGCTAGCTGTCAAGTTGGTTAGTGGGCCAATCAAGTAGTTAGGAGGTTGTTAGGAAACTTCTAGAAGACCATGTGTTAATCATGTGAGTCTAAAAATAGGAGGTGATCATACATTGAATTCACTAACTTTTACTCAAAAAACTGCATTCCCAGTAACTTGTTCCCTTCTCTTCTCCCTTTGTTGAGATCAATCTCAGCTGTAATGGCAGCAATATATGAATGCTAAGAGGTGTTTTAACAACCTTCAAGACATTTCACTTTAAGGCTGCGTACACATCACCCTACCCGGACCACACTTTTGGGATTACACCGGGTATGTTGATAACTGCACTTTAACTTATGCACTATAATGATATTGTCATTCTTCCCACTTGTAGGAAAAGTAACAGGATGCTTCTTAAAGAAGCATTCTCCCAAATCTCCTTGTTGATAAAAAAAATATACAGCAGTCAGTTTATAATCGAGAGAAAGCAACAAAATCAAATGTCACTCCCCTTATGATCGAGTACTCATGAGTAAATATTGGATTACAAAATGTTAAAAGCTTAGAACAATCAAGAAGTAACAAAATGTATCTGTCATTCCTCACGGCTATAGCCTACATTACTGTACAATAGCTAATGAATTGTAAGCTTTCTCAGGATATCACCTTCTTAATTACATGCCACGAGGAAGATCTTGCTCTGATTAGGGAGTTCGATGTATCATAGAGCAGGAGCTATAATAGAGAACTGTTTAATCATCCTTAAAGGACTAATAACCGACCAACATTTCCATACACGAGACAAAATGTATAATATATTATAGGTCAAAAGGCGTTCTCAGATAAGCAATTCTTTTATTCACTTGTGCGATTACCAAATAATCTAGGATGTAGATACATTCTATTACGTATAGAGAGATCTTGTATAAGCCAAATGAAACCTCATCTTAGGGTAAATATTTCATATCCTTAAAGCTGGATAGAAATGAGGCTTGAACCTACTCCATATAAGTACTTGGTGTTCAGGATCGGAGATACGAAGTTAAACTGAAATTCATTTAGTATTGGTAATTGCAGTACACATACAAGAACGAGTATGCAACTGATTGCTCCATCAAAGAAGATTTACTTGCAAAATTTAGGTACGATCTTAATGAATGTTAAATTAACATATACGAGTACAAACTACTTAAGTGAGATCACATGTGTTATCAAGACCAAAGATGAGAGATTCTGAAACATAAACGTAAGGTATTTGAAACCAATACAAATGAACCTTCTTCATAAGGATCTGGCACCAGAAGCATAGCGTTTGGTTCCATCTACATAGTTTGTTCAAAGTCAATACGAAGTTCCGCTCCCTCATCCTGTAAAGAATCAAACATTGTCAGATATGTCACAACTTAAAAAAGCAAAATGTTGTTGTCTCAAAAATGTAAACATACTGTCGCCTCTCTCTATCGACGCATACTAGGAATCTACTCCATCAAGCGGCTGTATGACACATGAAAATAAAAATTAGTTATATATTGTAATGCCCCGAAAATAGGTCCCAGAGCGTCACACGGTGCTTGAGGCTACGAGTAGCCTCAAGCTAACCCTTTGAGCCATTTTCATTCAGTTCAACACAAATCAACGGGGTTTCTATAAATAACCCTCAAATATCAATAGAGTAATCACCATCCAAGAATAAAAGAATTTTAGAAAGATAACAAAATACGACTTATTAGTCGACTCCCAACATCTATACTAGTCTGACAAGTCTCTAAGAAAATCAATAAAACCAGCGAGCCATTGAGACATGCCCCAACTGAATCATACTCAGTTATCAAATGTAAACAATTCCGTGAAACCAACATCTGACATCACGTCCTCAGAACATGAGGACTTACCACAACAGAGGATGTAGAACAGCGTGCCTGAAGAATCACTGTCGAACCTGAAACTGAGCACCTGAACCTACATTCTGAGAAAATACAGCCCACATCCGAAGATGTGGGTTAGTACCATGGAACGGAACCGAGTATATGGGGGTGTATGTAGTTGTATAAACATCATCATCATAAATATTTATAAGAAATATGAAGGATGTATGAAAGACTCACATAGCCCGAAGAAAATCATCATAATCATGAGAGG
>JAPEIP010000005.1:9310194-9325014 GCA_026120095.1 Capsicum chinense | reverse complement strand
TAAGTTTCTTTGATTAAAAAGAACATTTAAGCCTATGAGAACATAAAAAGAGAAAGGAATGCATATCACTAAAGAACCATACAACTATTAGAGTTAAAAATAAAAAAAAACTAAAATCATGAGAACAAAAGGAGAAAACAACATTACAAAATTTAATTAGAAAAATACTTTTTTTTAGCAACTTACATCACTTGATTGCTCCACGAACCCATGATAAAAGAGTGAAAGTGAAGAAAACAAGAAGAGAGACTAGTGGAGAAAGAGAAAAAAAAAAAAAAGATAACAAGAAGAGAAAATAAGATTACAATTATATATTGAAGAGAAGTTAGTAGCATGCAAAATCTAAACAAAAGAGAAGATAGAATCCAACAAGAAAAATTTGACTTGAAAATAATAAGAGCAGATTACAAGTTACAACTAAGATTTTCTCTAAAATTAAACAACTTCATTTATTACTAATTAACTCTAATCACACTTTCTTTTCACACACACACAAAAAAAGAAACTTTCATTCAAAGATATCACTTAAATCAAAAAAGAAGAAAAAAGAAGTGAATTCTATTAAGTATGACTTTTGCATAATTGGACAATTACCTAATTAATTTAAAAAAATCTCTAACACTAGCACTTACCATGCAATATGTTTGGTATTTTAAGCGTGCACTTAAGTTACTAAATTTTTGCTTCAAGCCCATAGACCTTATTGCTTTTTTTGTATTTTTTGCCTTTGAAACATTGTAACCTCATGGGTCTAAGCTTGTTTGATGGTGTGATCACCGAAATACCGAATCAACAATGATAAAAGTGGGCCAATTAGACTAATGTTTTTATATGGAAGGCTCCGTGCTTAAAGCGCAAGACCTCATCAGATCTAAAAGTATAAGGAAGGTGACTGGCAATCAATCACAACGGCATACAACAAGGAGTTATGCAAGTAAAGAAGATCACATCCTCTACATGGACATATCTGATATGAACATGTATGGTTTTGAGCTCGTGTTCGAGAAAAGAAGGATGCCTTTCATGCACGGACATATCTGATATGGACGTATCATATGGTGATGGTGCAATTCCTCAATGAAGGAATCAATTCAAATCCTTGATTGAGAAGAAATCCCTTGGGTTTCCTTATAGAGCAAGAAGCCAAATCAGCTGAAGGCCGTAAAAGAGAGGATTGAAGACCGAAGAACCCACGCAAATTCACGAGAAATTCTTAGTGTGTCAATCTTAGTCTCAATAAAGCTTTGTACTTCTTAGTTTGCAATAGTTACAAAAGACAAAGATTGAGTCAACTTAGTCATACCAGTTGAGGCTGTGTCACAAGATCTAAATCACAAAATAAGCTTTAGAACTTGTTTACTATATTTGTACTCCGTCTCTACTTTGAAAGACTCTAAGGAAATCATTGAAACCCAAGGGGACTGGAAGTAGGCACCACATCGGTGTTCCGAACCAAGATAAATCTCTGTGTTATTCACTTATTTATCTGCCTAAAAATTTAATCTTAATCTGTTGTGTTCAGTACTCTCTTCTGTAGGGAGTTGACTATCAAGGCGAATCAGTCGACTCACCCCCCCCCCCCCCGGTCACTTGAATTTCAATGAGGCAAATTCTCATACTTCATGATACGAATCTTATTGTGTTGGTCTTTGTTTTTCGAGCTTCAGTAGGGATGGGCTAGTAGGTGATAAGGAACTCAAAAGAAGTTGAGCTAATATTCTTTTCCCCTTTATCGATATGGGATCCCCTTCCTCGTTTACTCTCCCTCCTATACACTCTACTATACACTCTACTCTTGAGAAAATCTCTGCAGGAAAAGCAGGCACAGTCCCTTTCCGTTTTTCTCATTTTGACGGTATGAAGGGGAGCCTTGAAGCAACTGTAAAGTTGCCTCCGTGGTTTCAGCCATTAATGTTTGCATCAAGACGGCGGCCCACCTACATTGATGGAGAAAGGCCCTTGCTTGGATCCAGCAGAAACGCAAGACGCTTCTGCATGCATCAGGCTGCCCTCATCATTTCGACACTAAATCTGTAGATTTGATTGATTACGGTCCTCGCTAATCTAATAAGAGCTTATTAATGACCAAATATAAGCCTAATAATGGACTTGAATACAAGTACCATCAACATATGTTTCTTCAAACACTAAGGATGTTTAAAAACTATTTGGCATCTAATTTGTGAAAGCTTAACTATCATTAGTATAATGTTACTTCAAGCATCAACGATCAAGGCCGCTAATATAAATACCAAAAGTTGCAGGTGACCTCAACCTTATACTGAATCACTAATGCCTAAAGCCATCAATGTTATAACCTTATCCTGAATAACTAATGCTTAAAGCCATCAACGT
Organism: Capsicum chinense; assembly: GCA_026120095.1. Classification (NCBI taxonomy): domain Eukaryota; kingdom Viridiplantae; phylum Streptophyta; class Magnoliopsida; order Solanales; family Solanaceae; genus Capsicum; species Capsicum chinense. The sequence goes on along the minus strand of JAPEIP010000005.1, from coordinate 9,322,659 downwards.
TATGTTCTCTCAGTGTTGTAACCTAAACCCTCTATGCCTCATCTTAATGTATTAGCAGCTTAACATTCACCATCAAGACACTGCACTTCAAAGATGCGTACACATAACCCCTACCTGGACACCACTTCGGGGATTACACCGTGGATGTTGGGGTTGTTGTACACTGCACTTTAACTTGTGCACTATAATGATATTCTCATTCTTCCCACTTGTAGGAGAAGTAACAGGATGCTTCTTAAAGAACCATTTATCCTAAATCTCCGTGTTGATTAAAAAAAAATGCAACAAAAACGGATATGGCCTCCACTCATGATCGATACTCATGAGTAAATCTTGGATTACAAAAATGTTAAATTCTTAAAACTATCAAGAAGAAATATGACTCATATTAATAGCAACAAATTTGTAAGCTTTCTCAGGATATCACCTTCTTAATTCTATGCCAAGAGGAAGATCTTGTTTTGATAACGGAGTTTGCTTTATCGCAGAGCAGGAGCCGGTGGAAGAGCCTAATAGGAAGATTAGCAGAGAATCTGGTATGAGTTTCCACTATAATAGAGAACTGTTTAATCGTCCTTAAAGGACTAGTAACCGACCAAGATTTCCATACACTAGAAAAAATGAACATTCTTATTATAGGTCAAAAGACGTTCTCGGACAAGCAATTCTTTTATTCACTTCCGCAATTATTAAATAATCTAGGCTGTAGATACATGCCGTTACATATCAAGAGATCTTCTATACGCGAAACAAAACCTCACCTTAGGGGAAATATTTCATGTCCTCAAAGCTGGACAGTAACGAGGCTGTAACCTACTCGATATAAGTACTTGGTGTTTAGGATCGAAGATACAATGTTAAACTGAAATTCATTTAGTGTTGGTAATTGCAATACACATACAAGAACGAGTATGCAACTGATTGCTCCATCAAAGAAGCTTTTCTTGCAGAATTTAGTTACGATATTAATGCATGTTAAGTCAACATATACGAGTAGTAGTTAAATGAGCTCACATGTGTTATCAAGACCAAAGATGAGACATTCTGAAACATAAAGATAAGTTATTTGAAATCAATACAAACGAACCTGCTTTAGAAGGATCTGGCATTGGAAACATGGCGTTTGGCTCCATCTGCACAGTTTGTTCAAAGTAAATACCATGTCCCGTTCCCTCATCCTGGAAAGAATTAAATCTTGTCAGTTATGTCACAACTTAAAATAAACAAAATTTTGTCGTCTCGGAAATGTAAGCATACTCTGGCCTCCCTCTGTTGACGCATACTAGGAATCTGCTCCATCAAGCGGCTGTATGACACATGAAAATCAAAACGAGTTATATATCTTCTCATCAGAACTTCAACAACCAAATTGATGCTTTCACTAATGCAATATCATAGAAATAACTAGTTATCCAAGTAAATTAACACAGCGAATAGGATAAATTCAATTTTACAGTCATAACTGTGTCGCACAAAAGCCAATGGAAACATTATTTTGTTCAGAACAAAGCAGCATAATATAACATGAAGTTAAGTTAACTAGGAAACACTATAAAATACATCAAGATGTTACCTAGAATTGGTAACAAAATTAGATGTCACTTCGCCCTCATCCGTCCTTGAATGGCATTACTCTTGCAATCTCTCAGGACTAAATGCCGGCACCACGAAAAGATTTATAAGTTAAATTTAGCTTTTTTTTTTAAAAATTGAGACTACTATAATCTAAATGAATGAGTTTTAAAAAAATAATCTCAGGCTGCACAAACTATGGACAATGTGGTACCTCAAGTCCCATATGCTGTGCCAGTTAGCTCTCTTACTATGCATCGTTTGGTCCTTATTTTATAAATTACAATGTCTCCATTATGATGTCACTCTTTTGTCGCAAATATAGGAACATAACATATCACCTACGGTGCCGGCCTTTAGACCTGAGAGATCGCAAGAGCAATGCCCTATCGATCAAACTGTGGAGATGGAACCAAATCCTCGTGCCCTTAAAAAGATTAAGCTTACGGTGTTAGAATCTTCAGAAGCAGGTTCGTTGTATTGGTTTCAAATACGTTGCGTTCATATTTTAGAATCTTTTATCTTTGATCTTGATAACACATGTGAGCTCACCTAAGAAGTTTATGCTCTTATACATCGACTTAACATGCATTTCGAACCAGAATACCAATGTCAATTTTTGTTAGTTTCTGAAAATGTCATGACTGTGTGGATGATCTGTTTGTCAATTATAATCTGTTCAAGGACAATTATATAGTTCTCCATTGTAATGTAAACTCATATTAGATTCTTTTTTGATGATCGTTATTAGTTGTTCCGACGTCTCCAGCTCTGGGATGCAACAAACTCCCTAGTCTATTCAATATCTCGCGATTTTCCGATCTTCCTCTTGGTATGGCATTAAGAAGGTGATAAGTTTGAGAAAGATCATAATTCGTTAGCCTTTAAACCGTATATGTAGGCTATGTGTGTCATGAACTAAGACAGATGAATTTCTTTTACTTAATCTTGATGGTACTACCATAAATATATTATTGCTTCAAATTAAGTAAAAGAAATTCATCTGTCTTAGTTCATGACACATATAGCCTACATATAAGGTTTAACCGCTAACGAATTACGATCTTTCTCAAACTTATCACCTTGTTAATGCCATGCCAAGAGAAAGATCAGAAAATCGCTAGATATTGATTAGACTAGGGAGTTTGTTGCATCCCAGAGCTGGAGACGATAGAACGACTGATAACGATCATCAACAAAGAATCTAATATGAGTTTCCGTTACAACGGAGAACTATTTAATTGTCCATAAACAACTTATAATTGACAAACAGATCATCCATACAGCCATAACATTTTCATACACTAACAGAAATTGATATCAGTATTCTGGTTCAAAAATGCAAGTTAAGTTGACATATAAAAGTATAAACTTCTTAGGTGAGCTCACATGTGTTATCAAGATCAAAGACAAAGATTCTGAAACATAAACGCAAAGTATTTGAAACCAATACAACGAACCTACTTCCGAAGGTTCTAACACCGTAAGCTTAATCTTTTAAAGGGCACGGAGATTTGGTTCCATCTCCATAGTTTGATCGATAGGGCATTTCTCTTGCGATCTCTCAAGAGTAAAGGCCGGTACCTTAGGTGATATATCATGTGCCTATAATTAGGACAAAAGAGTGACATCATAATGGAGAAATTGTAATCTATTAAATATGGACCAAATGATGCATAATAAGTGAGATAACTGGCACAACATATGGGACTTGAGGTACCACATTGTCCATACTTTGTGCAGACTGAGAATTTAAAAGAAATCATTCATTTAGATTATAGTAATCTCAACAAATTAAAAAAAGAAGAAGCTAAATTTAACTTATAGAAGTCTAGAAAACACCTCAGCATAGGGCTCTTCGGCATGCTCGACCCGATTCAAATTGAACATACTGAAGAACTCATACCACCAATCTTCTAGGAATACCTCCTGAGATTCGACAACCGAAAGAAATCGTAGAATTAAATAATTGTACATTAGCACAACACCACAAACAAAATGATTAGTCACTATGTTGTGAACATCCATCCAAAATAAAGAATACCAATTAATGCAAATTTAGAAACACGAAAAGCACTTTCCAGAAAAAATTAACCTCCGATAAGTGCACCAAAAACTTCAAAGTACGGCATTATCAATCATTCCATTCAATCTATTTTCTATGGGAAGTCTTTTCTTTTATACCGTTTAAAAATAATAATAAGAACAAGAACTGCAAAATCTATATCTAAATTTTTTAATAATATTTTCATTTTAATGTTATGTTAATATAAGAATTGACATGGCATGTTGACACCTACTACTATATATCAAGGATACTTTTAGTACGTTAACACTCCGTTTATCCTATGTAAACTTTCCTTATTAGTTTGCCCTCGTCAAAATGAGTCAATTATATATTTCAGAATAATTTAACTTTAAAATTCTCATTTTACTATAATAATTTATAGTCACATGTCTAAAGTTTATTTTAGCCGTCATATTTCAAAAAACTTCCTTTATTTCTTAAAATCACTCCGTATGACACATAGCTTTTAAATAAAGAATTAATAAATCTATGGTAAAAGACTTCCTTTTTTCCTTAAACGCACGACATTTGAAACCAATACAAACAAACCTGCTTCAGAAGAATCTGACATCGGAAGCATAGACGTAGTAGGAGCATCGAATTTTGATTCCATTACCGTAGCTTGTTCAGTGTAAATACCAAGTCCCTTTCCTTCATCCTGGAAGGAATAAAACTGACAGTTATGTCGTAACTTTAAAAAAAATATGTTGTTGTCTCGGAAATGTAAACACATTCGTTGGCCTCCCACTGTTGAGGCATATATGGAATCAATATCGTCGGGTGGCTGTATGACACATGAACATTAAAAAGAGTTTGAAATCTAGAGATTCGAGAACTTCAACAATCAAATCGATGCTTTCACTATGTAATATCTAAGTAATAACTAATTATCACTATGCAATATAAGTAATAACTATAATAATTAGAAAAGGAAAAAAAAAACAACTTCGTGGACTATATTTCTTTGATCTCGCCAGCATAGAGATGATAGTCATGGACAAACAAGCAAGCCATCTTCTTTTTTGGACCAAGCATACCGATAAAAAACACGTATTGTCTTTCATATTGTTTTGGAACATACACGGCTACCTATTCCATTGATGTGTAATACTGATAGGAGTAGGTGTTCAACTAGTTAGTAGCATATTGCTGAGTCAGCTGTATAACTTGTTAGAGGTTGTTAGACAATGATTAGTTAGTGGCAATGAGCTGTCAAATAGAGTGTTCTAGATCAAAGGTAGTTATTAGATATTTTGGTGTCTATATAAGGCACAACAATAAGATTGTAACACAAGTTGAAAAAAGGCAGTTATAATTTTGATATTTCTTCTCTTCTTATCTCCATCAATGGAGTCTTAGCAAGTATTTTCACATGGTATCAAAGCCATGAGCTCAATACTAAGTGTTTTTTATCAACACTAAGTGGTTTTCGATCACTTTTCACTGAGTTTTCTATGCATTTTGAATCACTGAGTTCAGTTTTTTTTGTTTCGCAATTCCAATTTACATTGCAGATACATTCTATCAATCATGGCACCTAAAATCGATCAAAGTGATCCAATTTTCATTGGTACATCTGAGAGCTCCAGTGTTGTACTTGTTTTAATCAAGTTAACTGGTTCAGAAAATTATAGCTTATGGAGTCGATCATGTGTATTGCTCTCTTAGGGAAGAGGAAGTTTGGATTTATCACTGGTGCCTGCAACAAGGAATCATATGGACAAGGGAAATATGTAATGCAATTGTACTTTCCTGGATCATGAACACTGTGAGTGAGAGATATGACAATGTTTATGTCATGAATGATTGTGCAGTTTGGGAGGATTTGAAGGAAAGGTATGACAAGGTCAATCGTATGCGTATATACGAATGGCATCGCGATATTAATATGCACTCTAAGGTACAAATTCTATCTCAGCCTATTTTACCAAATTGAAGAGTCTATGGAGTGAGTATGATGTACTAGTGCCAAATCCTAGTTGTGCTTGCCCTACGTCTAGAGAGTACTCAGATCTTATGTGTCAACTTAAACTTTTACAGTTTTTAAGTGGACTGAATGAGTCCTATGACCAAGCTAGAAGACAGATATTGCTCAAAAGAGTGACTCCTACTCTTAATCAAGCTTATGCTATGCTTATAGAGGATGAAATCCAACATTCAGTATGTATGATGACTGTGAATGATAGATCAGAACCACTTGCTATGCAAGTGAATCAAAATTATGTTTTTGGACAAAGTAACTATAACTACAGAGGCAGAAAGTATGATTATTGTCATCTATTGGGTCATACTAAGGAAACTTGCTATAAGTTTGTAGGGTATCCAAATGACTGGAGGAACAGGAAGAAACAAGGCTACAACTTTAATTTAAGATCACAGTATACTGGCATTAACAACCTATCCACAAAAAATGGTGGTAACAACTTTGCCAACACTGGTCACAGGTCTATTTCTCAGGCTTCAACTATGTTTGCTGGTCAAGTTGATGCTGATAGTTCTAGTCATGAAGTAACTCACACACCAAAGGCCAAGCCTCACACATTCACTGAGGAAGAGTACACTCAAATTATAACTATGTTGAACAAAGACACAACAGCCATGAAACAAGTCAATACGATAGGTTTTACTACTTGTTTCTTGTCCAAAGCATATTCTGACAGTTGGATTGTAGAGTCAGGTGCTACACATCATGTGTCTGCACATGGACACTTATTCAAATAAGGTACTATATTAGACCCCAAGCATGTGGATAAGTTGCACCTTCCAATAGGTGATGAAGTGACAATCTCACACACTAGAGAAGCCCACATTTTTGTAGATGATGTGATCAAAGATGTTCTACATGTTCCAGACTTCAAACTCAATTTTTTGTCTGTTGCCAAGATAACCAAGGAACTTTCATGTTTTGTATCCTCTTATCCTGATTTTTGTATATTTCAAGACCTCTTCAATGACAAGGTGAAGGGGATTGGTAGACAAAAGGGTGGAATATATGTTCTTAAAGGTGGTTGGACAAGAGGTACTAATCAATCAGGATCAGAAGCCAGTAGATTCATTGCAGAAGTCTCCACTTCCAGTTGCAGCTTATGGCACTAAAGGCTTGGACAAAGCTCAAGTTCTCAAGTGTTTAGACATTATGATGAGCCCTAGTAATGTAAATGTGTTAAATAAATGTTCTGTGTCCACTAGCTAAATAGACAAGGTTGTCATTCCCTGTATGTACTACTAGATGCTCTACATGTTTTGAACTTGTACACATGGATTTATGTGGTCCATATAAAGCTTCTACTTTTGACAACAAGTACTATTTCTTGACTATGGTAGATGACCATAGTAGATACACTTAAGTGCACCTGTTGCAACTAAAGTCTGAGGCCATAGTGGCCATTAAGACATTTTTTTCCATGATTAAGACTCAGTTTGGCATAATGGTGAAAATCATTAGATCTGATAATGACACAGAATTTAGTAACTCTCAGTGTAAGACATTGTTCTAGTCCCGGGGCATACTACATCAGACTAGCTTTCCTCACACTCCTCAACAGAATAGAGTTGTGGAGAGAAAGCACATACACATATTAAACATAGCTAGATTACTTAATTTTCAGTCTCACTTGCCCATTAAGTATTGGGGACTATGTGTAAAAGCTGCAGTATATCTAATGAACAAGTTTCCATCTTCCATTCGAAATGGTAAGAACCCATTTCAATTGATGTTTTCCAAGGATCCCAAGTTATCACATCTTAGGGTATTTGGATGTTTATGCTATGTCACTATCTTCCCAAGAGGTGATAAGTTCACAGAAAGGGCAAAACCTGTAGTCTTGGAGGGATATTCTGAATCTCAGAAGGGGTATTTACTGCTGGATATCACCTCAAAGAAACTATCAGTCAGTAGAGATGTTGTGATTCATGAAGATACATTTCCTTTTGCTTCCTCACCAGCACAAAATACACAAGCTTCTTTATCTGTAAAAAATGTTATTAAATTTTTGTTGTTCCCCACAGATGAAGAAATACTTCATAAAACAAATACTGAGAGTGTTATTGAAGCAGCTCCAATTAAAGAGGGTGGAATTTCTGATGCTGCAGTCCCTGGTACAGCTTCCCCTGGCACCAACCATGAAGAAACATGTCAAGATAAATGTTCCCTGCATCAACCCTCTTCCAGTAGACCAATAAGAATAAGAAGACCACCAGTGTGGATTCATGATTATGTTGATACTTCCAAAAACTAGAGATGCAAACATCTATTAGCCAACAACTTATCTTACAAAAATCTGAGTCCTACTTATCAGTGTTATTTAACCAAATTCTCCCCCTTGATTGAACCTCGGCACTATAAGCAAGCCATAAAAGATGAAAGGTGGGTGGAAGCTATGAAGTCAGAGATTCAGGCCTTGGAAGTTAACAACACATAGATCATTGTTGATCTACCTAAAAGGAAGAATACTGTTGGTTCCAAGTGGATTTAAAAAATCAAATATCAAGAAAATAGTGACGTGGAGAGGTTCAAAGTAAGGTTAGTAGCCAAATGATACATCCAACAGAAGGGGATACATTATAATGAAACCTTTTCACCAGTGGCTAAGATGGTGACCGTTAGGTATGTGATTGTAATAGCTGCATCTAAGGTTGGAATCTTAATCAAATGGATGTGCATAATGCATTCCTCCAAGGGGATCTTAAGGAGGAAGTCTACATGGAAATGCCAGAAGGATTTAGAAGACAGGGGGAGCACAAGGTATGTAAGTTGATCAAATCCTTGTATGGTCTTAAGCAGGCCTCCAGGCAGTGGAATCTTAAGCTCACTCATGCCTTACTTGATGCTGGTTTTACCCAAAGTGCACGTGATTATTCCCTATTCACTGTAAATCAAGGTAGTGATACTATTATAGTTCTTATTTATGTTGATGATTTGCTAATCACTGGAAGCAGTGCCTCTTTGATCAATGCTACCGAAATCAAGTTGCATCAGCAATTTAAGATGAAGGATTTGGGGGATCTCAAGTAGCTTTTGGGCATTGAAGTTTTAAGATCAACATCAGGGACCATTCTGAACCAAAGGAAGTATATTCTAGAGTTAATTGCTGAAACATGTCTTAGTGGTGCTAAGCCTGCTATTATTCCCTTAGATTCTAATGCCAGGCTCACCTCCATTGAGTATGATCAAGCCACAGGTGCATAAGGTGATGACCTGTTGTCTGACATTTTCTCTTACCAAAGACTTGTTGCTAAGCTTATGTATGCCACTATTACAAGCCAGACATTAACTTTACTGTCCAGACTCTTAGCAAATTCATGCAACATTCCAAGAAGTCTCACTGAGAAGCAGCTACTAGGGTAGTCAGGTACCTTAAAAATTCTGTTGGCCAAGGTGTCTGGTTAAAGGCTGGACCTGTTAATACTCTGACTTGTTGGTGTGACTCTGATTGGGCTACTTGTCCAAACACCAGAAGATCAGTTATTGGTTATGGAATTCACTTTGGTGAATCACTCATATCATGGAGGTACAAGAAGCAGCACACTATTTCCAGGAGTTCTACTGAAGCTGAGTACAGAAGCATGGCTTCAGTAGTTGCAGAACTCACTTGGTTGGTTGGGTTATTTCAGGAACTTTAGGTCAATGTCACTCTCCCCATTTCATTTTATAGTGACAGTATTTAAGCCATCCAGTTGGCCAACAACCCTGTGTTCCATGAGAGAACCAAACACATTGAGATTGACTGTCATTTCATTAGGGACAAAATCAATGATGGCTTGATTAAGGCTCTATATGTTCAGTCTCATGATCAACTTGATGATTTGCTTACCAAGGTCCTAAATCTTGCTTAACATGATCACTTACTTAGCAAGCTTGGTGTGCTAAACGTTCGGCACCCTGCAGCTTGAAGGGGAGCGTTTTAGAACAAACACAGCTACCTGTTCCATTGATGTGTAATACTGATAGTAGTAGGTGTTCAACTAGTTAGTAGCATATTACTGAGTTAGCTGTATATGTTGTTAGAGGTTGTTAGACAATGATTAGTTAGTGGCAATGAGCTGTCAAATAGTGTGTTCTAGAACAAAGGTAGTTATTAGATATTTTGTCGCCTATATAAGGCACAACAATATGATTGTAATAGAAGTTGGAAAAAGGCAGTTATAATTTTGATATTTCTTCTCTTCTTAGCTCCATCAATGGATTCGTAGCAAGTATTTTCACACATATACTTCTTATCTTGAAAATAAGCAGCAGTAAAAACACCCTTGATATTCGTCTCCATTGTCCCTGGCTTAGTTACAACATGGAACCTCCAGTAATCACGGTTTCACTTTAAGTCATCCCGATAGCCTATTATCCCCATATTCCTCCACAACCATAGATTTCCAAAAGATATCTATCATAGGGTCTATGTTGCTCAGACTCTTCCAAAAATGTCATTTGGTGTGTGTCGAATCCTTCAAAAGTAGTGCATTTTTGAAGGATCCGACATCGGTACGGCCACGATTTTTGAGAGTCCGAGCAACTTAGCATAGGGTTACTCAACCCCTAATTTCGCGTTAGTTTCATAGCCCTAAACTTTATTCTACTATGATTTATATATACTTTGGATGGAGAGGAAGTTCGTCAGCTGATGGTACCATGTTACTAGTCTTACCACCCTTTTGTCCTAACCGTGTCACTTAAATATACCCTCTACTATGTCATCATATAATCTTGAATTTATGCCATTATCGGTAAGCATTGTACAATTATCTATTTAATCATGCAAAAGGAAGGAACTATTCAATGCATGGTTATTTAGTTCCCATTTCGATCAAATACTCAAATCAGACAAGACGTAGCATTCGTTTTAGTGTTTCTTGAAATGAACGAAACGGATCATATGAGACTTTTGTCATGTCAATCATTAGCAAACAGAAACCCAATGAGCAAAGTCGATGGTCAAAAAGTGCATATTTTAAGCATCAACTTAAGATTCAATTTCAGCTCCTAATAACCACAGCTCTTCACCTACTTATAGGAGAAAACTAAGTGTACATGCACATCGATGGCTCACTCTTTTTTTTTCCGATAATTGTGGAGTTTGGTCCAGCTTTCAGGCACCTCGATTAAATCCATGGGATACCTCCCACCTCCCACTAGCAATAGATATCAGGTGACTCTGTCCACCAGGACAGATGGGAAGAATCAGCTTCTTGCGGCGCGAAGGTATTTGCCTGGAAAGTGGTATATCTATGATGCGATACCACAGTTTATAGTAATTATTGCAGGCACTCGTATAATAACTTGACAAACCTGAAGCACCTGTAAAAAATGAAAAGAAGCACATTAAAATTCTCAGTATAGCAGTAAGATCTTTTAATTTTTTTGTAAGAATTACACAGCGAGCATGAAACAGTTCATTCAATTATTGTGCGTAATTTAAATTTGGTAAACAACAAATATTGAGGAACATATTTTTTCCCTGGTCGGATACAATGGCATTTTTAGCTAATCCACCCTTATGTTGGCGAGGGATGACGTAGACCATAATATAAGCATTAAAACAGTGTGCCACAAGATATGTTTAAATGTATATTATTTCTTATAGGATTTTGTAGAAAGTAATCAGAAAGCATGATAGGGAGCTATGAGACGTAAATGAAAAGCAGAGGACCTTTAAGTTTCTTTGTATAGAACACATTGTATTTTTGAAATTATTATGCATACTAGTCATCAAAATTTTACTAGAGTTTTACGCATAACTCAGATTTTGCGTTGAAAGTACTGGGTGCAGATGAACCCAAGGCCACAACACTATACCTGCCTCTTATGGAGGGCTACACTTTGTATTCGAACAACCTTGCCCAACAACCACCCACTCATTAGAAAATAAAATGAGATTGAGCCTTTATTATTTATGCATTTATTACGATTTGTTGAATGGAAAACTGAAAAAAAAAGTTTCTATTTCATTATATATTTATATCTTTAATTTATTCTCTATCCCTATGATGATTATAAGGGAAAAGAGAAAGGAAGTCGCAAATGGAATATTTCTATTTAGTTTATAACATTCTCTAATACAAATTGCCAAGTCGGATGCCACTATTATTATCTTGTGGAAATTGGAATGACTGAGGTAGAAGTGTTTTAGACTACTTGAAGAATATATAAACCATTCAATGTAATGGGAAACGAATTTCAGACATGTTACGATGGTAAGATTTTTGATACAATCTTAGGAAAATCACACCCCAAAATCTAGCTATTAAGGTGGGAGAGCTCATGGTTATATAAGCCCAACATCAGTTCCCTATATAACCGATGTGGGACTTTTAGCAATAGGATCATAATAAACTACCACACTCTCCATCTATTGTCATTAATAGCTCCACTCTTGGTAGCTTTCACTCTATTTATGTGCGTAGCTCTTTCCCAAGTAGCCCTTTTTGAGTGAGGTGCCCAGGAACCTTGACGGCTATGCTCTAGACGTTGCTATCTCTGGCCGAACAGTGCCATACCAGCTTCACCACCCAAGGCACAGTGGGTGGCTCTGATACCATTGATACAAACTTAGGAGAACCACACTACAAAAATTGGATATTAAGGTGGGAAAGCCCATCGTTATATAAGCCCCCATCAGTTCCCTATATAACCGATGTGGGACATTTTGCAACAGGACAATAACAACGAAAAGCAATCTAAATGAGGATTTGTTGCTTTATGAGCGAAACAATGCGCTTCAAATGAAGACACGCAAAAAATCCTAACCATAACTTAATTATAGCATTAAATTCATACATGTATTGTTCTTATTTTAGTTTCCATAACTTGTGCATTTTACTTAATTGTGTAC
>JAPEIP010000005.1:9236385-9263294 GCA_026120095.1 Capsicum chinense | reverse complement strand
AGGTTCTGTCTAAGCTTGACGTCAACTTTGATAGCCTGTCCCATGTATGACAGTGCTTCAGAATTGACGTCATCTATACTTCAACTTATTTACACCAGATTTCAGCTGATTTATTTTTCTTTCCTTTGGTTTCCTCCCCGATCACTTGTATCTTCTTTAACTCATTAAAAGCAATCAAAAACAACAAAATTTTCTTAAGACCTCACAATTATTCAGTGTTAAAAGCTTCAAATATGTTAGCATCAGCTCACACATCAACACCCTTAACTTAAACAATTGCTTATCCTCAAGCAACCCAAACATAACTAGGAGTATACAAAGTACAATTCGACCGCTAACTACTTTCATTAGGTCAAAATATATGCACCATATCCATGATCAATCAAAGTAAAATCAACTGTTTTTAATATTTGAAAACACCCAAGTAACTCACATGTATCTAGATATGGCAAAAATCTTAGCAATAACAGCCTAGCACATACCCAAATTACATTATCTGAACAAAGCAGTTAATAGCAATATACCTAATGTGCCCTTACAACAAAGAAATCCTTTTCCCACTCAGATTCACATGTATAGACATAGGGATGAACGTAAGACTCACTCTCAGAATGAAGTTCCAACATTGCGCATCAAATGTCATAGGCTTGCCCTTATAGTCAGTATCTAAGTCTTCAGACAAGTTAGTTAGGATCACTATAGGGCTTTCTTCAGCTTGTAATGTAGGCTCAGGGCTGGTATGATATTCATGGGTATTTCATAGTGACTACACCTCCTTGGCACTATATTAACTCACGGGGTTTCAACTTTTGACCTTCTTTGCTTCCATTTTTTATTTGTCAAGTATTCTTAAGATGGGTGTTGTCTATTCAAGCATTAGATTAACTTTTTCAGTTTTCTTTTTTATGTTTCACTACACCCAACTTGTTGTTCATTTTCCTTCTTTTACCTCTCTTCATACTCATAATGCATCGCGCACCCCTATAGTAGCTACCCTCAACTTAGGTTATTTGCCTAAGTCGAGGTACACAGTGTCCAAGGAGGACCAAGGCCAAAATAGGTTCATTGTGATGTAATGGGAAGGTGAAAGGTGTATAAGAAAGAACTGGGCTATTTAGGCACCAAAAGGGATCAAGGGATATTATTCACATTTGGACGGTCATTTAAGCTAAAATGGGTTAACATGCAAAAACGGCCTATGATCCTTTCCTAATACCTATCCTATGACTATGGTACGACTAACTGGCAAGTTCTAGATTCAACGCACAATGGGAACTGAGTAAGACCTTACACGTACATAGCACACAAGTATATAGCACATCACTACTCATCCGTTTCATGCATTTGTTTTCTACAGGTTATTTATTTGCCACAAATAGATACACAGTGGTCACACTAGATACAATTCACACAATTCATGACAGATTAGACCACTTGAGAGGTACTCAAAAATTACAAAACAAGCTAACTGGCTCAAGTACTTGTACTATTCCTAATTATTTACAGAACATGTAACAATAACAGTTTCCCTATACCCTCAACTTAAAATCAAAAATAAAATGCACTAAGGTTAGGATATACCTAAAGATAGTCAAGACTATGGATCCTGGGTCTCCGACCCTGCTACAGCATCATCTACTGTCTTTTTCCCACTCGTAGCATCTACCTTTGCAGTGGCTGGATCCTGGCTCGATGAAGTACCTGCAGCCCTAGCTCTGATGGCTTCTTTCCATTTTTCTGTGTTAGACAGGGACTCCAATCTTGCCCTTTTCAAATCTTCCTTATTTGATTTATTCTTTGCTTTCTTTTTAGCTTCTCTCTTCTTCATTATGCGGCTCATTTCTTTTGTTCTTGCTTTTTTTCCCCCTTTTTATTCTTTTTCTTCAAGGAATCCGCAGTGAGATCGAGTATAGGAATTTCTTTCTCTACATCGTGCATAGATGAACCTGTTGGCACCATGATTTGGTGCTGCTACATCATCCCAACCTTAGCTTTTACCTTAGCCAATGCATCCCTGAAAGTGGTAAGATCATCACCTTTTATCTCTCTTGCCCGGGCATCGAATCTATTTTTTAAATTTGCCACCCACTCAGGCAAAGTCATGAAAGGTTCGAGTGCAGCTTCGAGTCCAGCTTTGATTATTTTCTCCACAGCGGTAGCAAACTATTTGGTGAAGGCCTGTAGTTTTACCTCACACTAATTTTCTTGCCTATCCACCTTCCTAATATCAATCGGTTGAAATGTCGAACCTGTTGCTGCCGGAGGGACTGAAGTAGTTAGCTCACTTTGAGTCACTGAGCTTGCCTGAGCTGGATATACTGGTGGTGGTGGTACAGCTTCAGAGATTCGCACCCCTACATCTGGTGCTGACACAGTCTTAGTGAATGGAGGATCTGCTGCACCAACTGTATCTCGATCAAGTCGTAAGCCCAACCGAATTTCATTTTTGTTGACAGGGTTGTGAGTTTTCTTGGCATGTATCTCATCAATAATACCTGAAATCTTAGGTACATTAGCTGCTTTACACAACCTAGTAATCAGACATGGGAATAGATATGCACCATCGGGTCTTGAGAGTCGAATCTTGATCTCTTTCGCTATCATTTCTCTAAAATCCAAGGGAGTTCTGTCTATCAATCCTGCAACCAATATTGCTCAATCATACCCTAATATGTTGTCTCCCTCAGTGGATATCACATGAATCCATACTAAAACCCACTAAAATCTGGCCTCTAAATTTAGAGACGCTTTGGTAATCTTTTCTGCCGGATTATTCAGCCACTCAGGTTCCCTATCTAGTTTTCTCGATGTTTCAACCGGGCATAGAAGGTAGCTGAAGTGGCTTGTAGGACAAAGGCTGGACCATGAAGAAACCTGTTTATGGTGGCATCTGAAATATCCACCCTCACTCCACATATTGGAACTTTGGTCAGCAGAGGCTTATCTAAAGTTCCATCTCCTTCTTTGCACATATTTTCCACCGTAACCTGGTAGTTCGCGTAGAACACCTAGAATAATGAAGGACAGTAAACACCGCTTCCCCTGGTAGTCCACTCCAAGCCATACACCTTGAGTTTTTGCACCACCTCAGGGTATCTGATCAACCCTGTAGTGATGATTTTCTTCTCCTCTAGAATTGGCCTTCTGGCACTTTGGCGATCTGTTCTGCGAAGTTCGTCCAAATAGATCATTTTAGCCCCAGGGATTTTCCATCTCGCATTGTTCCTAACCTTGGGGTTTTTGAATTTCACCAAAGTTCCCTGCTCTGATGATGGTGATTCAAACTTAGTTTGTTTAATTGTAGGCCTTTCAGAGTCTTCAGTTTCAATTTCTTATTCAGTTCCCTCAGACTCCTTTTCTGTGTGTTCTGATCCTTGTTCCTCTGATGCTTGCTCAGATGAGGTTGTTACCTCAGTATCACCAGTATCCTCCACCTCAATAGGCTTAGGTGGAAGTGGTGTCTTTGGACCATCCCTCGGTCTAGTCTATCTGAGTACGGGTTCATCATCTTCATAATCAGAGTCCTCGTTGACAAGCTATCGAGGTACATTCTCTTTAGCCGCTTTCTTTGGTGTGGTTGGATTCTTCTTCTTAGGTGCCATTATCAGTTCTGCAACAACATAGAAGTCCTCAATTAGGGTTCATAATCAAACAAGAGAAGAAGGATCACCTCAGTTTAACATCATCACTGTTTTTAGTTCGTAGGTTTGATGGCCTTTCTGATTTGCCATCACATGTGTGACGGCGCTTCAAAAGCATCGTCAACCTTATCTAGAATCTACAAAATTTCTCAAATTTTGATGGAATTTTTGAATGGACATCACACAGGTGCAAGGCCATGAAAATTGTCGTCAGACAACATTACAATTTCTAACTTCTTTTTACTTGATTTTTCTTCTACCATTATTCTCAATTTCAACTTAGGTCATGTTCTTTACTGAGATTTCCATGAAATATACCGCATACCCCTACAAACCCTAGTTTTAAAAGGGGCTTGAAGCATGTTAATGGGATCAACTCACTCTTTTGAAACCAAGGTTTCTTGTAGTTCACAATTGATCCAAAGAAAGATGAAGTTAAAGTTTTTATCATACCTGGATGTTGACACTTAGCTGATGTACTCTGAGCACCTAGACTTATGAGTGAGAGAAAAATGAGATGAGAGAGAAAGAAGATTTCTTGACTTAACTCTCAGGCTTCAACAAGGAAAGTTAAAATTTTGCCTTAGAAGGGATTATTTTTTAAAAGGGAAGAGAAATAACTCTCTAAGGAAAGAAAACCAAAACTGGAAGAGAAATATCTAAAGTATGCAGGAATATGAATAGCTGTTGTTGGGCCGGGTTAGCCCAAAATTTTTAAGCTGGGCTCAACTCATTTGACAGAATTTTTTATGGTGCGTCCTTTGAAATTTGTCGTCACCCTTAATAGAATAAGGCTTTGACTTAGTTATTTTTATGCCATTTCTCATGTCTTTTCATACTTGTGAAAGCCCATCAAAATTGACGTCAACCTTCTCAAGCTGACTGAAACCAATTCACCTCCTTTGTACAACTCTTAGCTACAAAAATTAAAAACACAAGTGCAATAAAATTAAAACATTAGGTTGCCTCCTAAACAATGCCTGATTTAACGTTGCAGCACGACTTGATTTTCTTGAATACTCAGACTTCATCAAGATATCATATCGATACCTTATTACCATTTTCCTGGTATACATCCACAACCGAGAAGATATTCATCTCCTCCAACTGCTTCATAGGAAGGTGCATTTTGAATCTGGCCTCTCTTTTTCCATACCTGAACTTTAGATCATTGAGCTCCATATCAACCAATACTCTTTCCATGGATAATAGTGGTCTACCCAAAATTATGGGTACCTCAAAATCAACATCACAATCCAATATCACAAAAGCTACAGGCAGAATAAAGTCATCCACCTCTACCAGCACATCATGCAATATACCAACTGGTCATTTCGTTGATCTGTCTACCATCACAAGATGTATCGTTGTGGGGGTAATTTCCCCCAATCTAAGATTCTTGTAGATATCAAGTGGCATCAGATTAATACTTGCTCCTAAGTCACATAAAGCTTTGGTAAACTTCATGGACCCAACTGTGCAAGGTATGGTAAATGCTCCAGGGTCAGGCTTTTTCTGCACTAAGGATTGTGAATAAACAACACTACAGTGGTGGATGTTGTCCACCAGCTCACATCTTACCTTCTGCTTCTTTGTTAACAGTTCCTTCATAAATTTAGCATAGTTTGGCATTTTCTCAAGTGCCTCTATTAATGGAACATTCACCGTCAGTTGTTTCATTATTTCCATAAATTTGCTAAATTTTTCGTTATCTACTTTCTTCTTCAATCTCTGAGAAAAGGGAGGTGGTGGTCTTGGCATTTCTTTCAATACCACTTCCCCTTTCTTTTCGTCTTCTTTCTATGAAATATCAATAAAGCCATCCATCTTCTTAGACTCCATTACATTTCTTCCTTCTGACTCATTAACACTTACCTCCTTCTCCACAGCTTTGCCTATAGAAGGTCTAGATAACATCTTTCCATTCCGAGTGGTAATCGCCAGACAAGAGCCATCAGTCCACAGGTGTTGAACCATATCTCTAGGTAAAGTACCAACTTTTCTCTGGTTCAAAGTAGTCGAAAGTTGGCTTATCTATTGCTCCAACTGCTTAATAGAAGCAGAGTCTGAGCTAACCAACAGACTGAGGGTGGAAAATTCACTTTTTATAGTAGTTATCCCAGAGTTGGTAGCTTCAACTCCCTTCAATAGCTTTTCCATCATGTCCTCCATGGACATCTTGCCAGAACTAGTCGTCGCAACATCCCAATTTCCAGGAGGAATATACAAATCACTCCTATCATTATTGTTTCTCCAATGTCCCTGTTCCCTATCTTTATAATCAGGCTTGTCATAGAAAGTCTGAACTTGATTCCCTTGGCTATTGCCTCGAAAACTCCTCTGATTACTCATATAATTTTCCTCAGCATCAACACCTACAGACACAGTACCCTAAGATTCCACAACCTTAACCATTTAAGTTTTGCTGGATAGCAAGTGCTTGGCCAGCAAGTCCATCTGTGTCTCCAAATGGGCCATGTCTTGATCTCGCTCCTCATCTCTTCTATGCTGATCCATAGTAATAACACCAGCAACAGTCGGGCTAGCCATTATAGAATCCTAAGTGTGTGAAGCCCGACTCTGCTTGGTCATTCTATTCAGCATATCAGAAGCATCTAGAAAAGAGAGGTTAATGAATGAACCACCTGCAGTGTTGTCAATAATAGGCTTCATCACAGAGTTGAAAGATCTGTACTAAGTCTCCATCAAGTAAAGGTCTGTCATATTATGGTTCGGACATTGTGTAAGTTTCTTCTTAAATCTTTCCCATATTTTGTGCAGGGCTTCAGTCGGAAGCTGTCTGAAGTTGCTAATTTTGTCCTTAAACTGTACCCTTTTGGAGGGTGGAAAGAACCATTCTAGGAATGCATCTTTGAAATATCTCCAGTTGATTATAGAATCGGGCTCTAACTCATTCAACCATATTGTTGCCTCCCCAAACAAAGTCAAAGGAAACAATCTCAACCTGATCGTATTCTGGCTCACTCCCAGATTGCCAAAGGATTTGAAAATGGTAATGAAGTTCACCAAATGCATGTTAGGATCATCACCAGGAAAGCCTCCAAATAACCCCTTCAGATTCAGGAGTTGGATCATGGTACTTGTTATGGTGAATTTCGCACCTAGTGCCAATGGTGGTGGAATGATAGCACCCGTTACACCAGCTCCGTCCATTCCTTCATCATCTTTATCAGCCTCATATTGCATAGGTTTTGCCCATATCTTCCTTAGACTGGATGATTTTTATTAACGTTTCACTGCACTAGTGTAGCAACTTGCTCAACTCGCCTTGGGTTTTGAGGATTCAGCAATTCCTCATCACCCAAGTCTTCATCATCAGGGTTCTAGTGACATGCTTGTTGACCCAAATTTTGCATATTCACCTGAGCCCTGGCCATAGCATCTAGTCTTTCTGCTTCCTGTTCTTCAACCATTCTTCCTATCAGTTGAGGTTCCAGATTGATTGGTAATAGTGGTTCTCTGAAACTTCTTGTGTTTGGCATAAACAACACAGTACCTACAATAAACAAAAACAACAAATAAATGTAAATCAAGGAAACTTAACTATTTTAAAATTTTTGCGTACAAACTTTTAGTCTACAACTGTATTCCCCAATAACAACGCCATTTTTGATAATCCTCAAATTACACTCTTGAATGGGTGTAAGAGATCATTGTCAATATAAAACCCAAATAGGTTGGGGTCGAATCCCACGGTGAATAAGGTGTGAACTTTAATTTTTTTACGAAATACTTTACTGGTAGTTTACTGTTTCTAAAGTTGGGGGTTTAAATTTTACAGAGAGTCAATTGTCACTATCAATATTTTAGTGTTGTAATCAATATAAATAAGAAACCAGAGTTATGTTCACCATGGGTATTAGGAGTTAACAAATACTAGGTAATGCTTGGGCTTCTTTGAATAAGTAGAAACAGCAGAATATACCTGACTATGATAATGTCTGACTTATCTCTCAACCTCACCAAACAATTTATTATCTAATTCTCTTGAACTTAGATAACTTATCTATTTCCAATAGGATGTTATCTCAGGTAGATTAATCCAGTTACGACATCAATCATTAAACAGAAGGTTGGTAGCTTCTGAGTCCCTGTTTATAATTCACTTCCTCTAGTCTATTTCTCCGTTATAAGCAAATAAAACCTAAGGCATAATCTAATTTTTGTAACCAATAGATTTTAGTCAAAACAATAGAATTCCAAGACGTCCTACTACTCTTTGAATCCGTTAAATGCCTAGTAACCTATCAGACCCTAATCCATGGATCCCATAACTCCGGCTAATGGAATTAGCCGCTCATTATTTGATGAACAAAATAACAAGTTGAATTCATCATAATAAGGATAAACTTACGAATGGATGAAAAACAACAAGTAGTTTCTTTAATTTACTCACGAGATAGAAACCCAAAAATAGTTGATAAGCGCTTTTTTAAAGAAACAAGAAAAATATTTTATGGTAAATATGAAGCAATGTTATGTGCTTCTCTTCAGAAGATCTTCTTTGATAATTAATGATCCATCCCTAAAAAATCCTAAAACAAGTTTTTAAATAGTCAACCCTAAATAAGGAAATAAAATTAAAGTTTTAGTTTTCTCTTTGGATTGGACGACGACGATCTTGACGGTGTGTCAGATGTTTGATGACGTGTGCGAAATATCATCAAAGGTTCCAGTGAATTGTTATCTTTTTACTCTTCACACGGCAAACTTGACGGTGAGTCAAAATTCTTGACGGCGTCTGACAACTGCCATCACAACTTCACTGGAAATTTGTATTCTCTACTTCTGGTTGACGACGATTTTGACACCATGTCACATATTTAATAGCCCATCCTAAATATCATCATATTTCATATCAGTTTCTCAGGTTCATTCTAAGCTTGACGGAATCTTTAATAGCCTATCCCATGTATGACGGTGCTTCAGAATTGATGTCAGCTATACTTCAGCTTATTTACACCTGATTTCAGCTGATTTATTCTTCTTTACTTTGGTTTCCTCCCCGATTACTTGTATCTGCTTTAACACATTAAAAGCAATCAAAAACAATAAAAAGTACTTAAGACCTCGCAATTATTCTGAGTTAAAAGCTTCAAATATGTTAGCATCGGCTTACAAATTAGTACCGTGGGCTGAAAATTGACCTGGGCAGGCCAGAGAGGCTGGAGAGAGTCGTAGTGTTTCCTATTTATATGGACGGGGTGAGCTTGAGGTTCCAGGGTGCTGTGGGCCAAAAATTGACCTGGGCATGCCGAGGAGGCTGGGGAGCATCTTACTGTTTCCCATTTGTCTGGGTAGGGCCTTTTGGTTGGTCAAACAGGCAGAACGATGTGAACGAGGCATTTTGGGGCCAAATCGGTGTGATATAGCCCACTGTTCCAGGGATGCGCCTGAGGTCCATAGGTTTCATGGGCTAAAAATTGACCTGGGCATGCCAGGGAGACTGGTAAATGTCCTAGTGTAGCCCTTTTGTATGGACGGGGCCATTTGGTTGGTTAAATAGGTGAAATGGCATAAATGGGGAATTTTGGGGCTAAATTAGTATGCTATAGCCCATGGTTTTTGGGGTGGGGCTGGAGTTCAAGGGTGTCGTGGGTCAAACATTGACCTGGGCAAGATATGGAGGATGGAGAGCATCGTAATATTGCCCGTGTACGTGGGTGGGAGCAATTTGTTGGTAAAACAGGCAAAACGGCAGGAACGGGGTATTTTGGCGCAAAATTAGTGTGCCATTGCCCACAGTTTCGGATGTCGGTCTGAGGTTTGGGGGTGCAATGGGATGAAAATTGACCTGGGCGTGCCAGGGAGACTAGAGAGTATCCTAGCATTGCCCTTTTGTGTGGTCGGGACTATTGGGCTGGTCAAATAGGCAAACTGGCATGAACAAGGCATTTTAGGGCTAAATTGATGTTTTATAGCCCACGATTCTAGGGTGGGCCTAGGGTCCGCGTGTTTCATGGGCGAAAAATTTACTGGGTGTGCCAGGGAGGCTGGGGAACGTCCTAGTGTTTCCCGTTTGTATGGGCATGGTCATTTGGGTGGTCATACGGGAAAAACAGCGTGAACGGGGTGTTTTGGGACCAAATCGGTGTGCTATAATTCACAGTTCAGGGGGTGGGCTCGAGGTCTAGTGTGTCGTGGGCCAAAAATCAACCTGAGCATGCTAGGGAGGCTGGGGAGTGTCCTAGTGCTGCCCGTTTGTGTGGACGGGTATATTTTGTTGGTCAAAGAGGAGAAAGAGTGCGAACGGGGCTATTTGAGGCAACATCGGTATGCTATAGCTCACGGTTTCTAGGTTGGACTGGAGGTCTGGGGGAGCTGTGGGTCAAAACTCAACCTAGGTGTGCCGACGAGGCTGGGGAGCATCTCAGTATTGCCCGTTTGTATGGGCGAGGCCATTTGGTTGGTCAAATAGGCAAAACAGTTTGAACAAGGCATTTTAGGGCTAAATCGGTGTGCTATAGCTATGGTTCCAAGGGTGGGCCTGGGGGTCCGGGGGTGCCATGGGCCGAAAAAAGACCTGGGCATGACAAAGAGGCTGAGGAGCATCCTAGTTTTTGCTGTTTGTGTGGGCGGGGCCATGTGGTTGGTCAAATGGGCAAAATTGTGCGAACGGGGTATTTTGGGGCTACATCAGTGTGCTATAGCCCATGGTTTTGGGGGTGAACCAGGGGTTCAGAGGTGTCGTGGGACAAAAATTGATCTGGACGTGCCAGGGAGGCTGGGGAGCATCCTAGTGTTGACCGTTTGTGTGGACGGGGCCATTTGGTTGGTAAAACAGCACGAACGCAGCATTTTAGAGAAAAATCGATGTGCAATAGCCACTGATTTCGGGGGTTGGCCCGGGATTCGAGGGTGCTGTAGGACATAAATCAACTTGGGTAGGCCAAGGAGGTTGGGAAGAGTCCTAGTGTTTCACGTTTGTGTGGGTGGGACCATTTGGTTGGTCAAATGGGCAAAATAAGGCGAAAAGGGCAATTTAAGGCCAAATCGGTGTGCTATAGCCTACGATTTTAGGGGTATGCCCAGGGTTCGGGGGTGTCGTGGACCGAAAATTGACCTGGACATGATAGAGAGGCTTTGGAGCATTCTAGTATATCTTGTTTATGTGGTCGAGGCTATTTGGTTAATCAAATCGGAAAAATGGTACAAACAGGGCATTTTGGGGCCAAATCGGTGTGCTATAGCCTACAATTCTAGGGGTAGGCCCGAGGTACAGGGGTGCCATAGGCCAAAAATTGACCTAGGCATGGCATGGAAGCTAGGGAGCATCCTAGTATTTCACGTTTATGTTGGCAGGGCCATTTGGTTGTTCTAACGGGTGAAATAGTGTGAACAGGGTATTTTAGGGCTAAATTGGTGTGCTATAGCCCACGGTTCCAGGGATGAGACCTAGGTTCTCGTGTTTCGTGGGACAAAAATTGACCTGGGCGTGCCAGGGAGGCTGGAGAGCATCCTAGTGTTGCCCGTTTATGTGGGAAGGGCTATTTGGTTGGTCAAACAGGCAAAATGGCGAGAGCTGGACATTTTGGAGCCAAATCGATGTGCTATAGCCCACGGTTCTAGGGGTAAGCCCGGGGTTCAGGGGTGTTGTGGGACAAAAATTGACCTGGGCATGCCAGGGAGGCTAGAGAGTGTCTTAGTGTTACCCATTTGTATAGGCGGGGCCATTGGGTTGGGCAAATAGGCAAAATGGTGTGAACGGGGCATTTTGGGGCCAAATCGGTGTGCTATAGCCCACGGTTCCAGGGATGGGCCTGAGGTCCGTCGTGCCGTAGACCAAAAATTGATCTGGGCATGCCAGGTAGGCTGGAGAGCATCCTAGTGTTGCCCGTTTGCGTGGGCGAGCCGATTGGGTTGGTCAAACAGGTGAAACTGTGAGAGCGGAGCATGTTGGAGACAAATCGATATGTTATAGCCTACGATTCCGGGGGTAAGCCCGGGGTTCAGGGGTGTTGTGGGACAAAAATTGACTTAGGCGTGCCAGGGAGACTGGGGAGCGTCTTAGTATTGCTCGTTTGTATAGGCGGGGCTATTTGGTTGGTCAAACAGGAGAAATGGTGTGAATGGGGAATTTTGGGGCTAAATCGGTGTGCTATAGCCCACGGTTCTAGGAATGGGCCCGAGGTCCGCGGTGCCGTAGGCCAAAAATTGACTTGGACGTGCCAGGTAGGTTGGAGAGCATCCTAGTGTTACCCGTTTACATGGGCGAGGCCATTGGGTTGGCAAATAGGAGAAACGGCGAGAGCGGGGCATTTTAGAGCCAAATCGATGTGCTATAGCCCTCGGTTCCGGGGGTAAGCCCGGGGTTCAGTGGTACTGTAGGCCAAAAATTGACCTCGGCGTGTCGAGAAGGCTGGGGAACATCTTAGTGTTCCCGGTTTGTGTGGGGGCTGGGCCATTTGTTCAGTCAAACAGGCAAAATGGTGCCAACGAGGAATTTTAGGGCCAAATCGGTGTGCTATAGCCCATGGTTGCAGAGATGGGCCCAAGGTTCGCGGGTGCCGTAGGCCAAAAATTCACCTGGGCGTGCCAGGGAAGCTGGAAATCATTTTAGTATTGCCCGTTTGTTTGGGTGGTGCCATTTGGTTTGTCAAACGGGCAGAACGGCGAGAATGGGGTATTTTTGGGCCGAATCGGTGTGGTATAGCCGACAGTTTCGGGGGTGGGATCGGAGTCTGGGGGTGTCATGGGATGAAAATCGACATAGACATGATAAAGAGGCTGA
The DNA here is from genome assembly GCA_026120095.1 of Capsicum chinense. NCBI lineage: Eukaryota > Viridiplantae > Streptophyta > Magnoliopsida > Solanales > Solanaceae > Capsicum > Capsicum chinense. The sequence goes on along the minus strand of JAPEIP010000005.1, from coordinate 9,250,901 downwards.
GGAGTGTCCTAGTATTGCCCGTTTGCATGGACGGGGCCATTTGGTTGGTCAAACAGGCAAAACGGTGCCAACGAGGTATTTTGGGGCTAAATTGGTGTGCTATAACGCACGGTTTCGGATGTAGCCCCAGGGTTCGGGGGTGTCATTAGACGAAAACAGACTTGGGCGTGCCATAGAAGCTAGGGAGCAGCCTAGTGTTGCCCATTTGTATGGGCGGAGCCATTTGGTTGGTCAAACAGGCGAAACGGCATTACAGGGCATTTTGGTGCCAAATCGGTGTGCTATAGCCCACGGTTCTGGGGGTGGGATAAGTGTTCGGGGGTGTCGTGACCTAAAAATTGACGTGCGCATGCCAGGGATGATGGGGAGCATCCTAGTATTATCTGTTGTATGGGCGAGGCCATTTGGATGGTCAAACAGGGCAAACGGCATGAACGGGGCATTTTGGGATCATATCAGTGTGCTAGTTCACGATTTCAGGGGTAGGCCTGGGTCCAGTGTGTCGTGGACCAAAAATTGTCCTGGACATGCTAGGGAGGCTGGGGAGCATCCTAGTGTTTCCCATTTGTGTGGATGGGGGCATTTTGTTTGTCAAACGGGAGAAACAGTGCGAACGGGGCTATTTGAGGCAACGTCGATGTACTATAGCCCATGGTTCTAAGGGTGAACCGGGGGTCTGTGGGTTTTGTGGGTCAAAAATTGACCTGGGCATGCCGAGGAGGATTGAGAGCATCCTAGTATTTTCCATTTGTATTGGTGGGGCCATTTGGTTGGTCAAACAGGTGAAACGACACGAATGGGGAATTTTTGAGCTAAATTGGTGTGCTATAGCTACGATTCTAGGGGTGGGCTCGGGGTTTGGGTGTGCCGTCAGCCAAAAATTGACCTGGGCATGATAAAGTAGCTGAGGAGCATCCTAGCATTTCTCGTTTGTTTGGGCGGATCCATGTGGTTGGTCAAATGGGAGAAACGGTGCAAATGGGCCATTTAAGGGCCAAATTAGTGTGCTATAGCCCACGATTCTGAGGGTGAGCTAGGGGTTCGAGGATGCTGTAGGCCGAAAATCGATTTGGGCATACCAGGGAAGCTGGAAAGTTTCCTAGTATTGCCCGTTTATGTGGGCGGGGCCTTTTGGTTGGTAAAACGGCACGAACAGGGCATTTTAGGGCCAAATAGATGTGTAATAGCCCCTGATTTTGGGGGTGGGCCCGAGGTCCAGGGGTGCCGTAGGACAAAAATCAACCTGGGCATGCCAGGAAGGCTCGGGAGCGTCTTAATGCTACTCGTTTGTGTGGGCGTAGCCATTTGGTTGGTCAAATGGGAGAAGCAACGCGAATGGGGCATTTTGGGGCCAAATCGGTGTGCTATAGCCTACGATTCCAGGGTTGGCCCCTAGGTCCGCGGGTGCCATGGGCCAAAAAAATGACCTGGATATGCCAAAGAGGCATGGGGGAGTTCTAGTGTATCCCATTTATGTGTACAGGGCCATTTGGTTGGTCAAACGGGTGAAACAGTCCAAACAAGGCATTTTGGAGCCAAATCGGTGTGCTATAGCCTATGATTCTTGGGGTGGGCCCAGGGAACGGGGGTGCCATAGGCTAAAAATTGACCTAGGCATGCCATGGAGGCTAGAGAGCATCCTAGTGTTTCCCTTTTATGTAGGTGGGGCCATTTGGTTGGTCTAAAGGGCGAAATGGTGCGAACAGGGAATTTTGGGCCAAAATCGATATGCTATAGCCCACGGTTTTGGGGTGGGCCCAAGATTCGGAGGTGCCATGGGTCAAAAATTGACTTAGGCATGCCAAGGAGGATGGGGATCATCTTAGTAGTTCCCGTTTGAGTTGGCTGAGCCATTTGGTTGGTCAAACGGGCGAGACGGTACGAACAAGGCATTTTGGGGCCAAATCGGTGTGCTACTGCCCACGGTTCCAGGGGTGGGCCTAGGGTTCGGGGGAGCCGTGGGCCATAAAATGACCTGGGCATGCCAGGGAGGCTGGGGAGTATCTTAGTGTTTCCTATTTGTGTGGGCGGGGCCATTTGGTTGGTTAAACATGCAAAACGGCGTGAAAAGGGCATTTTGGGGCCAAATGAGTGTGCTATAGCCCACGGTTCTAGGGGTGGGCCGGAGTCCATGGGTAGGTGTCGTTGGTCAAAAATTAACCTGGGTATGCCAGGAAGGCTAGGGAGCGTCCTAGTGTTGCCTGTTTGTGTTGGCGGGGCCATTTGGTTGGCCAAACAGATGAAACAGCGCGAACAGGGTATTTTGGGGCTAAATCAGTATGCTATAGCCCACAGTTTTGGGGTGAGCCCCGGATTCAGGGGTACCGTGGGACAAAAATTGACCTGGGCCTGACGGGGATGCTAAGGATCATCCTAATGTTGCCCGTTTAAGTATTCAGGGACATTTGGTTTGTCAAACTGGAAAAACGGCGCGAACGGTGCAGTTTGGGGCCAAATCATTGTGCTATAGCCCATGGTTCCGAGGGTGAGCCTGAGGTCCGAGGGTTCCATGGGCCAAAAATTGACCTGGGAATGCTAGGGAGGTTGAGGAGCATCCTAGTGTTGCCCGTTTATGTGGGCGGGGCCATTTGGTTGATCAAACGTGTGAAACGATGCGAACGGGGCATTTTAGGGCCAAATCAATGTGCTATAACCTATGGTTTCGGGGGTGGGCCCAGATTCTGATGGTGCCGTGGGACAAAAATCAACCTGGGCGCGCCAGGGATGCTGGGGAACATGCTCATATTACCCGTTTATATGGGTGGGGCCATTTGGTTTTGTCAAATAGGCAAAACGACGTGAATAGGGCATTTTGAGGCCAAATCGGTATGCTGTAGCCCACGGCTTCGAGGGTAGGCCCTGTGTTTGGGGGTGTCATGCATCAATAATTGAGCTGGATATGCCAGGGATGCTAGGGATCGTCATAGTGTTGCCGGTATGTGTGGGCAGGGCCATTTGGTTGGTCAAATAGGCAAAACGGCGCGAACAGGGTGTTCTAGGGCCAAATCAGTGTGCAATAGAAATGGGCAAAAAATCAACATAGGCGTATCAGAGAGGCTGGGTAGCATTCTATTATTTCCCGTTTGTGTTGGCAGGGCCATTTGGGTAGTCAAACGGACTACACGGCGTGAATGGGGTATTTTTAGGATAAATCGGTGTGCTATAGTTTACGATTTTAGGGGTAGGCTGGGGTTCGAGGGTGTCGTGGGCCAAAAATTGACCTGGGCGTGCCAAGAAGGCTTAGATGCATCCTAGTGGGTCCCGTTTATATGGGCAGGGCCATTTGGTTTGTCAAATGGGAGAAACAGAGCAAATGAGGATATTTGGGGCTAAATCAGTGTGCTATAGCCCACAGTTCCAGGGGTGGGGACCAGGGTTCGGGGGTGAAGTGTGTCAACAATCGACCTGACCATGTCAGGAAGGCTAGGAAGCATCCTAGTGTTGCTCGTTTATGTGGGCGAGGGCATTTTATTGGTCAAACGTGCAAAAGGTATGAAATCGATGTGCTATAGCGAATTATTCTTGGGGTGGGCTCAGGGTACGAGGGTTCCATAGTATAAAAATTGACCTAGGCGTACCATGGAGGCTAGAAAGTATCCTAGTGTTTCCCGTTTATGTTGGTGGGGCCATTTGGTTGGCATAAAGGGCTAAATGGTGCGAACAGATTATTTTGGGGCTAAATCGGTATGCTATAGCCCACGGTTTTGGGGGTGGGGCCCGAGTTCCAGAGGTGCCATAGGACGAATATTGACTTAGGCATGCCAAGTAAGATGCGGAGCATTCTAATATTGCCCTTTTAAGTGGGAGGAGCCATTTGGTTGGTCAAATGGGAGAAACGGCACGAACAGTGCATTTTGGGGCCAAATCGGTGTGGTACTGCCCACAGTTTCGGGGGTGGGCCTAGGGTCCGGGGGAGTCGTGGGCGAAAAATTGACCTGGGTATGACAGGGAGGCTGAGGAGAATCTTAATGTTGCCTGTTTGTGTGGGCGGGGCTATTTAGTTGGTCAAACGTGCAAAATGGCGCGAACAAGGCATTTTGGGGCCAAATCGGTGTGCTATAGCCCACGGTTTTGGGGGTGAGCCTGGGGTCCGGGGGTGACGTAGGCCAAAAATTGACCTAGTCATCCCAAGGAGGCTAGAGAGCATCCTAGTGAAGCCCGTTTGGGTGAGAGGGGACATTTGGTTAGTCCAATGGGCAAAACGGCGTGAATAGGGCATTTTATGCCAAATCGGTGTGCTATAGCACACGATTCCAGGTGTGAGCCCCAGGTTCGGGGTTTTTGTGAGCCGAAAATCGACCTGGGCATACTGGGGAGCATCCTAATATTGCCTGTGTGTGTACGTGCAGCCATTTGAAAGGTCAAATGGGTGAAATGGCACGAATGGGGTATTTTAGGGCTAAATCGGTGTGCTATAGCCTACGATTCTAGGGGTGGGCCTGAGGTCTTGGAGTGTCATGGGCCAAAATTGACTTGGGCGTGCCAGTGAGGCTGGGGAGCATCCTAGTGTTAACTATTTGTTTTGGCGGGGCTATTTGGTTGGTCAAATAGGCAAAACGGCACGAACGGGTTGTTTTGGGGACATATAGGTGTGCTTTAGGCTACGGTTTCAGGTGTGGGTCTGGTTCCAGGTGTACCATGGGTGGAGAATCACCTGGGCGTGACACGGAGGCTGGGGAGCGTCCTAGTGTTGCCTATTTGTATGGGCGGGGCCATGTGGTTGGTCAAACGGGCGAAACAATGAGAAAGGGGTATTTTGTGGCCAAAATGGTATGCTATTGCCCATTGTTCTGGGGATGAGCTAGGGGTCCAGGGGTACCGTGGGCCAAAAATTGATATGAACATGCCAAGAAGGCTGGGGAGCATCCTAGTTTTGCCTGTTTGTATGGGCGGGGCCATTGGGCTCATCAAACGGGCAAAACGGCACAAACAGGGGCGTTTTGGGGCCAAATCGATATGCTATAGCCCACGGTTCCGGGGATGAGCTAGGGGTCAGTGGTATCATACGCCAAAAATCGATCTGGACTTGCCACGAAGGCTGGGGAGCATCCTAGTGTTGCCTGTTTGTGTGGGGCGGGGCCATTTGGCTGGTAAAATGGCACGAACTGGGAATTATGGGGCTAAATTGGTATGCAATAGCCCCTGGTTTTAGGGATGGGCTCGGGGTCCGAGGGTGCCATGGGACAAAAATTAACCTGGGCATGCCAAGGAGGCTGAGGAGAGTCCTAGTGTTTCCTATTTGTGTGAGCCGGGCTATTTTGTTGGTCAAGTAGGCGAAACAACTTGAATATGATGTTTTGAGGCAAAATTGGTGTGCTATAGCCCACGATTTTGGGGTGGGTTTGGGGGTGTCGTGGACTAAAAATCAACCTCGACGTGCCAGAGAGTCTTGGGAGCATTCTAGTGTTTCTCGTTTATGTGGGTGGGGCCATTTAGTTGGTCAAAAGGGTGAAACGGTGTGAACAGGGAATTTTGGGACCAAATCAGTGTGCAATAGCTCGCGATTCTAGGTGTGGGCCTGGGGTACGGGGGTGCCATAGGCCAAAAATTGACCTGGATATTCCATTGAGGCTAGGAAGCATCCTAGTGTTTCCCTTTTATTTAGGAGGAGCCATTTAGTTGTTCTAACGGGCGAAATAGCGCAAACAGGGTATTTTAGGGCTAAATCAATGTGCTATAGCCCATGGTTTTGGGGGTGGGCCTAAGGTCCAGAGGTGCCATGGTCCAAAAATTGACTTAGGCATGCCAAGGAGGCTGGGGAGTATCCTAGTATACCCGTTGGACTGGGCGGAGCCATTTGCTTGGTCATACGGGCGAAACAGCATAAATGGGGCATTTTGAGGACAAATCGGTGTGCTGTTGCTCACGATTTCAAGGGTGGGCCTGGGGTCCGGGGGAGCCGTGGGACAAACATTGACCTAGGCATGCTAGGAAGGCTGTAGAGCATCTTAGTATTTCCCATTTGTGTGGGCGGGTCCATTTGGTTTGTCAAATGTGAGAAACAGCACCAACGGGGCATTTTGAGGCCAAATCAGTGTGCTATAGCCCACGGTTCTGGGGGTGGGCCCGAGGTACGGGAGTGCCATGGGCCAAAAAAATACTTGGGCAAGACAGTGAGGTCGGGAAACATCCTAGTGTTACCTATTTCTGTTGGTGGGGCCATTTGGTTGGTCAAACTAGTGAAACAGCGCGAATGGGACATTTTGGGGCCAAATTGGTAAGCTATAGCCTACGGTTCCAGGTGTGGGCCCGGGGCCCGAGTGTGCCTTGGGTCGAGAATCGACCTGGGCATGACAGAAAGGCTGGGGAGCATCCTAGTGTTGCCCGTTTGTGTGGGTGGGGCCATTTGGTTAGTAAAACGAGTGAAACGGCACGAACGGGGCATTTTGGGCCCAAATCGACGTGCAATAGCCCATAGTTCTTGGGGTAGGCCCAGGTTTAGGGGTTGCCGTGGGCCAACAATCAACCTGGGCATGCTTGGGAGGCTGGGGAGCATCCTAGTGTTGCCCGTTTGTGTGGGCGGGGCCATTTGATTAGTCAAACGATCAAAACAGAGTGAACGAGGCATTTTGGGGCCAAATCAGTGTGCGATAGCCCACGGTTTTGGGGGTGGACCTTGGGTTCGGGGTGTTGTAGGTCAAATATTGACTTGGGCGTGCCAAGGAGGCTAGGGAGTAAACAAGGCATTTTGGGGCCAAATCTGTATGCTATAGCCCACGGTTTTGGGGTGGGCCCGGGGTCCAGGGGTGCCATGGGCGAAATATCAACCTAGGCGTGCTATGGACGTTGGGAGCATCCTAGTGTTGCCCGTTTAGGTGGGCGGGGCCATTTGGGAGGTCAAACAGGCTACATGGCGCGAATGGGGCACTTTGGGGCTAAATCGGTGTGCTATAGTTTACGATTCGGGGGGTGGGCTCAGGGTTTGGGGATGTCCTGGGCCAAAAATCAACCTGGGCGTGCCAGGAAGGTTGAGGAGTGTCCTTGTGTTGCCCGTTTATATGGGCGGGGCCATTTCGTTGATCAATGGGAGAAACGGCATGAACGGGGCTATTTGGGGCTAAATCAATGTGTTATAGCCCACATTCTTTAGGGTAGGGACCAGGGATCTAGTGTGCCACAGTTTAAAAATTGACCTGTGCATGTCAAGGAGGCTAGGAAGCATCCTAGTGTTGCTCGTTTGTGTGGGCGAGGCAATTTTGTTGGTCAAACATGCGTAAAGGAGCAAACGGGGCATTTTAGGGCCAAATCGGTGTGCTATAGCCCACGGTTCCGGGCTGAGCCCGGGTCTAGGGGTTCTATTGGTTGAAAATTGAACTGGGCATGCCAGGGAAGCTGGGAGCATTCTTGTGTTGCCCATTTGTATGGACGGGGCCATTTGGTTTGTCAAATATGCAAAACAGCGTAGACAGGGCATTTTGGGGCCAAATTGGTGTGCTATATCCCACGGTGCTGGGGGTGGGCCCGGGGTTTCGGGGGTGCCGTGGGCTGAAAATCGACCTGGGCATCCCAGGGTAGCTACGGAGCATCCTAGTGCTGCCCGTTTGTATGGGAGGGGCCATTTGGTTAGTTAAATGGGCAAAACGGCGCGAACAGGGCTATTCAGGGCCAAATCAGTGTGCTATAGCCCATGGCTCCGGGGGTAGGCCTAGGGTCTGGGGGTGCCGTGGACCAAAAATTAACCTGGGCATGCCAGGAAGGATGGAGAGCGTCCTAGTGTTTTATGTTTGTATGGGCGGGACCATTTTTATGGTCAAACAGGCTAAACGGCACAAATGGGGCATTTTGGGGCCAAATTAGTGAGCTATTGATCATGATTTTGGGGGTGGGCCTGGGGTACGGGGGTGACATGGACCGATAATTGACCTGGGCGTGCCAGGAAGACTGGGGAGCATCCTAGTGTTTCCCATTTGTGGGGGCAAGGCCATTTGGTTGGTCAAACGAGAGAAACGGCACGAACTAGGCTATTTGAGGCAAAATCAGTGTGCTACAGCGCACAGTTCCGGGGTGGGGACCAGGGTTTGGGGATGTCGTAGGTTAAAAATTGGCCTGGGTGTGTAGGGATGTTAGGGAGTATCGTAATTTTGCCCGTTTGTGTGGGCGGCACTATTTTATTAGTCAAACACATGGAAAGGCGCGAACGGGGCATTTTAGAGCCCAATCGATGTGCTATAGCCCACAGTTCAGGGGGTGAGCCTGGGGTCCGAGGGTTTCATCGGTTGAAAATCACTATGGGCATTCTAGGGAGGTTGACAAGCATCTTAGTGTTGACCATTTGTGTGGGCAGGGCCATTTGGTTGGTCAAACGGGAGAAACGGCACGAACGTGCCAATTTATGGCTAAATCGATGTGCTATTGCCCACGGTTCAGGGGGTAGGCTCGGGGTATGGGTGTATCGCGGGCTAAAAATTGACCTGGGCCTAGCAGAAAGGCTTAGGAGCTTCCTATTATTACCCGTTTATGTGGGAGGAGCCATTTAGTTGGTCAATCGGGAGAAACGACGCGAACGAGGCTATTTGGGGCCAAATCAGTGTGCTATAGCCCATAGTTTCGTGGGTGGGGACTAGGGTTCAGGGGTGTCATGGGTTAAAAATTGACCTGGGTATGCCAGGGAGGCTAGGGAGCATCCTAGTGTTTCCCGTTTGTGTGGGCGAGGCCATTTTGTTAGTGAAATGTAAGAAAAGGCACGAACGGGGCATTTTAGGGCCAAATAGGTATGCTATAGCCCATGGTTCCAGGGGTGAGCCATGGGATTCGTTTGTCAGGGAGGCTGGGGTATATCATTGTGTTTCCCGTTTGTGTGGGCGGGGCCATTTAGTTTGTCAAACATTCAAAATGACACGAACAGGGTATTTTGGGGACAAGTTGATGTGCTATAGCTCAAGTTTTTGGGGGTGGGGCCGAGGGTGCCGTGAGCCAAAAATCGACCTGGCATCCCAGGGAGGCTGGGGAGTGTCCTAGTGTTACCCTTTTATGTGGGCGGGGCTATTTGGTTAGTCAAACGGGCGAAACAGCGCGAATAGGATGTTTTTGGCCAAATTAGTGTGCTATAGCTCACGGTTCCGTGGGTGAGCCCCGAGTTCGGGGGTGCCATGGTTCAAAAATTGACTGGACGTATCGGGGAGGCCGGGGAATGTCCTAACAATGCCTATTTTTGTAGACGGGACCATTTTGTTGGTCAAATGGGCGAAACAGCACGAACGGGGCATTTTGGGGACAAATCAATATGCTATAGCCCATGGTTTTGTGGGTGGGCCCGAGGTTCGGGGGTGCTGTGGGCGAAAAATTTACTTGGCTATGCCCGTTGATACGCCTAAACTGCACCTCTCTTACAAGAGAGTAAGTAGTCATTGTTAAATATATAACTCAACTAGGTTGGGGTCGAATCCCACAGGGAATATGGTGTTAATTATGTTGTATGGAGATTAGTTGACTTTTAATTGTTTGATACCGTAAAATAAATAGGAGGATTTGATTCAGTTCACAAATTAATGGTTTTAGTTTAACAAGATAAAATATGTGTAGTAGCATTCAAATTCAGAGAAATAGAAAGCTAAAGTTATGTCCACCTTATAGTTTTCAATACTTTCTAACTATGGGCATTACGAATTCATACATGCATCGTGTTTACAGAGAAACTTATTGTATTTAATAACATAATCCTAGTGGTTCTCAACCATCAAGGAGTAATTCACTTTAGTTCTCTCGAATCAAAAGCATTTACCAAAAACAATACGAAATCTCCAAGTAGTTAATCCTGCGAAGGCATTAACTTATGAAATAGGGGTTGGTCAAAATTTTAGTTTCTAGGCCCCACATTTGGTCCAGATTGTAGTTTATAGGCCTCACATTTGGTCCAGGTTGCTACTCTCTCTTGTGTCATATGCCATCCGCATTTCATAGTCCTATAATGTCTTCATCTACCTCATAATACCTGAAATCATGCTAATCACATCGATTAGCTCAATTACATAGAAGTATAAATACACCCAAGATCACCCGTGAGGCTGGGGAGGATCCTAATATTGCCTACTTGTGTTGGCGGGGCTATTTGGTTGGTCAAACTGGCGAAATGGTGCGAACGGGGAATTTTAGGGCCAAATCGGTGTGCTATAGCCTATGGTTCCCGGTGTGGGCTTGGGGTTTGGGTATGCTGTGGGCTATAAATAGACCTGGGCATGACAGGGAGGCTGGGGAGTTTCCAACTATTTCCCATTTGTGTGGGAGTGACCATGTGGTTGGTAAAATAAGCAAAACAGCGCGAACGGGGTATTTTGAGGCCAAATTGGTATGCTATACCTATGATTCCGGGGGTGAGCCACACGTCCGGGGGTACAGTGGCTGAAAATTAATATGAGCATGCCAGAGAGGCTGGAAAGCATCCTAGTGTTACCGTTTTTATAGGCAGGGCCATTTGATTAGTAAAACGGGTGAAACGGCACGAACAGGGCATTTTGGGCACAAATTGGTTTGCAATAGCCCACGGTTCTGGGGGTGGGCCTGTTGTCGTGGGCGAAAAATAAACATGGGCATGCCAGAAAGGCTAGGGAGCATCCTAGTGTTTCCCGTTTGTGTGGAAAGGACCATTTGGTAAGTAAAATGGTAGAAACAGGGTGAAAGGGGCATTTTGGGTCTAAATCGACGAGCTATAGCCCACGATTTCGGGGTGGGCCTTGGGTCTGGGGGTGTCGTAGGCTGAAAATCGACCTGGGCATGCCATAGAGGCTTGGAAGCATTCTAGTGTTGCCTGTTTATGTGGGCGGGGCTATTTGATTGGTCAAATGGGAGAAACAGAGAGAACAGGGAATTTTGGGGCTAAATCGGTATGTTATAGCCCACGGTTTGGTGGTGGGTCCAGGGTCCCGGGGTGCCATGCGCAAAAAATTGACTTGGGCATGCCTGGAAGGCTGGGTAGTATCCTAGTGTTGCCTATTTTAGTGGTCGGGGCCATTTGGTTGTTCAAACAGGGAAATGGCGCGAACAGGGCATTTTGGGGAAAAATCAATATGCTATTGCCCACGATTCCGGGGTTGGGCCTGGGGTCCGGTGGAGCCGTGGGTAAAAACTCAACCTGGGCATGCTAGGGAAGCTGGGGGGCATCCTAGTATTGACCGTTTGTGTGGGAGGGACCATTTGTTTGGTCAAACATGTGTAACCGCATGAACAGGGCATTTTGAGGATAATCGGTGTGCTATAGCCCACAGGATTGCCCTGTGTCAGGAAGGCTAGGGAGCATCGTAGCATTGCCCGTTTGTATGGGCGAGGCCATTTTGTTGGTCAAACATGCTAAAAGGCACGAACGGGGCATTTTGGGGATAAATCGGTGTGCTATAGCCAACCATTCTAGGGGTGAACCTGGGGTCCGATAAAATTGACCTGGGTATTCCACAGAGGCTGGGGAGCGTCCTTGTGTTGCTCGTTTGTATGGGCGGGGTCATTTGGTTGGTCAAACGTGCGAAATGGCATGAATAGGGCATTTTGAGGCCAAATTGGTGTTCTATATCCTACGGTTCCAGGGGTGGGCTCGGGGTGCTGTGGGCTAAAAATCGACCTGGCGTTCTAGAGAGGCTAGGGAGTGTCCTAGTGTTGCCCGTTTGTGTGGGAGAGGCCATTTGGTTAGTCAAACGGGAAAAACGATGCAAATGGGGAATTTTGGGGCTAAATCGATGTGCTATAACCCACGGTTCCGGGGTGGGCCAGAGGTCCGGGCATGCCGTTGGCCAAAAATTGACTTGGGCATGCCAGTAAGGCTGGGGAGCATCCTAATGTTATCTATTTGTGTTGGCAGAGCTATTTGGTTTGTCAAACTGGCGAAACGGCTTGAACGGGGCATTTTAGGTCCAAATCGGTGTCCTATTGCCTACAGTTTTAGGTGTGGGCCCAAGGTTCGGGTGTGCCGTAAGCAAAAAATTGACCTGGACATGATAGGGAGGCTGGGAAGGATCCTAGTATTTCCCGTATATGTAGGCGGGGCCATGTGCTTGGTCAAATGGGTGAAACAGCATGAATGAGGTATTTTGGGGCGAAATCGGTGTGCTATAGCCCATGATTCTGGGGGTGAGCCAGGGGTTCGGGGTGTCGTGAGCCAAAAATTGATATGAGCATGATAGGGAGGCTGGGGAGCATGCTAGTATTACTCGTATGTATGGACGGAGCCATTTGGTTAGTAAAACAGGTGAAACGGCACGAATGGGGAATTTTGGGGCCAAATCGGTGAGAAATATCCCAAGATTCTAGGGTGGGCTCGAGGTTAGGGGTTGTCGTGGGTGAACAATAAACCTGGGCTTGCAAGGAAGGCTGGGGAACATCTTGGTGTTGCCCGTTTGTCTGGGCAGGGGCATTTGGTTAGTCGAATGGTCGAAACGGCATGAACGGGGTCTTTTGGGTCCAAATTAGTGTGTTATAGCCTACAGTCTGGAGGTGAGCCCTAGGTCCGGTGGTGCGATGGGCCAAAAATTGACCTGAGCATGCCAGAGAGGCTCTGGAGCGTCCTAGTATTGCCTATTTATGTGGGCGGGGTTATTTGGTTGGTGAAATGGGCAAACCGGTGCAAATAGGGCATTTTAGGGCCAAATCGGTGTTCTATAGCCCACGATTTAGGGGTGGGTCTAGATTTCGAGGTTGCTATGCACATAAAATCAACCTGGGCGTGCCAGGGAGGCTGAGGACTATCCTAATGTTTCCCGTTTGAGTGGGACGGGCCATTTAGTTATTCAAACGGGGAAATAGCGTGAACAGGGCATTTTGGGGAAAAATCGGTATGCTATTGCCCACGATTTTGGGGTTGGTCCCAAGGTTCGGGGGAGCCGTGGGCCAAAAATCGACCTGGGCAGCATCCTAGTGTTGCTCATTTGTGTAGGAGGGTCTATTTGGTTGGTCAAACGGGTGATACGGCTCAAATGACCTGGGCGTGGGCCCAGGGTTCGAGGGTTCTCAGGGTAGGCCTGGGGTCCGGGGTTCTATTGCCCATGATTTCGAGGGTGGGCCCGGGATCCAGGTGTGCCATGGGCAAAAAATTGACTTGGGCATGCCAGGGAGGCTGGGGAGCGTCCTATTATTGCCCGTTTGTGTAGGCGGGGTCATTTGGTTTGTTAAACGGGAGAAACGGAGAGAACGGGGCTATTTGGGGCTAAATCGATGTGTTATATCCTATGGTTATGGGGGTGAGGCTGGTATTTGGGGGTGTCGTAGGACGAAAATCAACTTGGGCATGCCAGGAAGGCTGGGCAGAATCCTAGTATTGCCCGTTTGTGTGGACGGGGCCATTTGGTTGTTCAAACGGGTGAAACAGTGCGAACAGGGCATTTTGGGGCCAAATCAGTGTGCTATAGCCCACGATTCTAGGGGTGCCGTGGACTAAAAATCAACCTGGGCATGCCAAAAAAGCTGGGGAGCTTCCTAGTATTTCCCGTTTGTGTGTGCGGGGCCATTTGGTTTGTCAAACAGGCTAAAATTGATGAAAATTGACCTGGGCTTGCCAGGGAGGATGGGGTGTGTCCTAGTTTTGCCTTTCTATGTGGGCGGGGCCATCCAGTTCATCAAACGGGCGAAACGGTGCAAACGGGGCATTTTAGGGCCAATTCGGTGTGCTATAGCCCACAGTTCTGGGGTGGGCCTATGGTTCGGGGGTGCCGTGGGCCGAAAATCAACTTGGGTGTACCAGGAAGGCTAGGTAATGTCTTAGTGTTGCCCAGTTATGTGAGTTGGGCTATTTGGTCTATCAAACGGGCAAAATAGAGTGAACGGAGCATTTTGGGGCAATAATAGTGCGCTATAGCCCATGGTTCCAGGGGTGAGCCTGGGGTCCGGGGGTATCATGAGACAAAAATCAACCTGGACGTGCCAAGGAGTCTGGGGATCCTTCTAGTGTTACCCGTTTGTATAGGTGGGGACTTTTTTTTGGTCAAACAGATGAAACAGTGCAAACGGGGAATTTTAAGGCAAAATCGGAGTGCTATAGAACACGGTTGGGGGGGTGGCCTCAAGGTTCGGAGGTTTCTTTAGCCGAAAATCAACCAGGGCATGACAAGAAGGTTGGGGAGCATTTTAATATTGCCTTTTTGTGTGGGAGGGGCCATTTTAAATGGGAGAATTGGCGCGAACAGGGCTATTTGTGGCCAAATCAGTGTGCTATAGCCCACTGTACCGGGGTTGGGCCCGAGGTCCAGGGGTGTCATTGGTCAAAAATCGACTTGGGTGTGCTAGGGAGGCTGGGGAGCATCTTAGTGTTTCCCATTTGAGTGGGCGGGGCCATTTCATTTGTCAAATGGGCAAAACGGCGCGAACAGGGCATTTTGGGGCTAAATCGGTATGCTATAGCCCACGGTTGCGGGGGTGAGCCCGGGGTCCGGGGGTTTTGTGGGCCTAAAATTGACCTGGCTGTGACAAGGAGGATGAGGAGCATCCTAGTGTTTGCCGTTTGTGTGGGCGGGGCCATTGGTTTGGTCAAATTGGTGAAACGGAGCGAACAGGGCATTTTGGGGTCAAATCAGTGTTCTATAGCCTACGATTCTGGGGTG
>JAPEIP010000005.1:9223466-9236285 GCA_026120095.1 Capsicum chinense | reverse complement strand
GGGGTGAGCCCGGGGTCCGGGGGTTTTGTGGGCCTAAAATTGACCTGGCTGTGACAAGGAGGATGAGGAGCATCCTAGTGTTTGCCGTTTGTGTGGGCGGGGCCATTGGTTTGGTCAAATTGGTGAAACGGAGCGAACAGGGCATTTTGGGGTCAAATCAGTGTTCTATAGCCTACGATTCTGGGGTGGGACCAGGGTCCGAGGGTACCATGGGCCAAAAATTGACCTGGATATACCAGGGCGGCCGAGGAGCATCCTAGTGTTGCCTATTTGTGTGGGCATGGACATTTGGTTAGGCAAACAGGAGAAACAGCATGAACGGGGCTATTTGGAGCCAAATCCGTGTGTTATAACCCACGGTTCTGGGGATGCGTGGGCCAAAAATCGACCTGCATATGCCAGGGAGGCTGGGGGGCATCCTAGTATTTCCTGTTTTTGTGGGTGGCACCATTTGGTTGGTCAAACGGACAAAACGGTGCAAACAGGGCATTTTGGGGCCAAATTGGTGTGCTATAGCTCACGGTTCCAGAGGTAGGCCCGGGGGTGCCATGGATCAAAATCGACCTGAGCGTGCCAGAGAGGCTGGGAAGCATTCTAGTGTTCCTCGTTTGTGTAGGAGGGGCCATTTTGGTTGTTAAACGAGCAAAAAGGCACGAATGGGGTATTTTGGGGCCAAATCGGTGACCTATAAGCCATGGTTCCAGGGGTGGGCCCGGGGTTCGGGGGTTCCATGGGCTGAAAATCAACCTGGGCATGCCAGAGAGGCTGAAGAGCATCCTAGTGTTTCCCGTTTATGTGGGCGAGGCCATTTTGTTGGTCAAATAGGAGAAACAGTGCGAATGAGACATATTAGGGCCAAAATCAGTGTGCTATAGCCCACGATTTTAGGGGTAGGCACGGGGTTCGGGGGTGCCACGGGTTAAAAATTAACTTGGACGTTCCAGGGAACTGGGGAGCGGCCTAGTGTTGCCTATTTATGTGGGAGGGGCCATTTTGTTGTCAAACAGGATAAACGGGGCTATTTACGGCTAAACCGGTGTGATATAGCCCATGGTTCCAGGGTTGTGCCCGGGGTCCGGGGGTGTCGTGGGTTAAAAATCAAACTGGGTGTGCCAGGGATGTTGGGAAGCATCCTAGTGTTTCCTGTTTGTGTGGGCAGGGCCCTTTTTATGGTTAAATAGGGAAAATAGCATGAACGGTGTGTTTCAGGGCTAAATCGGTGTGCTGTATCACACGGTTCCGGGGGTGGGCTCGGGGTCCAGGGGTTTCGTGGGCCAAAAATCAACCAGGGCATGACAGGGAGGATAAGGAGCATCCTAGTGTTCCCCATTTATGTGGGTGGTGCCATTTCGTAGGTTAAACAGGCGAAACGGCGCGAACGGGGAATATCGAGGCCAAATCGGTATGCTATTACCCACAGTTTCAAGGGTGGTCCCGGGATTCAGGGGTGCCGTAGGCCAAATTTTGACTTGGGCTTTCCAGGGAGGCTTGGGACCATCTTAGTGTTGCCCGTTTATGTGGGTGGGGGCATTTGGTTGGTCAAACAAGCAAAACGGTGCGAACGGGGCATTTTGTGGCCAAATCAGTGTGCTATATAGCCCACGGTTCTGGGGTGGGACCAGGGTCTGAAGGTTTCATGGGATAAAAATTGACCTGGGCATACCAGGGTGGCCGGGGAGCATCCTAGTGTTTCCCATTTGTGTGGGTAGGGCCATTTGGTTAGGCAAATTGGAGAAACGGCGTGAACGGGTGTGCCGTGGGCTAAAAATTGACCTGGGCATCTTAGGGGAGCTCAGAAGTATCCTAGTGTTGCCCGTTTATGTGAGTGGGCCATTTGGTTGGTCAAACAGCCAAAACGACGTTAACGGGGTGTTTTGGGGCCAAATCGATCTGCAATAGCCCACGGTTCCGAGGGTGGGTCGAGGTCTAACGGTGTCGTAGGCCAAAAATCAACCTAG
This sequence comes from Capsicum chinense, assembly GCA_026120095.1. Taxonomy (NCBI): domain Eukaryota; kingdom Viridiplantae; phylum Streptophyta; class Magnoliopsida; order Solanales; family Solanaceae; genus Capsicum; species Capsicum chinense. The sequence continues at coordinate 9,234,327 of JAPEIP010000005.1, read as the reverse complement.
TCATGCCAGGGAGGCTGGGGAGCGTCCTAGTGTTCCTCGTTTATGTGGTCAGGGCCATTTGGATTGTCAAACGGGTGAAACGGCGTGAATGGGGCATTTTAGGGCAAAATCGGTGTGTTATAGCAAAGGGTTTCGGGGTTGGGCCTGTGGTCCAGAGGTGCCAGGATTGAAAATCGACATGGACGTGTCAGGGAGGCTAGGGAGCGTCCTAGTATTGCCCTCCCACCATTTGGTAGGTCAAACAGGCAAAACAGCGCGAACGTGGCATTTTGTGGCCAAATCAGTAGGCTATAGGCCACGGTTCTGAAGGTGGGCCCGGGCTCCGGGGGTTTTGTGGGTTGAAAATCGACCTGGGCATTCTAGGGAGGCTTCCATTTGTGAGGAACGGGCCATTTGGTTTGTCAAATGGGCGAAACGGCGCAAATGAGGCATTTTAGTGCCAAATCGGTGTGTTATATCCCATGGTTCCGGGGGTGGCATTGGTCAAAAATCGACGTGGGCTTGCCAGAGAGGTTGAGAAGTATCCTACTATTCCCCGTTTGTGTGGGCGGGGCCATTTTGTTAGTCAAATAGCAAAAAGGCGCAAACGAGGTATTTTGGGGCAAAATCGGTGTGCTATAGGCCACGATTCTGGGGGTGGACCCAGGGTTTGGGGGTTCCATGGGCTAAAAATTGACCTGGACGTGCCAGGGAGGCTGGGGTGCATCTTAGTGTTGCCTATTTATATAGGCGGGGCTATTCGGTTCGTCAAACGGGCAAAACAGCGTGCACGATGCATTTCGAGACAAAAATCAGTATGCTATAGCCCACGATTTTGCGGGTGGACTCGGCCTTCGGGGGAGTCGTCGGCCAAAAAATGACCTGGGCATGCCATAGAAGCTGGGGAGCATCCTAGTATTTCCTGTTTGTATGGGCGGGACCATTTTGTTGGTCAAACAGGAGAAACAGAGCTATTTAAGGCCAAATTAGTGTGGTATAGCGCATAGTTCGAGGGGTGTCTCGGGGTCCAGGGGTTCCATGGGCCAAAAATAAAATTGGGCATGCCAAAGAGGTTGGGAAGCATCCTAGTGCTGCCCGTTTGTGTGGGCGGGGACATTTGGTTGGTCTAATGGGCGAAATGATATGAACGGTATGTTTTGGGGCCAAATCGGTGTGCTATAGCACACGGTTCTGGGGGTAGGCTCGGGGTATGGCAGCGTCGTGGTCCGAAAATCGATCAGGGCATGCTAGGATTGCTGCGGAGCATCCTAGTGTTCCCTGTTTGTGTGGGCGGAGCCATTTTATTGGTCAAAAGGGCGAAATGGCTCGAACGGGGCATTTTGGGGCCAAATCAGTATGCTATTGCCCATGGTTCCGAGGGTGGGCACGGGGTTCGAGTATTATGTGGGCCAAATATCGACCTGGGCGTGCTAGGGAGGCTTAAGAGCAGCCTAGTATTGCCCGTTTCTGTGGTCAGGGCCATTTGTTTGGTCAAACGGGCAAAACGGGGCGAACGGGCCATTTTGGGGCCAAATTGGTATGCTATAACCCACGGTTCCTAGGATGGACTCGGGGTCCGGGGGTGCCGTTGACCGAAAATTGAATTGAGCATGCCAGGGAGGCTGGGAAGCATCCTAGTGTTGCCTGTTTATGTGGGCAGGGCCATTTAGTTGGTCAAACAGGCAAAATAGCATTAATAGGGCGATTTGGGGCCAAATCGGTGTGTTATAGCACACGCTTTTGGGGGTGGGCCCGAGGTACGGGGGTGTTGTTGGCCAAAAATTTACCTGGATGTACCAGGGAGGCTAGAAAGCATCTTAGTGATGCCCATTTTTGTGGGCGGGGCCATTTGGTTGGTCAAATAGGCGAAACTGCACGAACGGGGCATTTTGTGGCCAAATCGGTGTTCTATAGGCCATAGTTCTGAAGGTGGGCTGGGGTTCCGGAGGTGCCGTAGGCTGAAAATCGACCTGGGCGTGCTAGGGAGTCTTTCATTTGTGAGGGTCGGGGCATTTGGTTGGTCAAACGGGCGAAACGGTGCGAATGAGGCATTTTGGTGCCAAATTGATGTGTTATATCCCATGGGTCCGGGGGTCACGTCGCTCAAATATCAACCTGGGTGTGCTAGGGAGGCTGGGGAGCATCCTATTTTTCCCAGTTTGTGTGGGCCGGGCCAGTTTGTTAGTCGAACGGGTAAAAAGGCACGAATGGGGTATTTTGGGGCAAAATTGATGTGCTATAGGCTATGGTTCTGGGGTGAAGGCGGAGTTCGGGGGTTCAATGGTCTAAAAATCGACATGGACATGCCAGGGAGGCTGGGGTGCATCTTAGTGTTTCCCATTTATATGGGCGGGGCCATTTGGTTGGTCAAACGGGTGAAACGGCACGAAAGATGCATTTTGGGGCCAAAATTAGTGTGCAATAGCCCACGGTTTTGGGGGTGGGCCCGGGATTCGGGGGAGCCGTTGGCCAAAAAATGACCTGGGCATGCCATGGAACCTTGGAAGCATCCTAGTATTACCTGTTTGTATGGGCGGGGCCATTTTCTTGGTCAAACAGGAGAAACGGAGCTATTTAGGGCCAAATCGGTGTGTTATAGCCTATGGTTCAAGGGGTGGTCTCGAGGTCCAGGGGTGCCCTGGGCGAAAAATAAAATTGGGCATGCCAGAGAGGTTGAGAAGAATCCTAGTGTTGCTCATTTGTGTGGACGGGGACATTTGGTTGGTCTAATGGGCGAAACGGCGTGAACAGTATGTTCTGGGGCCAAATCGGTGTGCTATAGCACACGATTTCGGGGGTGGGCCTGGGGTCTGGAGGTGTCGTTGGCGAAAAATCGATTAAGGCATGCTAGGAAGGCTAAGGAGCATCCTAATGTTCCCTGTTTGTGTGGGCGGAGCTATTTCATTGGTCAAAAGGGTGAAATGGCACGAACGGGGCATTTTGGGGCCAAATCGGTATGTTATTACCCACAGTTCCGAGAGTAGGCATGGGGTTTGGGGGTTTCATAGGCCAAATATAGACCTGGGCGTGCCATAGAGTCTTGGTAGCAGCCTAGTGTTTCCCGTTTATGTGGGAAGGGCCATTTTGTTAGTCAAACAGGCGAAACGGTGTGAACAGGGCATTTTGGGGCCAAATCGGTGTGCTATAGCCCACGGTTCCTTGGATGGGCTCAGGCTTCGGTGGTGTCGTGGGTTAAAAATCGACCTGAGCATGTCAGGGAGGCTAGGGAGAATCGTATTGTTGCCCATTTATATGGGTAGGGCCATTTAGTTGGTCAAATGGTCAAAATAGTGTGAATAGGGCAATTTGGGGCCAAATCGATGTGTTGTAGCACACGCTTTCGAGGGTGGGATCGGAGTCTGGGGGTGTTGTGGTCTGAAAATTGACCTGGATGTGCCAGGGAGGCTAGAAAGCGTCTTAGTGTTGCCGTTTTTGTGGACATGGCAATTTGGTTGGTCAAACGGGAGAAACTGCGAGAACGGGGCATTTTATAGCCAACTTGGTGTGCTAGCCCACGGTTCTGGGGGTGGGCCTGGGATCCGGGTGTACCATAGGATGAAAATCGACCAGGGAATACCACGAAGGCTGCCGTTTGTGTGGACGGGGCCATTTTGTTGGTCAGATGGATGAAACGGTGCAAACGGGGCTATTTGGGGTCAAATCAGTTTGCTATAGCGCACAGTTTCGGGGGTGGGGGTGGGGTCCGGATGTGCCATGGGTCAAAATTCGACCTAGGCATTCTAAGGAGGTTTGGGAGCATCGTAGTATCATCCGTTTGTGTGGGCGGGGTTATTTGGTCAGTCAAACGGGCGAAATGGCGTAAACCGGGCCTTTTAGGGCTAAATTGGGGTGCTATAGCCCATGGTTCTAGGGGTTTCGTGGGCCGAAAATCCACCTGGGCATTCTAGGGAGGCGGGGAAGGGTTCTTGTGTTTCTCGTTTGTGTGGGCGGAGCCATTTTTTTGGTAAAACGGGCAAAATAGCACGAACGAGGCATTTTGGGGCTAAATCGGTGTGCTATATCCCACGATTCCGGGGGTTAGCCCGGGGTTCGGGGGTTCTGTGGGTTGAAAATCATGCTCGGCGTGACAGGAAGGCTGGGGAGCATCCTAGTATTGTCTGTTTTTGTGGGTAGGACCATTTGAATGGTCAAACGGGCTAAACAGCGCGAATGGGGTGTTTTAGTGCCAAATCGGTGTGCTATAGCCCATGGTTCCGAAGGTGGTCCCGGGGTATGGGCGTACCGTAGGTTGAAAATTGATCTAGGCATGCTAGGGAGGCTTGGGAGCATCCTAGTTTTTCCATTTCATGTCGGCGGAGCTATATGGTTGGTTATACGGGCGAAATGGCACAAACGGGGCATTTTGGGGCCAAATCGGTATACTATATCCCACGGTTTCGAGGGTGGACCCAGGGATCTGGGGGTCCGGGGTGCCGTGGGCTAAAACTGACCTGGGCATGCCTGGGAGGCTGGGAAGCATCCTGGTTTTTCCTGTTTTTGTGGGAGGGGCCATTTGGTTGATCAAACGGGCAAAACGGTGCGAACGAGGCATTTTGGGGCAAATTCGAGATCTATAGCCTGCGGTTCTGGGTTAGGCTTATGATCCAGAGGTGGTGTGGGATGAAAATGGACCTAGGCGTGCCAAGGAGGTTGTGAAGCATCCTAGTATCGCTTTTTTGTGTGGGAGAGGCCGTTTGGTTGTACAAATGGGAGAAACGGGGTTGTTTGGGGCCAAATCGGTATGCTATAGCATAGGGTGCTGGGGGTGGGCCCGGGGGTGCCGTGGGATAACAATTGACCTAGGAATGACTAGGAGGTTGGGGAAAGTCCTGGTATTCCATGTTTGTATGGGAAGGGCCATTTCTTTGGTCAAACGAGCAAAACGACGTAAATGGGGTGTTTTGGAGATAAATCGGTGTGATATAGCCCATGATTCTGGGGGTGGGCCCGGGTTTTGTTTTTCAAAAATTGACCTGGGCGTGCCAGAGAGGCTGAGGAACATCCTAGTGTTGCCCATTTATGTGGGCAGGGCCATTTAGTTTGTCAAACAAGGAAACGGCGTGAATGAGGAATATTTGGGCTAAATCGGTGTACTATAGCCCACGGTTTCGGGGGTGGGATTGGCGTCCATGGGTGCTGTAGGCTGTAAATCGACCAGGGCATGCCAGGGAGGCTGTGGAGCGTCCTAGTATTGCCTGTTTGTGTGGGTGCGGCCATTTTGTTTGTCAAACGGGTGAAACAGCTTGAACGGGGAGTTTTAGGGCTAAATCGGTGTGCTATAGCCCACGGTTTTGGGGGTGGGCCTGGGATGTTATGGGGAAAAAATTGATCTGGATGTGCCAGGGAGGCTGGGGAGCATCGTAGTGTTGTTCGTTTGTGTGGAAGGGTCCATTTGGTTGGTCAAACGGGCGATACGACTCAAACGACCTGGATGTGGGACCGAGGTCCGAGGGTGCCGGAGGTGGGCTTGGGGTCCAGATGTGCCATGGGCAAAAAATTGACTTAGGCATGCCAGGGAGGCTGGGAGTATTTTATTATTGGCCGTTTGTGGGGACGGGGCCATTTGGTTGGTCAAATGGGAGAAACGGCGAGACCAAGGCTATTGGGGCCAAATCGATGTGCTATATCCTACGGTTCTGGGGTGGGGATGGTATTCGGGGGTTCCATGGGTCGAAAACTGACCTGGGCATGCCAGGGAGGCTAGGAAGAATCCTTGTATTGCCAGTTTGTATGGACGGGGCCATTTGGTTGTTCAAATGGGTGAAACGGCGCGAACGGGGCATTTTGGGGCAAAGTCAGTGTGCTATAGCCTAAGGTTTTGGGGATGCCGTGGGCTGAAAATCGACCTGGGTGTGCCAGAAAGGCTGGGGAGTGTCTTAGCATTTCCTGTTTGTGTGGGCAGGTCCATTTGGTTGGTCAAACGGGCGAAACGACATGAATTGGGCTTTTAGAGCCAATTTGGTATGCTATAGCCTACGATTTTAGGGTGGGCCCGAGGTCCGGGGGTGTCGCCTGTCGAAAATTGACCTGGGCTTTCCAGGGAGGATGGGGTGCATCCTAGCCTGTTTGTGTGGGCGGTGCCATTTGGTTGGTCAAACGGGAAAAACGGTGCGAACGGGGCATTTTAGAGCCAATTCGGTGTGCGATAGCCCACGGTTCAAGGATGGGCCCAGGGTCCAAGGGTTCCGTGGGCCGAAAATCAACCTGGGTGTGTTGGGAGAATGGGGAACGTCCTAGTGTTGCCCGTTTGTGTGAGCAGCGCTATTTAGTTTGTCAAATGGGCAAAATGGAGCGAATGAGGCATTTTAGGGTAATAACGGTGCGCTATAGCCCACGGTTCCAGGGGTGAGCCCGGGGTCCGGGGGTGCCATGGGCCAAAAATCAACCTGGACGTGCCAGGGAGGCTGGGAAGCCTCCTAGTGTTACCCGTTTTTATAGGCGGGGCCTTTTAGTTGGTCAAACAGATGAAATGGCGCGAACGGGGCATTTTGAGGCCAAATCAGAGTGCTATAGTCTATGGTTTGGGGGGTGGGCTCGGGATCTAGGGGTTTCATGGGCCGAAAATCAACCACGACGTGAAAAGGAAGTTGGAAAGCATCCTAGTTTTGCCCGTTTGTGTGGGAGGGGCATTTGGTTGGTCAAACGGGAGAATTGGCGTGAACGGGGCTATTTGGGGCCAAATCAGTGAGCTATAGCCCATGGTACCGGGGTTGGGCCTGGGGTCAGGGGGTACCATAGGTCAAAATCAACCTGGGCATACCAGGGAGGCTCGAAAGCATCCTAGTGTTGCCCGTTTGAGTGGGCGGGGCCATTTGGTTTGTCAAACGGGCGAAACAGCGCGAACAGGGAATTTTGGGACCAAATCAGTGCGCTATAGCCCACGGTTGTGGGGATGAGCCCAGAGTTCGGTTGTTCCATGGGACTAAAATCGACCTGCGTGGGCGGGGCCATTAGGTTGTCAAATTGGTGAAACGACACGAACAGGGCATTTTGGGGACAAATGGTGTGCTAGCCCACAGTTTTGGGGTGGAACCCGGGTTCGAGGGTTCCATGGGCCAAAAATTGACCTGGGAATACCAGGACGGCTGAGGAGCGTCCTAGTGTCGCCTATTTGTGTGGGAAGGGCCATTTGGTTAGGAAAATGGGAGAAACGGCGTGAACGGGGCTATTTGGGGCCAAATCAATGTGCTATAGCATCTTATTTTTTCCCATTTTTGTGGGTGGAGCCATTTGGTTAGGCAAATGAGGGAAACGGCGCGAACGGGGTATTTTGGGGCCAAATCAGTGTGCTATAGCCCATGATTCTGGGGGTGGGATCGGGGTTCGAGGGTGCCGTGGCCCAAAAATCAACCTGGGCGTGCCAAGTAGACCGGGGAGCATCCTAGTGTTGCCCATTTATATAGGCGGGGCTATTTGGTTAGTCAAACGAGAGAAACAGCGGGAACGGGACTATTTGGGGCCAAATCGGTGTGCCATAACCCACGATTATGGGGGTGGGCCTGGGTTCCTGGGGTGTCGTGGGTCGAAAATTGACCTGGGCATGCCAGGGATGCTGGGGAGCATCCTAGTGTTGCCCATTTGTGTGGGCGGGGCCATTTGGTTGGTCAAACGGGCAAAACGGTGCTAACGGAGCTTTTTGGTGCAGTATTCTGTTCACTGCCGTGGTATTATTTTACGGTGTTTGTGGTATTGGTGGTCATGTTGGTGGTGTTGGTGGTCGTCGTGGTGGAACTGGTTGAGTTTATGGTGGCTATTAGTAGTGGTGGTAGTGGATTGGTTAGTGATATTTATGGTGGTTGTTGGTGGTGCCGGTATTGGTGGTGTTTGTAATATAATTTTTAAAATTGTGCATACATCAATTGTAATGTAATTTTTGTTTTTATGTTGTTTGTAGGTAAAACATGTCTCCTAAAATAAAAGAAAGTGAAAGTGAAAGTAGATGAACTTCTGACCACCTAACCAAAAAGGTTACAGTACAGAGGGATTCGGAGGAACTTCCTCATCAATATTAGTCAGGAAAAAGTGAAACTAAGAAAAGATATGAAAACAACATTGAGGGAGGTGGACAAGGGTTTGGGTATGGAGATTAGGAAATGAAAGTGAGGAGAAAGAGGAAGAAGATAAACAAGAAGAGGAGGAAGAAGAAACTAAGAAATAGGATCATTATCTACATGATGATAGTGCCTCACCAATGAGGCATGAAATAAGATTGAAATCCCTACATGAGGCTATCAAAACTATTAGTATTAATAGGTTTTAAGTTGCAATTTCAATAGATGACCCTACAAAACTAACTGTTAATTTTGTACTTAAATGTCAGTTGGGGAAACCTTTTGATGAGTTTAGGAAGATTATGAAGAATGAACACATAGTTGGATTTTTTAAGAAGAGCTGTTTTGGATATTTTCTGAAGATGCCTGAGGACCACACTCTCCGTTTCCAAATAAGTATGATATATGGTATTCTCAAGTACAGGATCAAGTACCTGGGAGATGATAAAGATTCGAAGGACGGGGGAAAAAGATTAATGAAATCTGGATCAACTACTGTGGCATGCCAGTTTGTTTTGGCTTGAAAGAGTTTTCCATAGTAACGGGCTTGAGATGCAATATTCCAGAAGAACCTCTCACCGAGGAAACACCCTACAAAAGGTCCAAGGCAATCAGGACAGCCAAAACATAACCATCAAAGAGAGGGAAGGCATTGTCCCAGCGACCCCTTACCAAAACCAACAAATGCAGGAAAAAAATAGATAGGTTGTGGGAACAATTGTGCTTAGTTTGGTTTTCCCATTCCATTATATTGGCAAGAGACATCCACAAAGTCATAGAAGATGATTTTTTAAAGCTTGCTGAGGATTTTGAGAAATTCAACAACAATCCTTGGGGATATGACAGCTACTACATGACTGTCAAATATTTACTGACAACGTTGTCCCCAAACACGATAACATTATACGGTTTTCCTTGGGTTTTCATGATAAATTTAATCATTATTTGTTTACTAAGCCATTAATTTATATTGAATAATTATTATGACTTTTTTTCTTGCATCCTATTTATATTTTTTAGGCTTGGGCATTTGAAGCCCTTCCTTACCTCCGAAAGCAGGTCAAGGATTATCCAGATGAGGTTTCTCATCCAAGGATCCTTAGGTGGTTGCCTGCAAAGAATAACAAAATAATTAAGGAGGTTGATATCTTTAAACCTCCAAATGATGCAATACATCTTATTTAGAGTAAAATAATTTGACTCAAACAAAGATATTGAAGTAGATGTGCCATCAATTGTGACAGATAGGTCGTTTGTTGAAACAAATTACCCATCTACTGCAACTTATGCAACAGATGGATAATTTGATGCAATATATTATTAATCTGCTGTGACGGGAAGTTCAATTATTTCAACAAAAAGATCATTTGCTACATAAGTTCCGTCCACTGCAACTGGTACAATAAATGGGTAATCTATTGTGAAAAACTATTCATATGTCGCATCAGATTACCTATTTGTTGCTTTGGTTCTCTGAACCCGACTCAATAGATTATCCATCTACTATAATTTATGCAACATATGGGTAATCTGATGCAGTATATTATTAATCTATTGCGGCATAGAGATCAGATGTTGCATAAGTTGTTTGTGTTAACATGTAATCCAACTGACTACAAATTATTAGATGATTTAAATGCATTTTTCTTTTTCATAGGTTGTGCATCCATGGATTGTGCCTACTGAGCAAGAGTTGGGGATGACTTCTTTTATTACTCTAGGTTTTGTTGATACACTAGCAGACCCAACGGTAGATTTAATAAAGAAGGAATTGGCTGGAGTAATAGCCATTAGAAGAGCAGTTAGGGAAGATGAGCCTAATGTTGAGGCTCTTCATGATCAACCTACTGCAACAGATCTATGTACTTCTTCTAGGGGTGTTGCTGGTTAAGTTGTTGATATTGGTGGAAAGCATATTGATGCTGCTGAAAGTCATGATAATGAGCATGTTGATGCTCAAGAAAAAATAAATATGTTTGAAAACACCCCTTTCACAGGTCTCTCTCACACTTACACAGGTTCCTCTCACCCTTACACCGGTCCCTCTCACCACTCTTCACCTTCATGTTCTTATTGTAAATGCAAAGAGTGCAAGGACAGCCAGTATAAACTCTTTGAAAAAGTAGAGGCTATCGCTAAATCTGTTGAGAAATTGAAATCCTAGGGTGGTGTCAAACCATCCAAGAAGGTGAGGGAGCCATACACTCCTACAGTGGCGATTGGGAAGAAGAAAAGAGTAATTAACCAACTACTCTCCTATTGGAAATCCAAAAAAATTACAACACCTCCCTCTCCAAAAGTTATTGAAGTTCAGGGGCCATTGAAGAAGGTAGACATATATGCGAAACTTAGTGCCAAAGAGAAGAAGGATCTGCGATGGGCCAAGAATGCCAAGAAAGGCACACAAGATTATCCCATCCATACCTTTGCATCCCAAGACTTCAAGAGTATGAAAGATATGCGTACGTATTACATGGACAGGGTAAGTTTACTTTGCCTAACCCAGCCTTCTAATTTACTCTATGAAGAAGAAGCTACGCAACAAATGTGTCATGTGTTGTTTGTGGTGGTTCTGTTGCAACACATTACCCATCTATTTCATAAGTTGCATTAGATAGGTAATTTGTGAACAGATTCAGAGAACCCTCCGCAATAGATGGACCATCCATTGCATCTTTCCACTATGTTTTTCTTATTTCTTTATAATTACTAACCTATTTAAAAATTGACTTCTTATATCACAATATGTCGAAAAAATTCTCTGCCTCATGAGGGGCAGGCAATTAACGTACCCGGAGGCTTATGATGCTCCCGTTAGGATAGTGGACCTC
>JAPEIP010000005.1:9137042-9151799 GCA_026120095.1 Capsicum chinense | reverse complement strand
AACACTTCTTTAAATTTACATTTTAACTTATTCTATCTACCTCATTTTTTAAAATATAATTTTAAATATTGAAAGTGCCATTCAGACCCTTCTTACTAAGCCTATTATTAATAATTTGTAATTTCAAAAGATCATAGACAAAAAGGTCAATCAAAAATAGCGAGTGAAAGGAGATAGAAAAAAGTAATTGTAAAATGGTGAAACTATAAACCTTCATAACTTTGTGCTCGAATATCTGTTTGAGTTAATTTTTTTTTTGAAACTATGCATTTTTTTGAGATCTATGTGGACAATTTAGTCGAGTCAATATTCTAAAAAACTACTTCTATCCCACTCAATCGGCACTTTTCCCCAATTCGGTATGCAATTTTAATTCTTTAGCCAAAAAAGTGATAAAAAGTAAATGATTCAAAGATGAAAATAGCATGGTGTGCTATTTGGTGCATAATTGGTGTGCTATATCCCACGGTTCCGGGGGTGGGACCGGGGGTGCCGTGGGCTGAAAATCGACCTGGGCATGCCAGGGAGGCTGGGAAACGTCCTAGTGTTGCCCATTTGTATAGACGGGGCCAGTTGGTTAGTCAAACAAGAGAAATGGCATGAACGAGGCTATTTGGGGCTAAATCAGTGTGCTATAGCCCACGGTTCCGGGGACGGGCCTGGGGTCCAAAGGTGCCGTGAGTCAAAATTCGATCTGGCGTGCCAGGGAGGCTGGGGAGCATCCTAATGTTGCCCGTTTGTTTGGGCGGGGCTATTTGGTTGGTCAAACGGGAGAAATGATACGAATGGGGCATTTTGAGGCTAAATTGGTATACTATAGCCCACGGTTCCTGGGGTGGACCTAGGGTCCGGGGGTGCCGTGGGCTGAAAATTGACCTGGGCGTGCCAAGGAGGCTGGGGAACATCCTAGAGTTTCCCGTTTGCTTGGGCGGGGCCATTTGATTGGTCAAATGGGAGAAACAGTGCAAATGGAGCAATTTGGGGCCAAATCGATGTGCTATAGCCCACCGTTCTGGGGGTGGGCCTGGGGTCCCGGGGTGTCATGGGTCAAAAATCAACCTGGGCATTCTAGAGAAGCTAGGGAGTGTCCTAGTATTGCTTGTTTGTATGGGCAGGGCCATTTAGTTGGTCAAACGGGTGAAACAGCGCAAACGGGGCATTTTGGGGCAAAATTGATGTGCTATAGCTCACGATTCTGAGGGTGGGCTTGGAGTTCGGGGGTGCCATGGGCCGAAAATTGACCTGGGCATGCCAGGAAGGCTGGAGAGAATCCCAGTGTTTCCCGTTTGTGTAGAGTGGGCTATTTGGTTGGTCAAACGGGTGAAACGGTATGAACAAGTTATTTTGGAGCCAAATCGGTGTGCTATAGCCCACGGTTCCTAGGGTGGGCCTGAGGTACGGGGTGCCGTGGGCCGAAAATCATCTTGGGCATACCAAGAAAGATGGGGAGCATCCTAGTGTTTCCCTTTTGCATGGGCGAGGCCATTTGGTTGGTCAAATAGGAGAAACAGCGTGAACGGGGCTATTTGGGGCCAAATCTATGTGCAATAACCCATCGTTCCGATGGTGGGCCCAGGGTCCGGGAGTGCCGTGGTTCAAAACTCTACCTGGGCACGCCAGGAAAGCTGGGGAGCATCCCAGTATTGCTCGTTTGTATGGGAGGGGTCATTTGGTTGGTCAAACGGGTAAAACGGGGCGAATGAGGTATTTTGGGGTAAAATCGGTGTGTTATAGCCCACGATTCCAAGGGTGGGATCGGGGTTTGGGGTGCCTGATAACGTTCAAATTACACTCTTGAAAGGGAGTAAGCGATCGTTGTCAATATACAACCCAACTAGGTTGGGGTCGAATCCCACAAGGAATAAGGTGTGAACTTCAATTTATTTACGAAATAATTTACTGGTAGTTTACTATTTCCGAAGATGGGGGTTTAAGTTTCACAGAGAGTCAATTGTTACTTTCAATATTTTAGTGTTGTAATCAATATAAATGAGAAACCAGAGTTATGTTCACCATGGGTATTAGGAGTTAACAAATACTAGGTAATGTTTGGGATTCTTGGAGTAAGTAGAAACAATAGAATATCCCTGGCTATGATACTGTCTGACTTATCTCTTGACCACACCAGACAATTTATTATCTAATTTTCTTAAACTTAGATAACTTATCTATTTCCAATAGGATGTTATCTCAGGTAGATTAATCCAGTCACAACATCAATCATTAAACAGAAGGTTGGTAGCTTTCGAGTCCCTGTTGATAATTCACGTCCTCTAGTCTATTTCTCCGTTAGAAGAAAATAAAACCTAAGGCATAATATAATGTTTGCAACCAATAGATTTCAGTCAAAACAATAGAATTTCAAGATGTCCTACTACTCCGGCTAATTGAATTAGCCACTCATGATTTGATAAGCAAAATAACAAGTTGAATTCATAATAATAAGGATAAACTTACGAATGGATGAAAAACAACAAGTAGTTTCTTCAATTTACTCACGAGATAGATACCCAAAAATAGTTGATAAGTGCTTTTTGAAAGAAACAAGAAAAATATTTGATGGTAAAGATGAAGCAATATTACCTGTTTCTCTTTAAAAGATCTTCTCTGATAATTAATGATCCATCCCTAAAACAAACCCTAAAAAAAGTCTTTAAATAGTCAACCCTAAATAAGGAAATAAAATTATAGTTTCAGTTTTCTCTTCGGATTGGATGACGACGATCTTGACAGCATGTCGGATGTCTGACGACATGTGCGAGATGTCGTAAAAGGTTCCAATGAATTGTTATCTTTTGACTCTTCAGACGGAAAACCTGACGGCGTGTCAAAATTCTTGATGGCACATGACAACTGCCGTCACAACTCTCTGCTTCTGGTTGACGGTGATTTTGAAGCCATGTCACATATTTGACGGCCCATCCTAAACGTCGTCACATTTTATCTCAGTTTCTCAGGTTCTGTCTAAGCTTGACAAAACCTTTGACAGCCTGTCCCATGTATGACGGTGCTTCAGAATTGACGTCAGCTATACTTCAGCTTATTTACACCAGATTTCAGCTGTTTTATTCTTCTTTCCTTTGGTTTCCTCCCCGATCACTTGTATCTGCATTAACACATTAAAAGCAATCAAAAACAACAAAAGTTGCTTAAGACCTCACAATTATTCAGAGTTAAAAGGTTCAAATATGTTAGCATCGGCTCACACATCAACACCTTCAACTTAAATAATTGCTTGTCCTCAAGCAACCCAAACATAACTAGGAGTATACAAAGTACAATTCGGCAGCTAAATACTCTCATCAGGTCAGAATACATGCACCATCTCCAAGATCAATCAAAGTAAAATCAATTGTGTCTAATATTTGAAAACACCCATGTAACTCACATGTATCTAGATATGGAAAAAATCTCAGCAATAACAACCTAGCACATACCCAAATTACATTATCCGAACAAAGAAGTTAATAGCAATATACTTGGTGTGCCCTAACAACAAAGAAATCCCTTTCTCACTCAGATTCACATGTATAGATATAGGGATGAACGTAAGACTCACTCTCAGAATGAAGTTCCAATATTGCGCATCAAATGCCATAGGCTTGCCCTTATAGTCAGTATCTAAGTCTTCAGATAAGTCAGTTAGGATTACTATAGGTCTTTTCTTAAGCTTGTAATGTAGGCTCAGGGTTGGTATAATATTCATGGGTATTTCATAGTGACTACACCTCCTTGGCACTACATTAACTCATGGGGTTTCAACTTTTGATCTTCTTTGCTTCCCTTTTTTATTTGTCAAGCATTTTAAAGATGGGTGTTGTCTGTTCAAGCATTAGATTGACTTTTTTAGTTTTCTTTTTTATTTTTCACTACACCCAACTTGTTGTTCATTTTCCTTCTTTTACCTCTCTTCATACTCATAATGCATCACGCACTCCTATAGTAGCCACCTTTAACTTAGGTTATTTGCCTAAGTTGAGATGCACAGTGTCCAAGGAGGACCAAGGCCAAAACAGGTTCATTATAATGTAATGGGAAGGTGAAAGGTGTATAAGAAAGAACTAGGCTATTTAGGCGCAAAAAGGGATCAAGGGATATTATTCACATTTGGACGGTCATTTAAGCTAAAATGGGTTAACATGCAAAAACAGCCTATGATCCTTTCCTAATGCCTATCCTATGACTATGGTACGGCTAACTGGGCAAGTTCTAGATTCAACACACAATGGGAACTGAGTAAGACCTTACACGAACATAGCACACAAGTATATAGCATATTACTACTCATCTGTTTCATGCATTTGTTTTCTACAGGTTATTTATTCTCCACACTAATGCCACAAACAGATACACAGTGGTCACACTAGATGCAAATCACACAATTCATGACAGATTAGACCACTGGAGAGGTACTCAAAAATTACAAAACAAACTAACTACCTCAAGTACTTGTAATATTCCTAATTATTTACAGAACATGTTACAACAACAGTATCCCTGTACCCTCAACTTAAAATCAAAAATAAAATGCACTAAGGGTTAGGATATACCTGAAGATAGTCAAGCCTATGGATCCTGGGTCTCTGACCCTGCTACAGCATCATCTACTGTCTTCTCCCCACTCGTAGCATCTGCCTTTGCAGTGGCTGGAGCTTGGCTCGATGAAACACCTACAAACCTAGCTCTGATGGCTGCTTCCCATTTTTCTATGTTAGATAGGGACTCCAATCTTGCCCTTTTCAAATCTTTCTTCGTTGATTTCTTCTTTCCTTTATTTTTAGATTTTTTCTCTTCTTCACTATCCGGCTCATCTCTCTTGTTCTTGCCCTTTTTTTCCTTTTTTTTCTTTTTTTTCTTGGGGGAATCTACAGTGATATCGAGTATAGAAATTTCTTTCTCTATATCGTGCATAGATGAACCTGTTGGCACTATGATTTGGTGCTGCTGCATTATACCAACCTCAGCTTTTACCTTATCCAACGCAACCCTGAAAGTGGCAAGATCAGCACCTATCATCTCTCCTGCTTGAGCATTGAATCTGTTCTCTAGATTTGCTACCCGCTCAGGCAAAGTCATGAAAGGTTTGAGTGCAACTTTGATTCTTTTGTCCACAGCGGTAGCATACTGTTTGGCAAAGGCCTGTAGTTTCACCTCACACCAATTTGCTTGCCTAGCCACGTTCCTGATATCAATCGGCTGAAATGCCGAACCTATTGTTGTCAGATAGATTGAAGTAGTCGGCTCACTTTGAGGCACTGAGCCTGCCTGAGCTAAATATGCTGGTTGTGGTGGTACAGCTTTGGAGATTTGCACGCCCACATCTGGTGCTGACGCAGTCTTAGTGACTGGAGGATCTGCTGCACCAACTGCATCTCGATCAAGTCATAAGCCCAACCGAATTTCATTTTTGCTGACAGGGTTGTGAGTTTTCTTGGCATGTATCTCATCATCAATACCTGAATCTTAGGTACATTAGCTTCTTTACACAACCTAGTAATCAGAAATGGGAATGGATATGTAGCATCAGGTCTTGCGAGCTGAATCTTGATCTCTTCCTCTATCATTTCTCCAAAATCAAAGGGAGTTCTGTCTTTCAAGCTTGCAACCAATATTGCTCGATCATCCCCTAATATGTTATCTCCCTCGATGGGTATCAGATGAATCCGTACTAAACCCCACCAAAATCTGGCCTTTGAATTTAGAGACGCTTTGGTAATTTTTTCTGCCGGATTATTCAGCCACTCAGGTTCCCCATCTACTATGAGAGTTGCTAGCCATTTGCACTGGTTTTACCGATGTTTCAACCAGGAATAGAAGGTAGGTGAGCTCGTGGGATAAAGGATGGCACATGAAGAAACCTGTTTATGGTGGCATCTGAAATATCCACCCTCACTCCACGTACTGGAACTTTGGTCAGTAGAGGCTTATCTGAAGTTCTATCTCCTTCTTTGCACATATTTTCCACCGTAGCCTGGTAGTTTGCATAGAACTCCCAAACTAATAAAAAACAGTAAACACCGCTTCCCCTGGTAGTCCACTCCAAGCCATACTCCTTGAGTTTTTGCATCACCTCATGGTATCTGATCAACCTTGTAGTGATGATTTTCTTCTCCTCTAAAATTGGCCTTCTGGCACTTTGTCGATCTGTTTTGCGAAGTTTGTCCAAATAGATCATTTCAGCCCCAGGGATTTGCCATCTCGCATTGTTCCTAACCTTGGGTTTTTGCATTTCACCAAAGTTCCCCATATTGGAGAATCCTTATCACCTTGCTTCTCCGATGATGGTAATTCAGACTCAGTTTCTTCAGTTGTAGGCCTTTCAGAGTCTTTAGTTTCAACTTCTTATTCAGTTCCCTCAAACTCTTGTTCAGTGTGTTCTGATCCTTGTTCCTCCGATACTTGCTCAGATGAGGTTATTACCTCAGTATCACCAGTATCATCCACCTTAATAGTTTTAGGTGGAGGTGGTGTCTTTGGACTAGCCCTCTTTCTAGTCCATCTGAGAACGGGTTCATCATTTTCATAATCAGAGTCCTCGTTGACAAGCTGTTAAGGTACATTCTCTTTAGTCGCTTTCTTTGGTGTGGCTAGATTCTTCTTCTTGGGTGCCATTATCAGTTCTACAGAAACATATAAATCCTCAATTTGTGTCCATAATAAAACAAGAGAAGAAGAAGGATCACCTCAGTTTAACATCATCATTGTTTTCAGTTCCCAGGTTTGATGGCCTTTCTGATTTGCCGTCATAGGTGTGACAACGCTTCAAAAGAATCATCAACCTTATCCAGAATCTACAAAATTTCTCAGCTTTTGACGGCATTTTTAAATGGCCGTCACACAGGTGCAAGGCCATGAAAATTGTCATCAAACAACATTATAATTTCTAACTTCTTTTTACTTGATTTTTCTTCTACCATTATTCTCAATTTCAACTTAGGTCGTGTTCTTTACTGAGATTTCCATGAAATTATACCACATACTCCAACAAACCCTAGTTTTTGAAGGGGCTTGAAGCATGTTAATGGGTTTAGCTCACTCCTTTGAAACCAAGGTTTCTTGTAGTTCACAATTGATCCAAAGAAAGATGAAGTTGAAGTTTTTCTCATACCTAGATGTTGACACTTAGCTGATGTACTTTGGGAACCTAGACTTGTGAGTGAGAGAAGAATGAGATGAGAGAGGAAGAATATTTCTTGACTTAACTCTCACACTTCAACAAGGAAAATCTTAAAATTTTGCCTTAGAAGGGATTATTTTTTAAAAAGGAAGGGAAATAACTCTCTAAGGAAAGAAAACCAAAACTGGAAGAGAAATATTTGAAGTATACGGGAATGTGAACAACTGTTGTTGGGACGGGTTAGCCCAAAATTTTTAAGCTGGTATTAACTCAATTGACGTCATTTTTCATGGCGCATCAGGTACCGGACAGCGCTTTAAAATTTGTCGTCATCCTTAATAGAATAAGGCTTTGACTTGATTATTTTGATGCTATTTCTCATGGCTTGTCATACTTGTGAAAGCCCATCAAAATTGACGTCAACCTTCTCAAGATGACTAAAACCATTTCACCTCCTTTGTACAATTCTTAGCTACAAAAATTATAGACACAAGTGCAATAAAATTAAAACATTGGGTTGCCTCCCAAACAGCGCCTGATTTAATGTTGCGGCATGACTTGATTATCTTGACTACTAAGACTTCATCAAGATACCATATCGATACCTTATTACCATTTTCTTGGTATATATCCACAATCGAGAAGATATTAATATCCTCCAACTGCTTCATAGAAGGGTGCATTTTGAATCTGGCCTCCCTTTTTCCATACCTAAACTTTAGCTCATTGAGCTCCATATCAACCAATACTTTTCCCGTGGCTAATAGTGGTCTGCCCAAAATGATGTGTACCTCAAAATCAACATCACAAACCAATATCACAAAATCTACAGGCAGAATAAAGTCATCCACCTTTACCGGCACATCATGCAATATACCAACTGGTCGTTTCACCGATCTATCTGCTATCAAAAAATGCATCATTATGGGGGTAGGTTCCCCCAATCCAAGCTTCATGTAGATATCAAGTGGCATCAGATTAATACTTTCTCCTAAGTCACATAAAGCTTTGGTAAACTTCATGGACCCAACTGTGCACGGTATGGTAAATGCTCCAGGGTCAAGCTTTTTCTACACTAAGGATTGTGAAGAAACAAAACTACAGTGGTGGATGTTGTCCACCGGCTCACAACTTACCTTACGCTTCTTTGTTAACAGTTCCTTCATAAATTTAGCATAGTTCGGCATTTGCTCAAGTGGCTCCATCAATGGCACATTCACTGTCAGTTGTTTCATTATTTCCATGAATTTTCTAAATTTTTTGTTATCTACTTTCTTCTTTAATCTCTGAGGAAATAGAGGTAGTGGTCTTGGAATTTTTTTCAATACCACTTCCCCTTTTTTTTCGTCTTCTTTCTCTAAAATATCAGCAAAGCCATCCTACTTCTCAGACTCCACTGGATTGGTTCCTTCTGACTCATCAACACTTACCTCCTTCTCCATAGCTTTTCCCATAAAAGGCCCAGATAACATCTTTAAATTCTGAGTGGTAATCTCCAAACAAGAGCCATTTGTCTGCAGGGTTTGAACCTTATCGCTAGGTAAAGTACCAGCTTTTCTTTGGTTTAGAGTAGCTGAAAGTTGGCTCATCTATTGATCATACTTCTTAATAGAAGAAGAGTGTGAGCTAACCAACTAACTGAGGGTAGAAAATTCACTTTTCATAATAGTTACCCCTGAGTTGGTAGCTTCAACTCCCTTCAATAGCTTTTTCATGATGCCCTCCATGGACATCTTGCCAGAACTAGTCTTCGTAGCATCCAACTTCCAGGAGGAATATACAAACCACTCCTACCATTATTTTTTCTCCAATGTCCCTGCTCCCTATCTTTATAATTAGGCTTGCCATAGAAAGTCCGACCTTGTTTCCCTTGGCTATTTCCTCAGAAACCCCCTGATTACTCCCATAATTTGCCTCAACATCAGCACCTGTAGACACAGTACCCTGATATTCCACATCCTTAACCATTTCAGTTTTGTCGGATAGTAAGTGCTTGGCTAGCAAGTCCATCTGCATCTTCAAATGGACCATGTCCTGATCTCTCTCCTCATATCTTCTACGCTTTTCCATAGTAATACCACCAACAATAGTCTGGCTAGCCACTACAGAATCCCTAGTGTGTCAATCCCGACTCTGCTTGATCATTCTATTAAGCATGTCAGAAGTATCTAGAAAAGAAAGGTCAATGAACGAACCACCTACAGTGTTTTCAACAATAGGCTTCATCACAGAGTTGAAATCTCTATACAAAGTCCCCATCAAGTGCAGGTCCGTCATATTGTAGTTCGAACATTGTGCAAGTTTCTTCTTAAAATTTTCCCAGGTTTTGTGTAGTGCTTCAGTAGGAAGCTGTCTGAAGTTGCTAATTTTGTCCCTCAACTGTACCCTTCTAGAGGGTTGAAAGAACCATTCTAGGAATGCGTCTTTCAACTTTCTCCAGTTGGTTATAGAATCGGGTTCTAACTCATTCAACCACATTGTTGCCTCCCCAAATAGAGAAAAAGGAAACAATCTCAACCTGATCACATTCTGTCTCACTCTTGGATTGTCAAAGGACTTGAAAATGGTGATGAAGCTCACCAAATGCATGTTAGGATCATCACCAAGCAAGCCTCCAAATAACCTTTTCAGATTCAGGAGTTGGATCATGGTACTTTTTATGGTTAATTTTGCACCTAGTTGCAATGGTGGAGGAGTGATAGCACTCATTGCACCAGCTTCGTCCATTCCTTCATCATCTTCATCAGCCTCATATTGCATAGGTTGTTGCCTATATCTTCCTTGAACTGGATGATTTTTGTTGATGTTTCATTGCACTGGTGCAACAACTTGCTCAACTCACCTTGGGTTTTGAGGATTCAATAATTCCTCATCACCTAAGTCTTCATCATTAGGGTTCTGGTGATGTTCTTGTTGATCTAAATTTTGCACATTCACCTTTGGCCCTGGCCATAGCATCTAGTCTTTCTACTTCTTGTTGTTCAACCATTCTTCCTATCAGTTGAGGTTCCAGATTGATTAGTAATAGTGGTTCTCCAAAACTTCTTGTGTTTGGCATAAACAACACCGTACCTACAATAAACAAAAACAAAAAATAAATGTAAATCAAGGAAACTTAACTATCAGCAAATTTTCGCGTACAAACTTTTTGATAACACTCAAATTACACTCTTGAATGAGTATAAGCAATCGTTGTCAATATAAAACCCGACTAGGTTAGGTTCAAATCCCACAAGGAATAAGGTGTGAACTTTAATTTGTTTAAGAAATACTTTACTGATAGTTTACTGTTTTCGAAGATGGGGGTTTAAATTTCATAGAGAGTCAATTATCACTTTCAATATTTTAGTGTTGTAATCAATATAAATGAGAAACAAGAGTTATGTTCACCATGGGTATTGGGAGTTAACAAATACTAGGTAATACTTGGGATTCTTGGAGTAAGTAGAAACAGCAGAATATCCCTGACTATGATACTATTTGACTTATCTCTCGACCTCACCAGAAAATTTATTATCTAATTCTCTCAAACTTAGATAACTTAACTATTTTCAATAGGATGTTATCTCAGGTAGACTAATCCAGTTACATCATCAATCATTAAACAAAAGGTTAGTAGCTTTCGAGTCCCTGTTGATAATTCACGTCCTCTAGTCTATTTTTTTGTTAGAAGCAAATACAACCTAAGGCATAATCTAATGTTTGGAACCAATAGATTTCAGTCAAAACAACAGAATTTTAAGATGTCCTACTACTCTTTGAATCTGTTAAATGCCTAGTAACCTACCAGACCCTAATCCATGTATCCCATAACTCTAGCTAATGGAATTAGCCACTCATGATTTGATGAACAAAATAACAAGTTGAATTCATCATAATAAGGTTAAACTTATGAATGAATGACAAACAACAAGTAGTTTCTTTAGTTTACTCACGATATAGAAACCCAAAAATAGTTGATAAGTGTTTTTTTAAAGAAACAAGAAAAATATTTTATGGTAAAGATGAGGCAATGTTACGTGCTTCTCTTTAGAAGATCTTCTCTGATAATTAATGATCCATCCCTAAAAAAACCCTAAAACATGTCTTTAAATAGTCAACCCTAAATAAAAAAATAAAATTAAAGTTTCAATTATCTCTTCCGATTGGACGACGACGATTTTGATGGCATGTCAGATATCTGACGACGTGTGCGAGATGTCATCAAAGGTTCCAGTGAATTGTTATCTTCTAACTCTTCAGACGGCAAACATGATAGCGTGTCAAAATTCTTGACGACGTGTGACAACTGCCATCACAACTTTACTAGAAATCAGTATTCTCTGCTTTTGGTTGACGGCGATTTTGATGCCATGTCACATATTTGATGTCCCATCCTAAATGTCATCATATTTCATCTCAGTTTCTCAGGTTCTATCTAAGATTGACGGCAACTTTGACATTCTGTCCTATGTATGATGGCACTTAAGAATTGACGTCATCTATACTTCAGCTTATTTACACTAGATTTCAGCTTATTTATTCTTCTTTCCTTTGGTTTCCTGCTCGATCAATTGTATCTGCATTAACACATCAAAAACAATTCAAAACAATAAAATTTGCTTAAGAGCTCATAATTATTCAGAGTTAAAAGCTTCAAATGTGTTAGCATCAGCTCACACATCAGTGCCGTGGGCCAAAAATCAACCTGGGCATGCCAGAGAGGCTGGAGAGCATCCTAATATTGCTCGTTTGTGTGGGCAGGGATATTTGGTTTGTCAAATAGGTAAAATGGTGCGAGCGGGGCATTTTGGAGCTAAATCGGTGTGCTATAGCCGATTGTTCTGGGGGTGATCCTGGGGTTTGAAGGTGTTGTGGAACAAAAATAAACCTGGGCATGCCTGGGGTCTAGGGGTGTCGTTGAACAAAAATTGACCTAGACGTGCCAGAGAGGCTTGGGAGCGTTCCAGTGTTGCTTATTTATATGGGCGGGGCTATTTGGTTGTTCAAACAGGTGAAATGGTGTGAACAGGGCATTTTGGGGCCAAATTGGTATGCTATAGCCTACGATTCCGGGGGTGGGCTTGGGGTATGGGGGTGCCGTAGGCTAAAAATTGATCGGGGTGTGCTATGGAGGCTAGGAAGCGTCCTAATGTTTCCCATTTATGTGGGCGGGGCCATTTGGTTGGTCTAATGGGCAAAATGGCGCGAAAAGGGTATTTTAGGGCTAAATCGATGTGCTATATCCCACGGTTTTGAGGGTGGGCCTGGGGTTTCGGGATTCTGTAGGCCAAAAATTAACCTAGGCATGCCAGGGAGGCTGGAGAGAGTCCTAGTATTTCCCGTTTACATGGGTGGGGCCATTTGGTTGGTAAAATAGGTAAAACGATAAGAGCAGGGCATTTTTTGGAACCAAATCGATGTGCTATAGCCCATGATTCCAGGGGTGAGCCCGGGGCTCGGGGTTGCTGTCGGCCGAAAATTAACCTGGGCATGCCGAGGAGGCTAGGGAGCATCTTAGTGTTGCCCGTTTATATG
The DNA here is from genome assembly GCA_026120095.1 of Capsicum chinense. Classification (NCBI taxonomy): domain Eukaryota; kingdom Viridiplantae; phylum Streptophyta; class Magnoliopsida; order Solanales; family Solanaceae; genus Capsicum; species Capsicum chinense. The sequence goes on along the minus strand of JAPEIP010000005.1, from coordinate 9,139,165 downwards.
TACGTGTCTATTTGGTTGGTCAAACAGATAGAACGGTGCGAATGGGGCATTTTGGGGCCAAATTGGTGTGCTATAGCCCACAGTTCCAGGGATGGGCCCGAGGTCCGCGGGTTCCATTGGCCGAAAATCAACCTGGCCGTGCCAGGGAGGCTGGGAAGCATCCTAGTATTGACTGTTTGTGTGTGTGGATCCATTTGGTTGGTCAAACAGGTGAAACGGCACGAACAGGGCATTTTAGGGCTAAATCGATGTGCTATAGCCCACGGTTCTGGGGTAGGCCCGAAGTCTGGGGGCGTCGTGGTCCAAAAATCAACCTGGATGTGATCGGGAGGTTGAGAAGCATCCTAATACTGCCTATTTGCGTAGGCGGAGCCATTTGGTTGGTCAAATGGGTGAAACAGCACGAACGAGGTATTTTGGGGACAAATCAGTATGCTATAGCACACAGTTTTGGATGTGGGCTCGGGGTTCGAGGGTATCGTTGGATGAAAATTGACTTGGGTATGCCAGGGTGGATAGGGAGCATTCTAGTGTTGCCCGTTTATGTGGGCGGGGATATTTAGTTGGTCAAACGGGCGAAATGGTATGAACAGGGCATTTTGGAGCCAAATCAGTGTGCTATAGCCCACGGTTTTAGGGGTGGACCTAGTGTCTGGGGGTGCCGTAGGCCAAAAATTAACTTGGGTGTGCCATGGAGGCTGGGGATCGTCCTAGTGTTGCCCGTTGTATGGGAGGGGCCATTTGGGAGGTCAAACGGGGCAAACGGCATGAATGGTGCATTTTGGGATCAAATCGGTATGCTAGTTAATGGTTTTGGGAGTGGGCACGGGGTCCAGTGCGTTGTGAGACAAAAGGTAACTGGGCATTCTAGGGAGGATGGGGAGCATCTTAGTGTTTCCCGTTTGTGTGGACGGGGACATTTTGTTAGTCCAACGGGAGAAACAGCGCGAATGGGGCTATGTAAGGCAACATCGATGTTCTATAGCCTACGGTTCTGGGGGTGAACTGGAGGTCTGGGGGTGCCTGGGTCAAAAATCGACCTGGGCGTGTCGGGGAGGATGGGGAGCATCCTAGTATTTCCCGTGTATGGGCGGGGCAATTTGGTTGGTCAAACAGGAAAAATGGCACGAACAGGGAATTTTAGGGCTAAATCGGTGTGCTATAGCTATAGTTCCAAGGGGTGGCCTGGGGTCCGGGGGTGCCGTGATCTAAAAATTAACCTGGGCATGACAAAGAAGATGAGAAGCATCCTAGTATTTCACGTTTGTGTGGATGGGGACATATGGTTGGTTAAACAGGTAAAACTACACGAACGGGACATTTGGGGGCCAAATCGGTGTGCTATAGCCCACGGTTCCGGGGGTGAGCTACGGGTTCAGAGGTGTCGTAGGCCAAAAATTGATTTGGGCATGCCAGGGCAGCTGGGAAGCGTCCTAGTATTGCCCGTTTGAGTAGGTGGGTCCTTTTGGTTGGTAAAACGGCATGAATAGGACATTTTGGGGCGAAATCGGTGTGCAATAGTGATAACGCTGAAATTACACCTCGCTTACGAGAGAGTAAGAGGTTGTTGTCAAATATATAACCCAACTAGGTTGGGGTCAAATTCCATAGGGAATATGGTGTTAATTAAATTGTATGCAGATTAGTTGAATTTTAATCGTTTGTTTTCGTAAAATAAATAGGGGGATTTGATTCAGTTCACAAATTAATGGTTTTAGTTTAACAAGATGAAATACGTGTAGTAGTATTCAAATTCAGAGAAATAGCAAGCTAAGGTTATGTTCACCTTGTAGTTTTTAATACTTCTAACTGTGGGCTTTACAAATTCATACGTGCATCGTGCTTACAGAGAAGCGTATTGTATTTAATAACATAATCCTAGTGTTTCTCAACCATCAAGGACTAATTCACTTTAGTTCTCTCGAATCAAAAGCGTTTACCAAAAACAATACGAAATCTCCAAGTAATTAATCCTGCTAAGGCATTAACTTATAAAATAGGGGTTGGTAATCCTATTTTCTTGTTACTACTCTCTTTTCCGAACATCAACCTTTCTTTCGAACAAGTTGCGTTTTAAGGCATATCCTCTATGTTTGCAACCACGAGAATTCAAGATAAGCGAA
>JAPEIP010000005.1:9109622-9136942 GCA_026120095.1 Capsicum chinense | reverse complement strand
CCTAGTGTTTCTCAACCATCAAGGACTAATTCACTTTAGTTCTCTCGAATCAAAAGCGTTTACCAAAAACAATACGAAATCTCCAAGTAATTAATCCTGCTAAGGCATTAACTTATAAAATAGGGGTTGGTAATCCTATTTTCTTGTTACTACTCTCTTTTCCGAACATCAACCTTTCTTTCGAACAAGTTGCGTTTTAAGGCATATCCTCTATGTTTGCAACCACGAGAATTCAAGATAAGCGAAGAGAGTATGATTTAAACAAATCAATGCATAATGAATTCAAAACCCAAAGTGATAGATTGTATGCCACAAGGCTTCCATGACCCTAACTAATAAACTTAGCTACTCATGAATAAAACGAAAATCATCACAAATATATTCATCATACCAAAAACTAGAAGACGATCTTGGTGTGCGAATAGTGAAACAAGAGAAAAACATTTTTCTCTCTCCACCCTAAGCCGCTATTCCCTTCTCAGAATACTACATAATAATTCAATAATGAATAAAAATTTAGCATTAAGCCTTTTAAAAATCTTTTCTCTCATAATTTCCTTCTAAGTCCCTAAACTAATTATAAATAACAAACTAGTCTTGGACATAGTTTCTAGGCACCACATTTGGTCCAGAGTGCTACTCTCTCTTGTGTCATATGTCATCCGCATTCCATAGTCCCATAGTGTCTTCATCTACCTCATTAATACCTGCAATTATGCTAATCACATCGATTAGCTCAATTACATAAAAGTAGAGTAAAAACATAAGAAACTAGGAACTTATTTCTCTAAACATAGCTAAAATATGGATAAATTATGGTGCTTAGGCGTATAAATACACCCAAGATCAAATAGCCCCCGATTTTGGAGGTGGGACTGGGGTTCGGGGGTATCGTGGGACAAAAATCAACCTGGGCGTGCCAGGGAGGCTGGGGAGTGTCATAGTATTTCCCATTTGTGTGGGCGGGGCTATTTGGTTGGTCAAATGGGCAAAACAACACGAATGGGGCATTTTGAGGCTAAATCGTTGTGCTATAGCCCACGATTTTGGGGTTAGGCCCGGGGTCCGGGGGTACCGTGGACCAAAAATCGATTTGGACATGCCAGAAAGGCTTGGGAGCGTTCTAGTGTTGCCTATTTATGTAGGTGTGGCCATTTGGTTGATCAAACGGTCAAAACGGTGAGAATAGGGCATTTTGGGGCAAAATTAGTGTGCTATAGCCCATAATTCCGAGGTGGGCCTGGGGTACGAGGGTGCCATAGGCCAAAAATCGACCAAGTCATGCCATAGAGGCTACAAAGCATCATAGTGTTGCTCATTTATGTGGGCGAGGCCATTTGGTTGGTCTAACGGGAAAAATGGCGTGAACAGGATATTTTAGGGCTAAATCGGTGTGCTATAAGCCCACGGTTTTAGGGGTAGGCCTGAGGTCCGGAGGTTCCATGGGTCGAAAATCGACTTTGGCATGCCAAGGAGGCTACAGAGTATCCTAGTATTACCCTTTTGAGTGGGCGGAGCCATTTGGTTGGTTAAACGGGCAAAACGGCACGAACAGGGCATTTTGGGGCTAAATCGGTGTGCTACTGCCCACGATTCCAGGGGTGGGCCTGGGTTCCGGGGGAACCGTGGGCCAAAAATTGACCTGGGCATGCTAGAGAGGTTGGGGAACATCTTAGTGTTGCCCGTTTGTATGGGAGGGGCCATTTGATTAGCCAAATATTCAAAACAGTACGAACAGGGAATTTTGGGTAGCCCACGGTTTTGGGTGTAGGCTCGGGGTTCGGGGATGCCATGGGCCAAAAATTGACCTGGGCATTCTAGGAAGGTTATGGAGCATCCCAGTGTTTCCCGTTGTATGGGCGGGGACATTTGGTTAGTCAAATGGGTAAAACGGCATGAACAGGGCAATTTTTTCCAAATCGGTGTGCTATAGCGCACGATGCCGGGGGTGAGCCCTAGTTTCAGGGGTGTCGTGGGCCAAAAATCGACCTGGGCATGCTGGGGAGGTTGGTGAGCATCCTAATGTTTCCTGTTTGTATAGGCAGGGCCATTTGGTTGGTTAAATAGGTGAAACAGCGTGAACGGGGCATTTTAGGGCCAAATCGGTATGCTACAACCTACGATTATGGGGATATGCCCACGGTCTGGGGGTGTTGTGGGCTGAAAAGTGACTTGGGCATTCCAGAGAAACTGGGGAGCATCTTAGTGTTACCTATTTGTGTTGGGAAGGCTATTTGGTTGGTTAAATGGGCAAAATGGCATTGACCGAGGCATTTTAGGGCTAAATCGATGTGCTTTAGACTACGATTCTAGGTGTGGGCCCAGGGTCTGGGTTTTTCATGGGCTGAGAATTGACCTGGGCATGATAGGTAGGCTGGGGAGCATCCTAGTGTTACCCGTTTATATGGGCGAGGCTGTGGTTGATCAAACAGGTGAAACAACGTGAAAGGGGTATTTTGGGGCTAAATCGGTGTGCTATTGCCCACAATTCCAGGGTGAGCTAGGGGTCCGGGGGTGCTGTGGGCCAAAAATCAATATGAGCGTGCCAGGGATGCGGGGGAGCACTCTAGTGTTTTTCGTTTGTGTGGGCGGGGTCATTTGGCTGGTCAAACGGGTAAAACGGTAAGAACAGGGGCATTTTGGGGCCAAATCGGTATGCTATAGCCCACGATTCCGGGTAGAGCCAGCGGTCGGGGGGTACCGTAGGTCGCTAATCGATCTGGACTTTCTAGGGAGATTGGGGAGCGTCTTATTATTTCCCGTTTGTGTGGGTGGGGCTATTTAGTTGGTAAACTGGCATGAACGGGAAATTTTGGGGCCAAATCGGTGTGCAATAGCCCCTACTTTTGGTGATGGTCCCGGGGTCCGGGGCTGCCGTAGGACAAAAATCAACCTGGGTATGCCAAGGAGGCTGGGGAGAATCCTAGTGTTTCCCGTTTGTGTGTGAGGGGCCATTTGGTTAGTTAAATGGGCGAAACAACGCCAACAAGATGTTTTGAGGCCAAATCAGTATGTTAAAACAGGGCATTTTGGGGCCAAATCGGTGTGCTATAGCCCACGATTCTAGGGGTGGGCCCGGGGTACAGGGTACCATAGGCTGAAAATTATCCTGGGCATGCCATGGAGGCTAGGGAGCATCCTAGTGTTGCCCGTTTATGTGGAAGGGTCCATTTGGTTGGTCTAACGGGCAAAATAGCACGAACAGGGTATTTTAGGGCTAAATTGGTGTGCTATAGCCCACGGTTTTTGGGGTGGGCCCGAGTGTCGGAGGTGCCATGGTCCTAAAATTAACTTCGGCATGACAAGGAGGTTGGGGAGTGTGCTAATGTTACCCTTTTGACTGGGCGGAGCCATTTGGTAGGTCAAACGGGCGAAACGGCATGAACGGAGCATTTTTGGGCCAAATCGGTGTGCTATTGGCCACGGTTTCGGGGGTGGGCCTAGGGTCAGGGGGAGTCATGGGCCAAAAATAGACCTGGGCATGCCAGGGAGGCTGGATAGCATCTTAATGTCTCCCATTTATGCGGAAGGGTCCATTTGGTTTGTCAAATAGGCAAAACGGCACAAATGGAGCATTTTGAGGCCAAATCAGTGTGCTATAATAGCCCATGGTTCTGGGGGTAGGCTCGAGGTTCGGGGGTGCCGGGGGATAAAAATTGACTAGGGCGAGCTAATAAAGGTAGGGAGCATCCTAAGGTTGCCTGTTTGTGTTGGCGGGGTAATTTGGTTTGTTAATCGGGCGAAATAGCACGAACGAGGCATTTTGGGGCCAAATTGGTATGCTATAGCCTACGGTTCTTGGGTGGGCTCGGAGTTTGGGTGTGCCAGGGTTTGAGAATTGACCTGGGTATGACAGGGAGGTTGGGAAACATTTTAGTGTTTTCCATTTGAATGGGTGAGGCCATTTGGTTAGTAAAACAAGTGAAACGACACGAACAGGGCATTTTAAGGCCAAATAGGTGTGCAATAGCCCACGGTTTTGGGGGTGGGCCTGGGGTTAGGGGTTTTCGTGTGCCAATAATCAACCTGGGTGTGGTTGGGAAGCTGGGGAGTATTCTAGTTTTGTCCGTTTGTGTGGGAGGGGCCATTTCATTTATCAAATGGTTGAAACGGAGTGAACAGAACATTTTGGGGCCAAATTGGTGTGCTATAGCCTATGGTTTCGGGGGTGGGCCCTGGGTTCGGGGTTCCATGGGACAAAAACTGGCTTGGGCATGCCAAAGAGGCTTGGGAGCATCCTAGTGTTTCCTGTTTATATGAGAGGGGCCATTTGGTTGGTCAAATAGGCAAAACGGTGCGAATAGGGCATTTTGGGGCCAAATCGGTGTGCTATAGCCTATGTTTTTGGGGTGGGACCGGGGTTTGGGGGTTCCATAGGCTGAAAATTGACTTAGGCGTGCCAAGGAGGCTAGGGAGCATCCTAGTGTTGCCCATTTAAATGGACGGGGCCATTTGGTTGTTCAAATAGGGAAAAAGTGCCAACAAGATATTTTAGGTCAAAATCAGTGTGCTATTGCCCATGGTTCTGGGGGTGGGCCTAGGGTTCGGGGGATCCCTGGAACAAAAATTGACCTGGGCATGCCAGGAAGGCTGGGGAGCGTCCTAGTGTATCTCTTTTGTGTGGGAGGGGTCATTTATTTTGTCAAACATGATAAATGGCGGGAATAGGGCATTTTGGGGCTAAATCGGTGTGCTATAGCCCACGGTTTTGGGAGTGGGCACGGGGTGCGAGGGTGGGTTCCATGTACCAAAAATTGACCTGGGCATGCTAGGGAATCTAGGGAGCATCCTAGTGTTGCCCGTTTCTGTTGGCCGAGCTATTTGATTGGTCAAATAGGTGAAACGGCGCAAACAGGGCATTTTGGGGCGAAATAGGTATGCTATATCCCACGCTTCTGGGGGTGAGCCCCGGGTTAGGGGGTGTCGTGGGCCAAAAATCGACCTGGGCATGTTAGGGAGGCTGGAGAGCATCCTAATATTGCTTGTTTGTGTATTCTAGGACATTTGGATGGTTAAACGGGCGAAACGGCACGAACGTTGCATTTTGGGGCCAAATCATTGTGCTACAGCCTACGGTTCTGGGGGTGAGCCCGAGGTTTGGGGGTACCGTGGGCCAAAAATTGACCTGGGGGTGCCAAGGAGGTTGGGGAGGAACCTAGTGTTTCCTGTTTGTGTGGGTGGGGCTATTTGGTTGATCAAACGTGTGAAATGATGCATACAGGGTATTTTGGGGCCAAAGGAGTGTGCTATAGCCGATGGTTTCAGGGATGGGCCCAGATTCCGAGGGTTGCGTGGGCCAAAAATCAATTTGGCCATGCCAGAGAGCATCCTCGTATCATCCGTTTATATGGGCGTGGCCATTTGATTGGTCAAACAGGAAAAAATGGCGCGAATGGGGCATTTTGGGTCAAACTCGGTGTGATATAGCCCATGGTTCCGAGTGTAGGCTAGGGGTCTGGGGGTGCCGTCGGTCAAAAATTGAACTAGGCATGTCAGGGAGGCTAAGGATCATCCTAGTATTTCCCTGTTTGTATGGGTGAGGCCATTTTGTTGGTCAAACATGCAAAAATTTAGGAACGGTTCATTTTAGGGCCAGGGAGCATCCTAGTGTTGCCCATTTGTGTGGGTGGGGCAATTTGGTTAGTCAAATAGGTGAAACGACGCAAACAGGGCATTTTTGGCCAAATTAGTGTTCTATAGCGCACGGTTCCGTAGGTGAGCCCTTGGTTCGGGGGTGCCGTGGGCCAAAAATCAACTTGGGCATATCGAGGAGGCTAGGGAGCATCCTAAAATTTCCCTTTTGTGTAGGGGGGCCCATTTTGTTTATCGAACGGGCAAAACGGTGCGAATGGTGTATTTTTGGTCAAGTCGATGTGCTATAGCCCATGGTTTCGGGGGTGAGCTAGGGGTCCGGGTGTACCATGGGCCAAAAATTGATATGAGCATTCCAGCGATGCTGGGGAGAGTCCTAGTGTTTCCCGTTTATGTGGGCGGGGCCATTTGGTTTATTAAACGGGTGAAACGGCACGAACGGGGTATTTTGGGGCCAAATCGGTGTGCAATAGCCCACAGTTATGGGAGTGGGCCTAGGGTTTGGGGTTTTCGTGGTCCAACAATCAACTTGAGCATGCCAGGGAGGCTTAAGAGCATCCTTGTGTTACCCGTTTGTGCGGGCAGGGCCATTTAGTTGGTCAAATGGCCAAAGTAGTGTGAACGGGGGATTTTGGGTCCAAATTGGTGAGCTATAGCCTATGGTTCCGGGGATAGGCCTTGGGTCCGGGGGTGCCGTCGGCCAAAAATTGAACTGGACATGCCATTGAGGGTAGGGAGAATCCTAGTGTTGCCTATTTATATGGGCGGGGCCATTTAGTTTGTCAAATGGGCGAAACGGTACAAATAAGATATTTTGAAGCCAAATTGGGGTGCTATAGCCCACGGTTTAGTGGTGGGTCTGGGGTTCGGGGGTACCATGGACAGAAAATCAACTTGGGCGTGCCAGGGCACATTCTAGTGTTGCCCATTGGAGTAGGCAGGGCCATTTGGTTATTCAAACGAACAAACAACGCGAACAGGGCATTTTGGGGCAAAATCGGTGTGCTATTGCTTACAGTTACGGTGTTGGGCTCGGGGTCTGCGGAAGCCATGGGCCAAAAATTGACCTGGGCATGCTAGGGAGGCTGGGTAGCATCTTAGTATTAACCCTTTGTATGGGCGGGGCCATTTAGTTAGTTAAATGTGTGAAACAGCGCGAACAGGGCATTTTGGGGCCAAATCAGTGGGCCCACGGTTCTGTGAGTGGGTTCGGGGTCCGAGCGTGCCGTGTGCTAAAAATTGACCTGGGCGTGCCAAGGAGGCTAGGGAGCATCCTAGTGCTGCCCGTTTGTGTTGGCGGGGCTATTTGGTTTGTCAAATAGGTGAAACGACAAGAACTAGGCATTTGGGGAAAAAATTGATGTGCTATAGCCCATGGTTCTAGTGGTGAGCCTCGGTTTTGAGGGTGTCATGGGCCGAAAATGAACCTAGGCATGCCGGGGAAGCTGGGGAGCATCCTAGTATTGCCCGATTTTGTGGGCGGGGCCATTTGGATGGTCAAATATGCAAAATAGTGCGAACGGGGCATTTTGGGGCCAAATCGATGTGCTCTAGCCTACGGTTCTGAGGGTGGGCCCGGAGTTTGGAGGTGCCGTGGGTCAAAAATCAACCTGGGTGCGCCAGGGAGGTTGGCGAGCATCCTAATGTTACCCATATATGTGGGTGGGGCCGTTTTGTTGGTCAAACAGGAGAAACAATGCGAACTGGGATTTTGGGGCCAAATCGGTGTGCTTTAGCCCACGGCTTCGGGGGTAGGCCCGGGGTTCGGGGGTGCCGTGGGCAAAAAATTGATCTTGAAGTGGTAGGGAGGATAGGGAGCATCCTAGTGTTGCCTATTTATGTTGACGGGGCAATTTGGTTGGTCAAACAGGAGAAACGACGCGACTAAGGCATTTTGCGGCCCAATCGGTGTGCTATAGTCCATGGTTCCATGGGTGGGCCCGGGGGCCGGGGGTGCCATGGACTGAAAATTGACCAGGGCATGCCAGGAAGGCTAGGGAACGTCCTAGTGTTGCCCGTTTATGTGGGCGGGGCCATTTTGTTGGATAAATGGGTGAAAGAGTGCGAATGAGGCAATTTAGGGCCAAAATCAGTGTGCTATAGCCCACGGTTTCGGGGGCAATCCCGGGGTTCGGGGATTTCGTGGGCTAAAAATTAACCTCGGCGTGCCAGGGAGCCTGGGTAGCATCCTAGTGTTGCATGTTTGTATGGGCGGGGCCATTTTGTTGGTCAAACAAGAGAAACAGGGCTATTTAGGGCCAAATCGGTATGCTATTGTCCACGATTCCGAGGGTTGGCCCTGGGATCCAGGGGTATTGTGGGTTGAAAATCGACCTGGGTGTGCCAGGGAGTCTAAGGAGCGTCCTAGTGTTGACTGTTTGTGTGGACGGGGTCGTTTGGTTGGTCAAATAGGCGAAACGGCTCAAACATTGTATTTTAGAACTAAATCATTGTGCTATAGCCCACGGTTCGAGGGGTGGGCCCGAGGTTTGGGGGACCCATAGGCCAAAAATCGACCTGGACGTGCCAGGAAGGAAGGGGAGCATCCTAGTGTTGCCTGATCTTATGGGCGGGGCCATTTGGTTGGTAAAACATGCAAAACAGTGCGAACGGGGCATTTTGGGGCCAAATCGTTGTGCTATAACCAACGGTTCCGGGGGTGGGCTCGGATTCCTGGGGTGCGGAGCGTCCTAGTATTGCCCATTTATATGGGCGTGGCCGTTTGGTTTGTCAAACGGGCAACACGACGCGAACAGAGCATTTTGGGGACAAATCGGTGTGCTATAGCACACGGCTCCAAGGGTAGGCCCGAGTTCCAGGGGTTTCATGGGAAAAAAATCATCCTGGACGTGCTAAGGAGGCTAGGGAGCATCCTAGGGTTGCCGGTTTATGTGGGCGGGGCCATTTGGTTGGTCAAACATGGGAAACAGGGTGAACAGGGCATTTTGGGGCCAAATCGGTGTGTTATAGCCCACGGTTTCGGGGGTAGGCCCAGGGTCCAGGGGAGTCGAGGGTTAAAAATCGACCCGTCCATTTCGGGAAGGTTAGGGAGCATCCCAGTGGTGTCTGTTTGTGTGGGCGGGGCCATTTCGGTGGTCAAATAGGCAGAACAGATTGAATGAGGCATTTGAGGGACAAATCGATGTGCTATAATAGCCCACGGTTCTGGGTGTGCCGGGGGACAAAAATTGACTAGGGCGAGCCAGTAAGGGTAGGGAGCATCCTAAGGTTGCCTGTTTGTATTGGCGGGGCCATTTGGTTTGTCAAATGGGAGAAACAGCACGAACAGGGCATTTTGGGGCCAAATTGGTATGCTATAGCCTTCATTTCCTAGTGTGGACCCGGGGTTCGGGTTTGCCATGGTCGGAGAATTGACCTGGGTATGACAGGGAGGTTAGGAAGATTTTTAGTGTTTCCCATTTTAATGGGTGGGGCCATTTGTTTAGTAAAACGAGTGAAACGGCACGAACGAGGCATTTTGGGGCCAAATAGGTGTGCAATAACCCACGGTTTTAGGGGTGAGCTTGGGGTTAGGGGTTTTCGTGTGCCAACAATCAACCTAAGCATGCTTGGGAGGCTGGGGAGCATCCTAGTTTTCTCATTTGTATGGGAGGGGCCATTTCATTTGTCAAATGGTTGAAACGGAGTGAACGGGACATTTTGGGGCCAAATTGGTGTACTATAGCCTACGGATCAAGGAGTGGGCCCTGGGTTCGGGCTTCCATGGGACGAAAAATGAGTTGAGCATGACAAAGAGGCTTGGAAGCATCCTAATGTATCCTGTTTATGTGGGAGGGGCCATTTGGTTGGTCAAACAGGCAAAACGGTGCGAACAGGGCATTTTGGTGCCAAATTGGTGTGCTATAGCCTACAGTTTTTGGGTGGGCCCAGGGTCTGGGGATGCCATAGGCTAAAAATTGACTTGGGCGTGCCAAGGAGGCTTGGGAGCATCCTAGTGTTGCCCATTTGAGTGGACAGGGACATTTGGTTGTTCAAATAAGGAAACAACGCTAACAAGGTATTTTAGGTCAAAATCAGAGTGCTATTGCCCACAGTTCCGGGGCTGGGCCTAGGGTTCGGGGGATCCCTAGGACAAAAATTGACCTGGGCATTCCAGGGAGGCTGGGAATCGTCCTAGTGTAGCTATTTTGTGTGGGAGGGGCCATTTAGTTTGTCAATCATGCGAAACGGCGCGAATAGGGAATTTTGGGGCTAAATCAGTGTGCTATAGCCCACGGTTTTGGGAGTGGGCACGGGGTCCGAGGGTGGGTTCCATGGGCTGAAAATCGACCTGGGCATGCTAGGGAGGCTAGGGATCATCCTAGTATTGCCCGTTTGTGTTGGCCGAGCCATTTGATTGGTCAAACAGGTGAAACGGTGCAAACAGGGCATTTTGGGGCCAAATAGGTGTGCTATAACCCACGCTTCTAGTGGTGAGCCCCGGGTTAGGGGGTGCCATGGGCCAAAAATTGACTTGGGCATGTCGGGGAGGCTGGAGAGCATCCTAATGTTACTTGTTTGTGTATTATCGGACATTTGGGTGGTCAAACGGGCAAAAAGGCACTAACGTTGGATTTTGGAGCCAAATCATTGTGCTATAGCCTACGGTTCCGGCGATGAGCCCGAGGTTCGGGGGTACCGTGGGCCAAAAATTGACCTGGGGGTGCCAGGGGGGTTGAGGAGGAACCTAGTCCTTCCTGTTTGTGTGGGCGGGCCATTTGGTTGATCAAACGTATGAAACGATGCGAACGGGGTATTTTGGGGCCAAATCAGTGTGCTATAGCCGATGGTTTCAGGGATGGGCCTAGATTTTGAGGGTTCCGTTGGCCAAAAATCAACTTAGGCACGCCAGAAAGCGTCCTCGTATCATCCGTTTATATGGGCGTGGCCATTTGATTTTCGAACAGGCAAAACGGCGCAAACGGGGCATTTTAGGGCAAACTCGGTGTGCTGTAGCCCATGGCTCCGAGGGTAGGCTAGGGGTCTGGGGGGTGTCGTGGGTCAAAAATTGACCTAGGCGTGTCAGGGAGGCTAAGGATCATCCTAGTGTTTCCCATTTGTGTGAGCGAGGCCATTTTGTTTGTCAAACGTGCAAAAATTCAGGAACGGTTCATTTTAGGGCCAAATAGGTATGCTATAGCCCACGGTTCTAGGGGTGGGCCCGGGTTCTGGGAGTCCCGTGGGTCTAAAATCGACCTGGGCATCCCAGGGAGGCTAGGGAGCGTCCTAGTGTTGCCCATTTGTGTGGGCGGGGCAATTTCATTAGTCAAACAGGCAAAACGGCGCAAACAGGGCATTTTTGGCCAAATTAGTATGCTATAGCGCACGGTTCCGTCAGTGAGCCCCTGGTTCGGGGGTTCCGTGGGCCAAAAATCAACCTGGGCATATCGAGGAGGCTGGGGAGCATTCTAAAATTTCCCGTTTATATAGGCGGGACCATTTTGTTTGTCGAACGGGAAAAATAGTGCGAATGGTGTATTTTGGGTCAAGTCTGTGTGCTATAGCCCACGGTTTCGGGGGTGACCCGGAGGTTCGGGGGTACCATGGACTGAAAATTGATATGAGCATTCCAGTGATGCTGGGGAGAGTCCTAGTGTTTCCCGTTTATGTGGGCGGGGCCATTTGGTTTGTTAAACGGGTGAAACGGCACGAACGGGGTATTTTGGGGCTAAATTGGTATGGAATAGCCCACAGTTATGGGATTGGGCCTAGGGTTTAGGGTTTTCGTGGGCTAACAATCAACTTGGGCATGCCAGGGAGGCTTAGGAGCATCCTTGTGTTACCCGTTTGTGTGGGTAGGGCCATTTAGTTGGTCAAATGGTCAAAGCAGTGTGAACGGGGAATTTTGGGTCTAAATTGGTGTGCTATAGCCCATAGTTCCGGGGGTAGGCCTTGGGTCCGGGGGTTCCGTCGGCCAAAAATCAAACTAGACATGCCATTGAGGCTAGGGAGCATCCTAGTGTTGCCTATTTATGTGGGCGGGGCCATTTAGTTTGTCAAATGGGCAAAACGGTATAAACGGGACATTTTGAGGCCAAATTCGGGTGCTATAGCCCACGGTTTAGTGGTGGGTCTGGGGTGCGGGGGTGCCATGGACAGAAAATAAACTTCAGCGTGCCAGGGTACATTCGAGCATTGCCCATTTGAGTAGGCGGGGCCATTTTGTTATTCAAACGAACAAACGACGCGAACAGAGCATTTTGGGGCAAAATCGGTGTGCTATTGCTTACGGTTTCGGGGTTGAGCTTGGGGTCTGGGGGAGCCGTGGGCCAAAAATTGACTTGGACATGCCAGGGAGGCTGGGGAGCATCTTAGTATTGACCCTTTGTATGGGCGGGGCCATTTAGTTGGTCAAACATATGAAACGGCGCGAATAGGGCAATTTGGGGCCAAATCAGTGGGCCTACGGTTCTGGGGGTGGGTTCGGGGCTCGAGCGTGCCGTGTGCGAAAAATTGACCTGGGCGTGCCAAGGAGCCTAGGTATGTCGGGGAGGCTGGGGAGCATACTAATGTTGCTCGTTTGTGTAGTCGGGGACATTTGGTTAGTCAAACAGGTAAAACGGCACGAACGGTGCATTTTAGGGCCAAGCATTGTACTATAGCCCACTGTTTCGAGGGTGAGATCGAGGTTCGGGGGTGCCTTGTGCTGAAAATTGACCTAGGCATGCCAGGAAGGTTGGGGAGAATCCTAGTGTTTCCCATTTGTATGGGCGGGGATATTTGGTTGGTCAAACATGCAAAATGGTGTGAACGGGGAGTTTTGGGGCTAAATTGGTATGCTATAGCCTACGGTTTTGGGGGTGGGCTTGAAGTCCGGAGGTTCTGTGGGCCAAAATCTAACCTAGGCGCACCAGGGAGGCTGCGAAGCATCCACGTATTATTTGTTTATGTGGGTGGTGCCATTTGGTTGGTCAAAAAGGAAAAACGGCACGAATGGGGCATTTTGGGGCCAAATCGGTGTACAATAGCCCACGGTTCTGGGTGTGGTCCCAGGGTTTGGGGTTTCTGTCAGCCAGCAATCAATATAGGCATTCCAGGGAGGCTGGGGAGCATCCTAGTATTACCCGTTTGTGTGGGCAGGGCCATTTAGTTTGCCAAATGGTTGAAAAGATGTGAACAGGGCATTTTGGGTCCAAATTGGTGTGCTATAGCCCACGGTTCCGGGGGTGGGCCCTAGGTTCAGGGTGCCATGGGATGAAAATCAAAATGAGCATTCCATAGAGGCTTGGGAGCATCCTAGTGTTGCCTATTTATGTGGGCAGGGCTATTTGGTTGGTCAAATGGGCGAAACGGTGCGAACGGAGAATTTTGGGGCCAAATTATGGTGCTATAGCCCATGGTTTGGTGGTAGGTCCGGGGTCCGGGGGTGCCATGGGCCTAAAATCAACTTGGGTGTGCTAGGGAGCATTCTAGTATTGCCTTTTTGAGTGGGCGGGGCCATTTCATTGTTCAAACAAGCAAACTGCGCGAATATGGCATTTTCGGGCAAAATTGGTGTGCTATTGCGAATGGTTTCGGGGTTGGGCTCGGGGGGGAACCGTGGGACAAAAATCAACCTGGGCATCCCAGGGAGGCTGGGGAACATCTTAGTATTGACCCTTTGTTTAGGCGGGGCCATTTAGTTGGTCAAATGTGTGAAACGGCACAAATAGGGCATTTTGGGGCCAAATCGATGGGCCCACGGTTCTGGGGTGGGTCTGGAGTACGGGGGTGCCATGGGCTAAATATCGACTTGGACGTGCCAAGGAGGCTAGGGAGCGTCCTAGTGTAGCCCGTTTGTGTTGGTGGGGCCATTTGGTAGGTTAAACAGGTGAAATGGCATAAACCAGGCATTTGGGGGCCAAATCAATGTGCTATCGCCTACGGTTCTCGGGGTGAGCCCCGGTTTCGAGGGCGCCATGGGCTGAAAATCAACCTAGGAATGTTGGGGAGGCTGGGGAGCATACTAATATTGCCTGTTTGTGTAGTTGGAGACATTTGGTTAGTCAAATAGGTGAAACGACACGAATGGTACATTTTGGGGCCAAATCATTGTGCTATAGCCCACGGTTCTAGGGGTGACCCCTAGGTCCGGGGGTGACGTGGGCCGAAAATTGACCTGGGTGTGCTAGGAAGGTTGGGGGGAATTCTAGTATTACCCGTTTGTGTGGGCGGGGCCATTTGGTTGGTCAAGTGTGCAAAATGGGGTGAACGGGGAGTTTTGGGGCTAAATTGGTGTGCTATAACCTATGGTTTTCGGGGTGGAGTTGGAGTCTGGAGGTGCCGTAGGCCGAAAACCAACCCGGGCACACCATGGAGGCTGGGGAGCATCCTAGTGTTACCCATTTATGTGGGCGGGGCTATTTGGTTGCTCAAACTGGCAAAACGGTCCGAACGTGACATTTTAGGTCTAAATCAGTATGCTATAGCCCACAGCTCTGGGGGTAGGCCCGGGATTTGGGGGTATTGTGCACCAAAAATAAACCTAGCCATGCCAGGGAGGCTGTAGAGCGTCCTAGTATTGCCTGTTTGTTTGGGAGGGGCCATTTGGGTGGTCAAACAGGCTAAATGGCGTGAATGGGTCATTTTGGGGCCAAATCGGTAAGCTATAGTTCACGATTCCGAGGGTCGGCCTGGGTTTCGGGGGTGCCGTGGGCCAAAAACTTACCTGGGTGTGCCAGGAAGGCTGGGGAGCATCCTAGTGTTGCCCGTTTGTGTAGATGGGGCCATTTGGTGGTCAAAATAGAGAAACAGCGTGAATGGGGCTATTTGGGTCCAAATCAATGTGCTATAGCCTACTGTTCCAGGGGTGGGGACCAGGGTTTGGGGGTGCCGTAGGTTAAAAATCGACCTGGGCATGTAGGGAGGCTAAAAAGCATCGTATGGCCGTTTGTGTGGTCGGGGCCATTTTATTGGTCAAATGCGCGAAAAGGTGTGAATGGGACATTTTGGGGCTAAATCGGTGTGCTATAGCCCACGGTTCCCAGGGTGAGCTTGGGGTCCGGGGGGCCCGTTGATCAAAAATCCACTTCGGGGTGCCAGGGAGGCTGAGGATCATCCTAGTGTTGCCCGTTTGTGTGGCCAAGGCCATTTGGTTGGTGAAACGGGCAAAACTGCACGAACGGGGCATTTAGGGGCCAAGTCGGTGTGCTAGAGCCTACGATTCTGGGGGTGGGCTCGGGATCTGGGGGTTCCGTGGTTCAAAAATTGACCTAGGCATGCTAAAGGCTGGGGTGCATCCTAGTATTGCCCGTTTGAGTGGGCGGGGCGATTTGGTTAGTCAAATGAGCCAAATGGCACAAACGGGGCATTTTGGGACAAAATCAGTGTGCTATAGCCCACGATTCCAAAGGTGGGCCCAGGGTACGGGGGTACCATGGGCCAAAAATTGACCTGGGCATGCTAGGGAGGCTGGCGAGCATCCTAGTATTGACCGTTTGTATGGGAGGCCCATTTGGTTGGTCAAACGGGCGATATGGTGCGTACGGGGCATTTTGGGTCCAAATCGATGTGCTATAGCCCATGGTTCCGAGGGTGGGGCTGGGGGTCCGGGGGTGCCATGGGCCGAAAATTGACCGGGCTGTGCCAGGGAGACTAGGGAGCATTCTGGTGTTGCGCGTTTATGTGGGAGGGGCCATTTGGTTGGTTAAACGGGCAAAATGGCACGAATGGGACATTTTAGGGCCAAATCAGTGTGCTTTAGCTCATGGTTTCAGGGGTGGGCCCGAGGTCTAGGGGAGGTGTGGGCTGAAAATGGACCTGGGTGTGCCAGGGAGGTTGGGGAGCATCCTAGTATTGCCCGATTTTATGGGCGGGTCCATTTGGATGGTCAAATATGCGTAGGGCTAAATCGATGTGCTCTAGCCTATGGTTCTAAGGGTGGGCCCGGAGTTTGGAGGTGTCGTGGGTCAAAAATCCACCGAGGTGTGCCAGGGAGGTTGGCGAGCATCCTAGTGTTACCCATATATGTGGGCGGGGCCATTTTGTTGGTTAAACAGGAGAAACAATGCAAACTGGGCATTTTGGGGCCAAATCGGTGTGCTTTATCCCACAACTTTAGGGGTAGGCCCGAGGTTTCGGGGTGCCGTGGGCAAAAAATTGATCTTGAAGTGGTAGGGAGGCTAGGGAGCATCCTAGCGTTGCCTGTTTGTGTTGATGGGGAAATTTGGTTGGTCAAACAGGAGAAAAGGCGCGACCAAGGCATTTTGTAGCCAAATCGATGTGCTATAGCCCATGGTTCCATGGGTGGGCCCGAGGGCCGGGGGTGCCATGGGCTGAAAATCGACCAGGGCGTGCCAGGGAGGCTGGAGAGCATCCTAATATTGCTCGTGTATGTGGGAGGGGCCATTTTGTTGGATAAATGGGTGTTACAGTGCGAATGAGGCAATTTAGGGCCAAAATTAGTGTGCTATATAGCCCACGGTTTCGGGGGTAGTCCCGGGGTTCGGGGATTTTATGGGCCAAAAATTGACCTCGGCATGCCAAGGAGCCTGGGTAGCATCCTAGTCTTTCATGTTTGTGTGGGAGGGGCCATTTCGTTGGTCAAACAAGAGAAACAGGGCTATTTAGGGCCAAATCGGTGTGCTATTATCCACGATTCCGAGGGTTGGCCCTGGGATCCAGGGGTATCGTGGACCAAAAATCGACCTGGGTGTGCCAGGGAGTCTAGGGAGTATCCTAGTGTTGACTGTTTTTGTGGACGGGGCCATTTGGTTGATCAAATGGGCGAAACGGCTCAAACATTATATTGTAGAGCCAAATCATTGTGCTATAACCCACGGTTCCAGGGGTGGGCCCGAGGTTTGGGGGTCCCATAGGCCAAAAATCGACCTGGGCGTGCCAGGGAGGTTGGGGAGCATCCTAGTGTTGCTTGATCTTATGGGCGGGGCATTTTAGGGCCAAATCGTTGTGCTATAACCTATGGTTCCGGGGGTGGGCCCGGATTCCAGGGGTGCCATGGATCTAAAATCAACCTGGGCATGCCAGGCAGGTTGCGGAGCATTTTGGGGCCAAATCGGTGTGCTATAGCACACGGTTCCAAGGGTAGGCCCGAGTTCCGGGGGTTTCATGGTTAAAAAATTATCCTGGACGTGCTAAGGAGGCTTGGAAGCATCCTAGTGTTGCCGGTTTATGTGGGCGGGGCCATTTGGTTAGTCAAACATGAGTAATAGGGTGAACAGGGCATTTTGGGGCCAAATCTGTGTGTTATAGCCCACGGTTTTGGGGGTAGGCCTAGGGTCCGGGGGATTCAAGGGTTAAAAATCGACCTGTACATTTTGGAAAGGTTAGGGAGCATCCCAGTGGTGTCCGTTTGTGTAGGCGAGGCCATTTGGGTGGTCAAATAGGCCAAACAGATTTTAAGAGGCATTTGAGGGCCAAATCGATGTGCTATAATAGCCCACGGTTCTGGGGGTGGGCCCGAGGTTCGGGGGTGCCAGGGGAGAAAAATTGATTAGGGCAAGCCAGTAAGGGTAGAGAGCATCCTAAGGTTGCCTGTTTGTGTTGGCGGGGCCATTTGGTTTGTCAAACGGGAGAAACAGCAAGAATAGGACATTTTGGGGCCAAATTAGAATGCTATAGACTTCGGTTCCAGGTGTGGGCCCAGGGTTCGGGTTTGCCATGGTCAGAGAATCGACCTGGGTATGACAGGGAGGTTGGGAAGCTTTTTAGTGTTTCCCATTTGAATGGGTGGGGCCATTTGGTTAGTAGAATGAGTGAAACAGCACGAATGGGGAATTTTGGGGCTAAATAGGTGTGCAATAGCCCATAGTTTTGGGGGTGGGCCTGGGGTTAGGGGTTTTCATATGCCAACAATCAACCTGGGCGTGCTTGGGAGGCTGGGGAGCATCCTAGTTTTGCCCATTTGTGTGGAAGGGGCCATTTCATTTGTTAAATGGTAGAAATAGAGTGAACGGGACATTTTGGGGCTAAATTGGTGTGCTATAGCCTATGGTTCCAGGAGTGGGCCCTGGGTTCGGGGTTCCATGGGACGAAAACTGACTTGGGCATGCGAAAGATGCATAGGAGCGTCCTAGTGTCTCCTGTTTATGTGGGAGGGGCCATTTGGTTGGTCAAACAGGCAAAACAGTGCGAACAGGGCATTTTGGGGCCAAATCGGTGTGCTATAGCCTACGGTTTTAGGGTGGGCCCGGGGTTCGGGGGTGCCTCAGGCTGAAAATTGACTTGGGCGTGCCAAGGAGGCTGGGGAGCATCCTACTATTGCCCATTTGAGTGGACGGGGCCATTTGGTTTTTCAAACAGGGAAACAACGCCAACAAGGTATTTTAGGTCAAAATCAGTGTGCTATTGCCCACGGTTCCGGGGGTGGTCCTAGGGTTCGGGGGATCCTTACGACAGAAATTAACCTGAGCATGCCAAGGAGGTTGGGGAGCGTCCTAGTGTACCTCTTTTGTGTGAGAGGGGCCATTTAGTTTGTCAATCATGCAAAACGGTGCGAACAGGGAATTTTGGGGCTAAATCGGTGTGCTATAGCCCATGGTTTTGGGAGTGGGCACGGGGTCCGAGGGTGGGTTCCATGGGCCGAAAATCGACCTGGGCATGCTAGAGAGGCTAGGGAGCATCCTAGTATTGCCCGTTTGTGTTGGCCGAGCCATTTGATTGGTCAAACTGGTGAAACGGTGCAAATAGGGCATTTTGGGGCCAAATAGGTGTGCTATATCCGACGCTTCTGGTGGTGAGCCTCGGGTTAGGGGGTGCCGTAGGCGAAAAATTGACCTGGGCATGTCGGGGAGGCTGGAGAGCATCCTAATGTCACTTGTTTGTGTATTTTAGGACATTTAGGTGGCCAAACGGGCGAAAAGGCACGAACGTTGCATTTTGGGGCCAAATTATTGTGCTATAGCCTACGGTTCCGGGGGTGAGCCCGAGGTTCGGGGGTACCGTGGGCCAAAAATTGACCTGGGGGTGCCAGGGGAGTTGAGGAGGAACCTAGTGTTTCCTGTTTGTGTGGGCGGGGCCATTTGGTTGATCAAACGTGTGAAACGATGCGAATGGGGTATTTTGGGGCCAAATCGGTGTGCTATAGCCGACGGTTTCAGGGATGGGCCTAGATTCCGAGGGTGCCGTGGGCCGAAAATCAACTTAGGCACGCCAGAGAGCATCCTCGTATCGTCTGTTTATGTGGGCGTGGCTATTTGATTGTTTAAATAGGCAAAACGGCGCAAACGGGGCATTTTGGGTCAAACTCGGTGTGTTGTAGCCCATGGCTCCGAGGGTAGGCTAGGGATCTGGGGGTGTCGTGGGTCAAATATCGACCTAGGAATGTCAGGGAGGCTAAGGATCATCCTAGTGTTTCCCGTTTGTGTGAGCGAGGCCATTTTGTTGGTCAAACGTGCAAAAATTCAGGAACGGTTCATTTTAGGGCAAAATAGGTATGCTATAGCCCACGGTTCTAGGGGTGGGCCAGGGGTCTGGGAATCCCGTGAGTCTAAAATCGACCTGGGCATACCAAGGAGGCTAGGGAGCATCCTAGTGTTGCCCATTTGTGTGGGCGGGGCAATTTGGTTAGTCAAACAGGCGAAACGGTGCAAACAAGGCGTTTTTGGCCAAATTAGTGTGCTATAGCGCACGGTTCCGTGGGTGAGCCCCTGGTTCGAGGGTGTCATGGGCCAAAAATCAACCTGGGCGTATCGAGGAGGCTGGGGAGCATCCTAAAATTTTCCGTTTATGTAGGCGGGACCATTTTGTTTGTCGAACGGGTAAAACAATGTGAATGGTGTATTTTGGATCAAGTCGGTGTACTATAGCCCACGATTTCGGGGGTGAGCAGGGGTCCAGGGGTACCATGGGCCGAAAATTGATATGAGCATTCCAGTGATACTAGGGAGAGTGCTAGTGTTTCCCGTTTATGTGGACGGGGTCATTTGGTTTGTTAAACGGGTGAAACGGCACGAACGGGGTATTTTAGGGCCAAATCGGTATGCAATAGCCCACAGTTATGGGAGTGGGACTAGGGTTTGGGGTTTTCGTGGGCCAAAAATCAACTTGGGCATGCCAGGGAGGCTTAGGAGCATCGTTGTGTTAACTGTTTGTGTGGGCAGGGCCATTTAGTTGGTCAAATGGTCAAAGCAGTGTGAACGGGGCATTTTGGGTCCAAATTGGTGTGCTATAGCCCATGGTTCTGGGGGTAGGCCTTGGGTCCGGGGGTGCCGTCGGCCAAAAATCAAACTGGACATGCCATTGAGGCTAGGGAGCATCCTAGTGTTGCCTATTTGTGGGCGGGGCCATTTAGTTTGTCAAATGGGCGAAATGGTACAAACGGGACATTTTGAGGCCAAATTAGGGTGCTATAGCCCACGGTTTAGTGGTGGGTCTGGGGTTCGGGGGTGCCATGGACAGAAAATCAACTTGGACGTGCCAGGGCACATTCTAGTGTTGCCCATTTGAGTAGGCGGGGACATTTGGTTATTCAAATGCACAAACGACACAAACAGAGCATTTTGGGACAAAATCGGTGTGCTATTGCTTACGGTTCTTGGGTGCGAACAGGGCATTTTGGGGCCAAATCAGTGGGCCTATGGTTCTGGGGGTGGGTTCGGGGTCCGAGCATGCCGTGTGCTAAAAATTGACCTGGGCGTTCCAAGGAGCCTAGGGAGTATCCTAGTGCTACCCGTTTGTGTTGGCGGGGCCATTTGGTTGGTCAAACAGGTGAAACGGCACGAACCGGGCATTTGAGGGACAAATCGATGTCCTATAGCCCACGGTTCGAGTGGTGAGCCCGGTTTTGGGGGTGTCGTAGGCCAAAAATCAACCTAGGCATGCCGGGGAGGCTGGGTAGCATACTAATGTTGCCTGTTTATGTATTCGGGGACATTTGGTTAGTCAAACAGGCGAAACAGCACGAACGGTGCATTTTAAGGCCAAGCATTGTTCTATAGCCTACGGTTTTGATGGTGAGATCGAGGTTCGAGGGTGCCTTGTGCCGAAAATAGACCTAGGCATGCCAGGAAGGTTGGGGAGAATCCTAGTGTTTCCCGCTTGTATGGGCGGGGATATTTGGTTGGTCAAACATGCAAAACGGTGTGAACGGGGAGTTTTGGGGCTAAATTAGTGTGCTATAGCCTACGGTTTTGGGGGTGGGCTCGGAGTCCAGAGGTTCTGTGGGCCAAAATCCAACCTAGACGCAGCAGGGAGGCTGCGAAGCATCCTCGTATTATTTGTGTATGTGGGCGGTGCCATTTGGTTGGTTAAAAAGGAAAAACGGCACGAACGGGGCATTTTGGGGCCAAATCAATGTACAATAGCCCACGGTTCTGGGGGTGGTCCCAGGGTTTGGGGTTTCTGTCGGCCAAAAATCAATATAGGCGTTCCAGGGAGGCTGGGGAGCATCCTAGTGTTACCCGTTTGTGTGGGCAGGGCCATTAATTCGCCAAATGGTTGAAACGATGTGAATAGGGCATTTTGGATCTAAATTGGTGTGCTATAGCCTACGGTTTTGGGGGTGGGCCCTGGGTCTAGGGTTCCGTGGGTCGAAAATCAAAATGAGCATTCCATAGAGGCTTGGGAGCATCCTAGTGTTGGCTATTTATGTGGGGCAGGGCCATTTGGTTGGTCAAATGGGCCAAACGGTGCGAACGGGGAATTTTGGGGCCAAATTGTGGTACTATAGCCCATGGTTTGGTGGTGGGTCCGGGGTCCGGGGGTGCCATAGGCCGAAAATCAACTTGGGTGTGCCAAGGAGCATTCTAGTGTTGCCCTTTTGAGTGGGCGTGGCGATTTCGTTGTTCAAACAAGTAAACAGCGCGAACATGGCATTTTCAAGCAAAATCAGTGTGCTATTACGCACGGTTTCGGGGTTGGGCCCGGGGGGGAACAGTGGGACAAAAATAGACCTAGGCATCCCAGGGAGGTTGGGGAACATCTTAGTGTTGACCCTTTTTTTAGGTGGGGCCATTTAGTTGGTCAAATGTGTGAAACAGCGTGAATAGGGCATTTTGGGGCCAAATCAATGGGCCTACAGTTCTGGGGGTGGGTCAGGAGTACGGGGGTGCCGTGGGCTGAATATCGACCTGGACGTGCCAAGGAGGCTAGGGAGCATCCTAGTGCAGCCCGTTTGTGTTGGTTGGGCCATTTGGTTGGTTAAACAGGTGAAACGACATAAACCAGGCATTTGGGGGCCAAATCAATGTGCTATCGCCTACGGTTCTAGGGGTGAGCCCCAGTTTCTGGGGTGTCGTGGGCTGAAAATTAACCTAGGCATGTTGGGGAGGCTGGGGAGAATACTAATTTTGCCCATTTGTGTAGTCGGGGATATTTGGTTAGTCAAATAGGCAAAACGGCATGAATGGTGCATTTTGGGGCCAAATCATTGTGCTATAGCCCACGGTTCTGGGGGTGAGCCCGAGGTCTGGGGGTGCCGTGGGCCGAAAATCAACCTGGGTGTGCCGTGGGCCGAAAATCGACCTAGGCGTGCCAGGAAGGTTTGGGGGAATCCTAGTATTACCCGTTTATGTGGGTGGAGCCATTTGGTTAGTCAAGCGTGCAAAACGGTGTGAATGGGTAGTTTTGGGGCTAAATTGGTGTGCTATAGCCTACGGTTTTAGGGGTGGACTCGAAGTCTGGGGGTACCGTGGGCCAAAAACCAACTCGGGTACGCCATGGAGGCTGGGGAGCATCCTAGTATTACCCGTTTATGTGGGCGGATCTATTTGGTTGCTCAAAGTAGCAAAACGGTGCGAACGGGGCATTTTAGGTCTAAATCAGTGTGCTATAGCCCACGGCTCTGGGGGTAGGCCCGGGATTTGGAAGTATTGTACGCCAAAAATGAACCTAGTCGTGCCAAGGAGGCTGTAGAGTGTCCTAGTGTTGCCCGTTTGTGTGGGAGGGGCCATTTGGGTGGTCAAATGGGCTAAATGGCGTGAATGGGTCATTTTGGGGCCAAATCGGTAACCTATAGTTCACGATTCTAGGGGTGGGCCTGGGGTTCGGGGGTGCCGTGGGCCTAAAATTTACCTGGGTGTGCCAGGAAGGCTGGGGAGCATCCTAGTATTGCCCGTTTGTGTGGACGGGGCCGTTTTGTTGGTCAAAATAGAGAAACAGAATGAATGGGGCTATTTGGGTCCAAATCAGTGTGTTATATCCTACTGTTCTAGGGGTGGGGACCAGGGTTCGGGGGTGTCGTGGGTTAAAAATTGACCTGGGCGTATAGGGAGGCCATTTTATTGGTCAAATGCGTGAAAAGGCGTGAATGGGACATTTTAGGGCTAAATTGGTGTGCTATAGCCCATGGTTCCCAGGGTGAACTTGGGGTCCGAGGGTGAGCTCGGGGTCCGGGGGGTCTGTTGATCAAAAATCCACTTCGGGGTGCCAGGGAGGCTGAGGATCGTCCTAGTGTTTCCCGTTTCTGTGGTCGGGGCCATTTGGTTGGTGAAACGGGCAAAACAGCACGAACGGGGCATTTAGAGGTCAAGTCAGTGTGCTAGAGCCTACAATTCTGGGGGTGGGCTTGGGACCTGGGGGTTCCGTGGTTCAAAAATTGACCTGGGCATGCTAAGGGCTGGGGTGCATCCTAGTATTGTCCGTTTGAGTGGGCGGGGCCATTTGGTTAGTCAAACGAGCCAAATGGCGTAAGCGGGGCATTTTGGGACAAAATCAGTGTGCTATAGCCCACAGTTCCAAAGGTGGGCCAAGGGTACGGGGGTACCATGGGCCAAAAATTGACTTGGGCATGCTAGGGAGGCTGGCGACAATCCTTGTATTGCCCGTTTGCATGGGAGGCCCATTTGGTTGGTCAAACAGGAGAAACGACGCGACCAAGGCATTTTACGGCCAAATCGGTGTGCTATAGCACATGGTCCCATGGGTTAGCCCGGGGTTCGGGGGTGCCATGGGCTGAAAATCAACCAGGGCGTGCCAGGGAGGCTGAGGAGCGTCCTAGTATTGCCCGTTTATGTGGGCGGGGCCATTTTGTTGTATAAATGGGTGAAACGGTGCAAATGAGGCAATTTAGGGCCAAAATCAGTGTGCTATAGCCCACGGTTTCGGGGATAGTCCCAGGGTTCGGGGAGTCCATGGGCCAAAAATTGACCTAGGCATGCTAGGGAGCCTGGGTAGCATCCTAGTGTTGCATCTTTGTGTGGGCGGGGCCATTTTATTGGTCAAACAAGAGAAACAGGGCTATTTAGGGCCAAATTGGTGTGCTATTATCCACGATTCCGAGGGTTGGCCCTGGGATCCAGGGGTATCGTGGGCCGAAAATCGACCTGGGTATGCCAGGGAGTCTAGCGAGCATCCTAGTTTTGACTGTTTGTGTGGACAGGGCCATTTGGTTGGTCAAATGGGCGAAACGACTTAAACATTGTATTTTAGAGCTAAATCATTGTGCTATAGCCCACGGTTCCAGGGATGGGCCCAAGGTTTGGGGGTCCCATAGGCCAAAAATTGACCTGGGCATTCCAGGAAGGTTGGGGAGCATCCTAGTGTTGGCTGATCTTATGGGCGGGGCCATTTGATTGGTCAAACGTGCAAAACAGTGCGAACAGAGCATTTTGGGGCTAAATTGTTGTGCTATAACCTACGGTTCTGGGGGTAGGCTCGGATTCTAGGGGTGTCGTGGAACTAAAATCAACCTGGGTGCGCCAGGCAGGTTGCAGAGCGTCCTACTTTTGCTCGTTTATATGGGCGGGGCCATTTGGTTTGGCAAACGGGCAAAACCGCGCGAATGGAGCATTTTGTGGCAAAATCGGTGTGGTATAGCATACGGCTCCGAGGGTAGGCCCGAGTTCCGGGGGTTTCATTGGTAAAAAATCATCCTGGATGTGCTAAGGAGGCTAGGGAGCATTCTAGTGTTTCCAGTTTGTGTGGGCAGGGCCATTTGGTTGGTCATACATGAGAAACAGGGCGAACAGGACATTTTGGGGCCAAATCGGTATGTTATAGCCCACGGTTTTGAGGGTAGGGTAAGGGTCCGGGGGAGTCGAGGGTTAAAAATTGACCCGGGCATTTTGGGGAGGTTAGGGAGCATCCCAGTAGTATCTATTTGTGTGGGCGGGGCCATTTGGGTGGTCAAATAGGCAAAACAGATTTAATGAGGCATTTGAGGGCCAAATCGATGTGCTATAGTTCATGGTTCTAGGGGTGGGCCTGGGGTTCGGGGGTGCTATAGGCCATAAATTGACCTGGGCATGCCAGGGAGGCTGGGGAGCATCCTAGTGTGGCCCATTTGTGTCGACGGGGCCATTTTTATAGTTAAACGAGAGAAATGGCACAATCGGGGCTATTGGGGGCCAAAACAGTGCGCTATAGCCTGCAGTTTTGGGGGTGGGTCCGGGTTCGAGGGTGCCATGGGTCAAAAATCAACCTGGGCGTGCCAGGGAAGCTTAGGAGCATCCTAGTGTTGCTCGTTTGTGTGGGCGAGGCCGTTTGATTGGTCAAACGGCGCGAACGGGGCATTTTGGGGTTAAATCTGTGTGCTATAGCCCACGATTCTGGGGGTGGACTCGGGGTTCGGGGGTGGCATGGACCGATGATCGACCAGGGCATTCCAGAGCGGCTGCGGATCATCCTAGTGTTGCCCGTTTTTGTGGTCGGAGCCATTTTGTTGGTTTAATAGGTAAAAAGGCGCGAACGGGGAATTTTGGGGCCAAATCGGTATTCCATGGGCTGAAAATTGGCTTGGGCGTGCCAGGGAGGTTAGGGAGCGTCCTAGTGTTGCCTAGTTTTGTGGACGGAGTTATTGGTTTGGGCAAACAGGTGAAACAGCGTAAACGGGGCATTTTTTGGCAAAATTAGTGTGCTATAGCCCACGGTTTTGGGTGTGGGCCTGGGGTCCGGGTGTGCCATAGGCTGAAAATCGACAAAGGCATGCTAGGTATGCTACCATTTGTGTGGGCGGGACCATTTGGTTTGTCAAACGGGCAAAAAAAAGTGAATGAGGTACTTTGGGGCCAAATCAGTGTACTATAGCCCACGGTTCTGGGGGAGGGCCTGAGGTTCGGGGGTGCCATGGGTCAAAAATTGAACTGGCATACCAGGGAGGTTGGGAAGCATCCTACTATTACCCGTTTGTGTGGACGAGGCCATTTGGTTGGTCAAATAGGCGAAACGGCGCAAACAGTGTGTTTTGGGGCTAAATCGATGTTCTATAGCTCACCGCTCTGGGGGTGGGCCCGGGGTTTGGGGGTTCTGTAGGCTGAAAATCGACCAGGGCATGCCAAAGAGGCTGGGGAGTGTCCTATTAGTCCCCGTTTATGTGGGCGGGGCCATTTCATTGGTCAATCAATAGAAACGGCGCGAATGTGGCATTGTGGGGCCAAATCAGTTTGCTATTGCCCACGGTCCCGAGGGTGGGCCCGGGGTTCAAGGGTGCCGTGGACCAAAAATTGACTTGGGCATGCTAGGAAGGCTTGGGAGCATCCTAGTGTTGGTCGTTTGTGTGGGCGTGGCTATTTGGTTGGTCAAATGGGTGAAACGGCCCGAACGGGGTATTTTGGGGCCAAATCGATGTGCTATAACCCATGGTTTCGAGGGTGGACCCGGGGTCCGGCGGTGTCGTAGTAAAAAAATCAACCTAGGCTGGCCAGGAAGGCTGGGGAGCAACCTAGTGTTTCCCGTTTATGTAGTCACGACGATTTGGTTGGTCAAACGGACGAAATGACATGAATAGGGAATTTTGAGGCCAAATTAATGAGTTATAGTAAACGGTTTCGGGGGTGGGCCTGGGGTCCAGGGGTTTCATGGGCTGAAAATCGACATGGACGTGCTAGAGAGGCTAGGGAGTGTCCTAGCTTTGCCTATTTTTGTAGGCGGGGCCATTTGGTTGGTTAAATGGGCGAAACAGCGTGAATGGGGCATTTTATGGCCAAATCAGTGTGCTATAGCCCACGGTTCTGAGGGTGGGCCTGGGGTCCGAGTGTGACGTGGCCTGAAAATTAACCTGGGCGCGCTAGGGAGACTGCCGTTTGTGTGGGTGGGGCTATTTGGTTGGTCAAACAGGCAAAACAGCGAGAACGAGCCATTTTGTGGCCAAATCGGTGTGCTATAGCCTACTATTCCGGGGGTGATGTGGGTTAAAAATCAACCTGAGCTTGCCAGAGAGGCTGGTGAGCATTCTAGTGTTCCCCGTTTGTGTGGCCGGATCTATTTTGTTGGTCAGATGAGTAAAAAGGCACGAATAAGGCATTTTGGGGCCAAATCGGTGTGCTATAAGCCACGGTTTCGAGGGTGCACCCGGGGTTCGGGGGTTCCATGGGCTGAAAATCGACCTAGACTTTCTAGAGAGGCTGGGAAGTGTCCTATTGTTGCATGTTTATGTGGGCGGGGCCAGTTTGTTGGTCAAACAGGCGAAATAGTGCGAATGAGGCATTTTGGGGCCAAAATCAGCGTGCTATAGGCCACGATTTTGGGGGTAGGCTCGGGGTTCGGTGGTGCCGCGGTGTCGTAGGAAAAAAATTGACCTAGGCATGCCAGGGAGGCTGGGGAGCAACCTAGTGATTCCTGTTTATGTAGTCAGGGCCATTTGGTTGGTCAAACGGGCGAAACGACGTGAATGGAGAATTTTGGGGATAAATCGGTGAGTTATAGTAAATGGTTTCGGGGGTGGGGATGGGGTTCGGGGGTTTGGTGGGCTGAAAATCGACATGGACGTGATAGACAGGCTAGGGAGCATTCTAGTATTGCTCATTTTTGTAGGTGGGGCCATTTGGTTGGTTAAATGGGTGAAACAGCGCGAACGGGGTATTTTGTGGCAAAATCGGTGTGATATAGCCCACGGTTCTTATGGTGGGCCTGGG
>JAPEIP010000005.1:9097705-9109522 GCA_026120095.1 Capsicum chinense | reverse complement strand
CTATAGCCCACGGTTCTGGGGGAGGGCCTGAGGTTCGGGGGTGCCATGGGTCAAAAATTGAACTGGCATACCAGGGAGGTTGGGAAGCATCCTACTATTACCCGTTTGTGTGGACGAGGCCATTTGGTTGGTCAAATAGGCGAAACGGCGCAAACAGTGTGTTTTGGGGCTAAATCGATGTTCTATAGCTCACCGCTCTGGGGGTGGGCCCGGGGTTTGGGGGTTCTGTAGGCTGAAAATCGACCAGGGCATGCCAAAGAGGCTGGGGAGTGTCCTATTAGTCCCCGTTTATGTGGGCGGGGCCATTTCATTGGTCAATCAATAGAAACGGCGCGAATGTGGCATTGTGGGGCCAAATCAGTTTGCTATTGCCCACGGTCCCGAGGGTGGGCCCGGGGTTCAAGGGTGCCGTGGACCAAAAATTGACTTGGGCATGCTAGGAAGGCTTGGGAGCATCCTAGTGTTGGTCGTTTGTGTGGGCGTGGCTATTTGGTTGGTCAAATGGGTGAAACGGCCCGAACGGGGTATTTTGGGGCCAAATCGATGTGCTATAACCCATGGTTTCGAGGGTGGACCCGGGGTCCGGCGGTGTCGTAGTAAAAAAATCAACCTAGGCTGGCCAGGAAGGCTGGGGAGCAACCTAGTGTTTCCCGTTTATGTAGTCACGACGATTTGGTTGGTCAAACGGACGAAATGACATGAATAGGGAATTTTGAGGCCAAATTAATGAGTTATAGTAAACGGTTTCGGGGGTGGGCCTGGGGTCCAGGGGTTTCATGGGCTGAAAATCGACATGGACGTGCTAGAGAGGCTAGGGAGTGTCCTAGCTTTGCCTATTTTTGTAGGCGGGGCCATTTGGTTGGTTAAATGGGCGAAACAGCGTGAATGGGGCATTTTATGGCCAAATCAGTGTGCTATAGCCCACGGTTCTGAGGGTGGGCCTGGGGTCCGAGTGTGACGTGGCCTGAAAATTAACCTGGGCGCGCTAGGGAGACTGCCGTTTGTGTGGGTGGGGCTATTTGGTTGGTCAAACAGGCAAAACAGCGAGAACGAGCCATTTTGTGGCCAAATCGGTGTGCTATAGCCTACTATTCCGGGGGTGATGTGGGTTAAAAATCAACCTGAGCTTGCCAGAGAGGCTGGTGAGCATTCTAGTGTTCCCCGTTTGTGTGGCCGGATCTATTTTGTTGGTCAGATGAGTAAAAAGGCACGAATAAGGCATTTTGGGGCCAAATCGGTGTGCTATAAGCCACGGTTTCGAGGGTGCACCCGGGGTTCGGGGGTTCCATGGGCTGAAAATCGACCTAGACTTTCTAGAGAGGCTGGGAAGTGTCCTATTGTTGCATGTTTATGTGGGCGGGGCCAGTTTGTTGGTCAAACAGGCGAAATAGTGCGAATGAGGCATTTTGGGGCCAAAATCAGCGTGCTATAGGCCACGATTTTGGGGGTAGGCTCGGGGTTCGGTGGTGCCGCGGTGTCGTAGGAAAAAAATTGACCTAGGCATGCCAGGGAGGCTGGGGAGCAACCTAGTGATTCCTGTTTATGTAGTCAGGGCCATTTGGTTGGTCAAACGGGCGAAACGACGTGAATGGAGAATTTTGGGGATAAATCGGTGAGTTATAGTAAATGGTTTCGGGGGTGGGGATGGGGTTCGGGGGTTTGGTGGGCTGAAAATCGACATGGACGTGATAGACAGGCTAGGGAGCATTCTAGTATTGCTCATTTTTGTAGGTGGGGCCATTTGGTTGGTTAAATGGGTGAAACAGCGCGAACGGGGTATTTTGTGGCAAAATCGGTGTGATATAGCCCACGGTTCTTATGGTGGGCCTGGGGTCCGAGGGTGCCATGGGCTGAAAATTGATCTAGGCATGCCAGGGAGACTACTGTTTGTGTGGGCGGGGCCATTTGGTCCGTCAAACAAGCAAAACGGCGAGAACGAGGCATTTTTGGGTCGAATAGGTGTTTTATAGCCTACTATTCTGGGGGTGGTGTGGGTCAAAAATTAACCTGAGCTTGCCAGAGAGGCTGGAGAGTATTCTAGTGTCCCCCATTTGTGTGGGCAGAACCATTTCGCTGGTCAAATGAGTAAAAAGGCACGAATGGGGCATTTTAGGGCCAAATCGGGGTGCTATAAGCCACGGTTTCGGGGGTGCGCCTGGGGTTCGGGGATTCCATAGGCTGAAAATCGACCTAGACTTGCCAGAGAGGCTGGGAAGCATCCTCTTGTTGTCCGTTTATGTGGGGCGGCCCATTTTGTTGGTCAAACGGGCGAAATGGTGCGAACGAGGCATTTTGGGGCCAAAATCAGTGAGCTATATGCCACGATTTTGGGGGTAGGCGTGGGGTTCAGGGGTGCCGCGGGCCAAAAATTGACCTGGTTGTGCCAGGGACGGTAGGGAGCATCCTAGTGTTGTCCTGTTTGTGTGGGTAGGGCCATTTTGTTTGTCAAACAGGAGAAACGGGGCTACTTGGGGCTAAATCGATGTACTATAGCCCATGGTTCCAGGGGTGTGCCCGGGGTCCGATGGTTCCGTGGGTCGAAAATAAAACTGGGCGTGCAAGGGAGGTTGGGAAGCAACCTAGTGTTTCCCATTTGTGTGGGCGGGGCCATTTGGTTAGGTAAATGGGAAAAATAGCGCTAACGGTGTGTTTCGGGGCTAAATCGGTGTTCTATATCACATGGTTTCGGGGGTCAGCCTAGGGTCTCGGGGTGCCATGGCCCAAAAATTAAACAGGGCGTGCTAGGGAGGCTGGGGAGCATCCTAATGTTCCCCCTTTGTGTGGGTGGTGCCATTTCATTGGTCAAAAGGGCAAACTTGCGTGAACGGGGCATTTTAGGGCCAAATCGGTATGCTATTACCCACGGTTTTGAGGGTGGGCTCGGGATTCGGGGGTGCCATGGGCCAAATAGAAACCTGGGCATGCCAGGGAGGCTTGGGAGTATCCTAGCGTTTCCTGTTTGTGTAGGCGGGGCCATTTGGTTGGTCAAACGGGCGAATGGTGCGAACGGGGCATTTTGCGGCAAAATTGGTGTGGTATAGCCTACGGTTTCGAGGGTGGGCCTGGGGTCCGGGGGTGCCGTGGGGCAAAAATCAATCGGAGCATGCCAGGGAGGCAGGGGAGCATCCTAGTATTGCCCGTTTATGTGGGCAGGGCCATTTGGTTTTTCAAACGGGAGAAACGGCACAAAAGAGGCATTTTGGGGCCAAATCGATGTGTTATAGCCTACGGGGGTGGGCTTGAGGTTCGGGGGTGCCATGGGTCAACAATCAAATTGGGCATGCCAGGGAGGTTGGGAAGTAACCTAGTGTTTCCCATTTATATGGGCGGGGCCATTTGGTTGGTTAAATGGGTGAAACGACGTGAACGGTGTATTTGGGCCAAATCGGTATTGTATTGCACACGGTTCCAAGGGTGGGCCCAGGGTCCGAGGCTTCCGTAGGTCAAAAATTGACCAGGGTGTGCCAGAGAGGCTGAGGAGTTCCTAGTGTTCCCCGTTTGTGTGGGCGGGGCCATTTCGTTGGTCAAACGGTCAAACGGTCAAAACGGCATAAATGGGCCATTTTAGGGCCAAATCGGTGTACTATTACCAATAGTTTCAAGGGTGGGCCCAGGGTCCTGGGGTGCCGTAGGTGAAAAATTAACCTGGGCATCCAAGGGAAGCTCGGGAGCATCCTAGTGTTGCCCGTTTGTATGTACGGGGCTATTTGGTTGTTCAAACGGCCAAAACGGAGTGAAAGGGGTGTTTTGGGCCAAATCGATATGCTATAGCCCACGGGTTCGAGGGTGGGCTGGGGTCCGGCGGTGCCGTAGACCAAAAATCAGCTTGGGCATGCCATAGAGGCTAGGGAGCATCCTAGTATTGCTCGTTTATTTAGGAAAGGCCATTTGGATTGTCAAACGGGTGAAATGGCATGACTGGGGCATTTTGGGGTCAATTCGGTGTGTTATAGCAAATGGTTTCGAGGGTAGGCTTGTGGTCCAGGGGTACCGATTGCTGAAAATCAACATGGATATGTCAGGAGGCTAGGGAGCATCCTAGTGTGGCCCATTTTTGTGGTAGGGGCCATTTGGTAGGTCAAGCAGGCGAAACAGCGTGAACGGGGCATTTTGTGGCCAAATCAGTGTGCTATAGCCCACGGTTCTGAAAGTGGGCCCAGGGTATGGGGGTGCCATGGGCTGATTATCGACCTGGGCATCGAAGAAAGGCCGCCATTTGTGAGGGGGGCCACTTGATTGGTCAAACGGGCGAAATAGCACGAATGAGGCATTTTGGTGACAAATCGGTGTGCTATAGCCCATGGATCCGGGTGTGGCGTAGGTCGAAAATCGACCTGGGCGTGACAGGGAGGCTAGGAGCATCCTACTGTTCCCCGTTTGTGTGGGCGGGGCTATTTTGTTAGCCAAATATGTAAAAAGGCGTGAACGGGGTATTTTGGGGTAAAATTGGTGTGCTATAGGCCATGGTTGGTCAAACGGGCGAAACGGCATGAATGCGGAATTTTGGTGCCAAATCGGTGTGCTATAACCCATGGGTCCGGGTGTGGCGTAGGTCAAAAATTGACCTGGGAATGCCAGGGAGGTTGGGGAGCATCCTACTGTTCCTCGTTTGTGTGGGTGGGGCCATTTTGGGGGTGGGCCTGGAGTCCGAGGGTGTTGTAGGCCAAAAATAGACCTGGACGTGCCAGGGAGGCGAGAAAGCATCTTAGTGTTGCCCATTTTTATCGGCAGGGACATTTTATTGGTCAAACGGGCAAAACTGCGCGAATGGGGCATTTTATGGCCAAATTGGTGTGCTATAGCCCACGGTTCTGGGGGTGGGCCCGGGATCCGAGTGTCCTATGGGCTGAAAATCGACCAGGGCATGCCACAAAAGCAGTCGTGTGTGTGGGTGGGGCTATTTGGTCGGTCAAACGGGCAAAATAGTGCGAACGAGGCATTTTGGGTCTAAATCGGTGTACTATAGCCCATAGTTCTAGGTGTGGGCCCAAGGTTCTAGGGTGCCGTGGGTCAAAAATTGAACTGGGCATGCTAGGGATGTTGGGAAGCAACCTAGTGTTTCCCGTTTGTATGGGCGGGGCCATTTGGTTGGTCAAACGGGCAAAACGGCGTAGACGGCTTATTTTGGGGTCAAATCAATGTTCTATAGCACACGGTTCTGGGGGTGGGCCTGGGGTCCGGGGGTAAGGTGGACAAAAATCGACTAGGGGATGCCAGAGGGGATGGGGAGAGTCCTAGTGTTCCCTATTTGTATAGGCAGAGCCATTTCATTGGTCAAACAGTCGAAACAACGCGGAAGGGGCATTTTGGGGCCAATTCGGTGTGCTAATACCCATGCTTCTAAGGGTGGGTCGGGGTCCGGGGGTGCCGTGGGCCAAGAATCGACCTAGGCATCCTAGAAAGGATGGGATCATTGTAGCGTTTCCCATTTTTGTGGGCAGGATTATTTGGTTGGTCAAATGAGAGAAATGGTGCGAACGGGGTGTTTGGGGGCTAAATCGATTTGATATAGCCCATGGTTCTGAGGGTGGGCCCGGGGTTCGGCAGTGCTGTAAGTTAAAAAATGAACTGGACATGCCAGGAAGGATGGGGAGCATCCTAGTATTGCCCGTTTATATGTGCAGGGCCATTTGCTTGGTCAAACGGACGAAACGTTGTGAATAGGGTATTTTGGGGCCAAATCAGTGTTATAGCAAACAATTTTGGGGGTGGGCCCGGGGTTGCCGTGGGCTAAAAATCGACATGGATGTGCCAGGATTGCTACAGAGCAACCTAGTGTTGCCCGTTTATGTCGGCAGGGCTATTTGGTTCGTGAAATGGGTGAAACGTTGTGAATGGGGAATTTTGGGGCCAAATCGGTGTGCTATAGCCTACGATTCTGGGGGTGGGCCCAGGTTACAGGGGTGTCGTGGGCTGAAAATCAACCTGGCATGATATAGAGGCTGGGGAGTATCCTAGAGTTTCCCATTTGAGTAGGAGGGGCCATTTGGTTGGCCAAACGGGCGAAACAGTGCGAACAGGGCATTTGGGGGTCAAATGGTGTGCTATTGCCTACAGTTCTGGGTGTAGGCTCGAGGTTCGAGAGTTGCGTGGGCCAAAAATTGACCTGGGCATGCTAGGGAAGCTGGGGAGCATCCTAGTGTTGCCCGTTTGGGTAGGCGTAATCATTTGGTCTGAGAAATGGTGCAACGGGGCTATTTAGGGTCAAATCGGTGTGCCATAGCCCACAATTTCAGGGGTGGTCCCATGGTCCGTAGGTTTCGTGGGTCAAAAATTGACCTGGGCGTACCAAGGAGGCTGGGAAGCTTTGTAGTGTTGCCCGTTTGTGTGGGCGGGGCCCTTTGATTAGTCAAACAGGCAAAACAACATGAACGGGGAATTTTAGGGCTCAATCAGTGTGCTATAGCCCATGATTCTGGGGGTGGACCTAGGTTTCGAGGGTCCCGTAGGTGCAAAATAAACCTGGGCATTCCAGGGAGGCTGAGGAGCATTCTAGTGTTTGCCACTTGTATTTGAGGGGCCCTTTCGCTGGTCAAATGGGTGAAACGGTACAAACGGGGCATTTTGGGGTCAAATCGATATGCTATAGCCCACGGTTCCTAGGATGGGCCCAGGGTACGGGGGTACTGTGGGCCAAAAATTAACCTGAGCGTGCCAGGGAGACTGGGGAGCATCATAGTGTTGCCCGTTTATGTGGGCAAGGCCATTTAGTTGTTCAAACAGGCAAAATAGCATGAATAGGATGATTTGGGGCCGAATCGGTGTGTTATAGCACACGCTTTCGGGGGTGGGCCTGGGGTCCGGGGGTGTTGTTGGCCAAAAATTTACCTGGATGTGCCAGGGAGGCTAGAAAGAGTCTTAGTGTTGACCCTTTTTATGGGAGGGGACATTTGGTTGGTCAAATGGGCGAAACTGCACGAATGGGGCATTTTATGGCTAAATTGGTGTGCTATAGCCCACGGTTCCGGGGGTAGGCCTGGGATTCGGGTGTCCCATGGGCTGAAAATTGATCAGGGCATGCCACGAAAGCTGCCGTTTGTGTGGGCAAGGTGATTTGGTTGGTCAAACGGGAAAAACGGTGCGAATGAGGCATTTTGGGGCTAAATCGGTGTGCTATAGCCCACAGTTTTGGGTGTGGGCCCAAGGTTCGAGGGTGTCGTAGGTCAAAAATTGAACTGGGCATGCCAGGAGGTTGGGAAGTAACCTAGTGTTTCCCGTTTGTATGGGCAGGGCCATTTGGTTGGTCAAACGGGCGAAACGACACGAATGACTTATTTTAGGGTCAAATCGATGCTCTATAGCACACGGTTTTGGGGGTGGGCCCGGGGTCCAGGGTTGCATGGACAAAAATCGACCAGGGGATGCTAGAGAGCCTGGGGAGAGTCCTAGTGTTCCCCATTTGTATGGGCGGGGCCATTTCATTGGTCAAACAGTCAAACAGCGCAAACGGGGCATTTTGGGGCCAATTCGGTGTGCTATTGCCCATGCTTCCAAGGGTAGGATCGGGGTTCGGGGGTGCCGTGGGCCAAGAATCGACCTGGGCATCCTAGGAAGGCTGGGATAATTTTAGTGTTTCCCATTTGTGTGTGCGGGGCTATTTGGTTGGTCAAATGGGGAAAACGGTGCGAACGGGGTGTTTGGGGGCTAAATCGATGTGCTATAGCCCACGGTTCCGAGGGTAGGCTCGGGGTCCGGCGGTGCCGTAAGTTAAAAATTGACTAGGGCATGGCAGGGAGGCTGGGGAGCATCTTAGTATTGCCCGTTTATGTGTGCAGGGCCATTTTCTGGGTCAAACGGATGAAACGTTGTGAATGGGGTATTTTGGGGCTAAATCAGTGTGGTATAGCAAACGGTTTTGGGGGTGGGCCTGGGTTCCGGGGTTAGCATGGGCTGAAAATCGACACGGACGTGCCAGGGATGCTAGAGAGCATCCTAGTATTGCCCGTTTATGTGGGCAGGGACATTTGGTTGGTCAAACGGATGAAACGTTATGAATGGAGCATTTTAGGGCCAAATTGGTGTGCTATAGCCTACGATTCCGACAGTGGGACCGGGGTACGGGGGTACCATGGGCTGAAAATCAACCTGGGTATGCCATAAAGGCTGGGGAGCATCCTAGAGTTTCCTGTTTAAGTAGGAGGGGCCATCTGGTTGGCCAAACAGGCGAAATGATGCTAACAGGGCATTTGGGGGTCTAATCAGTGTGCTATTACCCACAGTTCTGGGTGTGGGCCCAGGGTTTGGGAGTGCCGTGGGCAAAAAATAGACCTGGGCATGCTAGGGAGGCTGGGGAGTTTCCTAGTGTTGTCCGTTTGTGTGGGAGGAGCCATTTGGTTTGACAAATGGTGCAACGAGGATTTTTGGGGCCAAATCGGTGTGCCATAGCCTACAGTTTTGGGGGAGGGCCCACGGTCCGTAGGTGTCGTGGGTCAAAAATTGACCTGGGTGTGCCAGGGAGGCTGGGGAGCATCCTAGAGTTACCCGTTTATATGGGTGGGGTCCTTTGGTTGGTCAAACAGGTGAAACGGCATTAACGGGGCATTTTAGGGCCAAATCGGTGTGCTATAGCCCACGGTTATGGGGGTGGACCCTAGGTTCGAGGGTGCCGTGGGCGCAAAATAAACCTGGGCATTCCAGGAAGGCTGAGGAGCATACTAGTGTTAGCCACTTGTGTGGGAGAGGACATTTGGCTGGTCAAACGGGCAAAACGGCACGAACGGAGCATTTTGGGTCCATATTGGTTGCTATAGCCCACGGTTCCGGGGGTTCCATGTGTTAAAAATCCACCTGGACATTCCCGGGAGGCTGGGTAGCATCCTAGTAATGCCCGTTTGTTTGGTTTGTCAAACAGGCAGAACGGCATGAACGGGGAATTTTGGGACCAAATCAGTGTGCTATAGCCCACAGTTTCGGAGGTGGGCCCAGGTTTTGAGGGTGCCGTGGGTTGAAAATCAACTTGGGCGTGCTAGGGAGGTGGAGGATCATCCTAATATTTCCCATTTTTTTAGGCAGGGCCATTTGGTTGGTCAAACGGGTGAAATGGTGCAAACGGGGCATGTTGGGGCCAAATCAGTGTGCTATAGCCTACATTTCCGGGGGTGAGCCGAGAGTCCAGGGGTGCCATGGGTCAAAAATCAAATTGGTCGCGCCAGGGAAGTTGGGGAGCGTCCTAGTGTGGCCTATTTATGTGGGCGGGGCCATTTGGTTGGTCAAATAGGAGAAACGGTGCGAACAGGGCATTTTGGGGCCAAATTTGTGTGCTATAGCCCATGGCTCCGGGTGTAGGCCCAGGGTCCGGGGGTGGCGTAGACAAATAATTGATCAGGACGAGATAAGGAGGCTAGGAAGCGTCCTAGTGTTGCCGGTTTGTGTTGACGAGTCCATTTGGTTGGTGAAACAGGAGAAATAGCGCGAATAGGGCATTTTTGGGCAAACTAGGTGTGCTATAGCCCATGGTTCCGGGGGTTGGCCCAGGGTCCGGGGGTGCTGTAGGCTGAAAATCAACCTGGGTAAACCAGGGATGCTGGGGAGCATTTTTGTCTTTCCCGTTTATGTGGGAGGGGACATTTGGGTGGTTAAACAGGCTAAACGGCGTGAAAGAGGCATTTTGGGCCAAATCGATGTGCTATAGTTTATAGTTTCCGGGGTGGGCCCGAGGTTTGGGGGTGCCATGGGACAAAGATTGACCTGGGCATGCCAGGGAGGTAGGGGAGCATCCTAGTGTGTCCCGTTTGTGTGGGCGGGGTCATTTTGATGGTCAAACGAGAGAAACGGCGTGAACGGGGTTATTTTGGGCCAAAATAGTGTGCTATAGCCCACAATTCTGGGGGTGGGGCCAGGGTTCGTCAGTGCCGTGGGTTGAAAATTGACCTGGGCGTGCCAGGGAGGCTGGGGAGTATCTTAGTGGTGCCCGTTTGTATGGGCGGGGCCATTTGGTTGGTCAAACAACACGAATGGGGCATTTTAAGGACAAATCGGTGTGCTATAACCCACGAAACAGGGTGCAACCGGGGTCCGGGGGTACCGTGAGCCAAAAATTGACCTGGGCATGCTAGGGAGGCTTCGGAATATCCTAGTGTTCGCCGTTTGTTTGGGTGGGGCCATTTCATTGCCCAAACAGACAAAACAGCATAGACGGGGCATTTTGGGGCTAAATCGGTGTGCTATAGCCCCCGAATCTGAGGGTGATCTCGGGGTCCAGGGGTTTCGTGAGCCAAAAATTGACTCGAGCATGCCAGGAAGGCTAGGGATCATCCTAGTGTTGCCCGTTTATATGGGAGGGGCCATTTCATTAGTCAAACGAGTGAAAAGGGGCGAACGAAGTATTTTGGGGCCAAATCGGTGTGCTACACGGTTACGGGGGTGGGCTCAGGGTTCGTGGGTGGCATTGGCTAAAAATCGACCTGGGTGTGCTAGGGAGGCTGTGGAGCATCCTAGTATTGCCCGTTTATATGGTCGGGGCTATTTTGTTGGTCAAACAGGTGAAACAGCTTGAATGAGACATTTTGGGGCTAAAATCAGAACTCTACAGCCCATGGTTTTGGGGATGGGCGTTGGGTTTGGGGTGCCATGGGCCAAACAATAACCTGGGTGTGCCAGGGATACTTGGGATCTTTTTAGTGTTGCCTGTTTGTGTGGGCGGGTTCATTTGGTCAAACAGGAGAAACTGCGCTATTTAGGGCCAAATCGGTGTACTATAGCCCACGGCTCCGAGGGTAGGCCTAGGTTTTGAGGGTGACGTGGGCCAAAAATCGACCTGGGTGTGCCAGGGAGCATCCTAGTATTTCCCGTTGTGTGGGCGGGTCCATTTAGTTGGTCAAACGGGTTAAAAGGCATGAACGGGGTATATTGGGGATAAATCATTGTGTTATAGCCCACAGTTCCAGGGGTGGGCTCGAGATTCGGGGGTGCCGTGGGACAAAATTCAACCTGGGCATGTCAAGAATGTTGGGGAGCACCTAGTGTTGCCCAATTTTATGGGTGGGGCCATTTTTTTAAAATGTGATAAACAATGCGAACGGGGCATTTTGGGGCCAAATCGGTGTGCTAAAGTCTACGATTTCGGGGGTGGTCCTGAAGTCCGAGGGTGTCGTGGGTCGAAAATCAACCTTGACGTGCCATGGAGGTTGGAGAGCGTCCTAGTATTGGCCGTTTATGTGGGAGTGGCCATTTGGTTGGTCACACAGGCAAAACGACGTGAACGGGGCATTTTGGGGCAAAATTGGTGTGTTACAGCCCACGGCTCTGGAGGTAGGCCTGGGGTCCGGAAGGGCCCATGGGCAAAACATTGACCTGGACGTGCTAGGGAGCCTAGAGAGCATCCTAGTATAGTTGGTTTGTATGGGCGGGGCCATTTGGTTGGTCAAATCGAAGAAACAGTGCAAACAGGGCATTTTGGCGCCAAATCGGTGTGTTATAGCCCACAATAATAAGAGAAGATTACAAATTACAACTTAGATATTCTCTGAAATTAAACAACTTCATTTATTACTAATTAACTCCAATCACACTTTTTAAAAAAAAATAAAAAAATAAAGAAACATTCATTCAAGGATGTCACTTAAATAAAAAAAAAATTAAAAAAGAAGAAAAAGAAGTGAATTCTATTAATATGGCTTTTGCATTATGGACAATTACCTAATTAATTTAAACAAATCTCTAACACTAACACTTAATAATAAATTTCATTATTTATTTTTCAGAAAAGGGTCTAATATACCCTTTAACTATTAAAAATGGTACACAAATATCCTCATTCCACCTTTAGGCTCAAAAATATCCTTTAATCCATCTATTTGGCTCAAAAATACCCTTAAT
>JAPEIP010000005.1:9037197-9051062 GCA_026120095.1 Capsicum chinense | reverse complement strand
AATGTGATATAGCCCACGGTTCCGAAGGTGGGCTAGGGGTTCGTGGGTGTCGTAAGCCGAAAATCAACCTGGGTGTGCCAGGGATACTAGGGAGCGTCCTAGTGTTGTTCGTTTATGTGGGCGGGGCCATTTGGTTGGTCAAATAGGCAAACCGGTGAAAGCGGGGCATTTTGGGGACAAATTATTATGTTGTACCCACGGTTTCGGGGGTGGTCCCGAGGTTCGAGGATGCCGTGGGCCATAAATTGACCATGGTGTGCCAGGGAGGTTAGGGAGCATCCTAGTGTTGCCCAACTTTGTGGGAAGGGACATTTGGTTTGTCAAACATCTGAAATAGCGCGAATGGGGCATTTTAGGGCTAAATCGGTGTACTATAGCCTACGGTTCCGAGGGTGGGACCAGAGTCTGGGAGTGTCATGGGTCTAAAATCAACCTGGGTACGCCAGGGAGGTTGGAGAGTGTCCTAGTATTGACCGTTTATATTGGTGGGGCCATTTGGTTGGTCAATAAGATGAAACGGCGCGAATGGGGCATTTTGGGGCCAAATTGGTGTGCTATAGCCCACGGCTCTGGGGGTAGGCCAGGGGTCCGGGGGTGCCGTGTGCAAAAAATCAACTTGGACGTGCTAGGAAGGCTAGGGAGCATCCTTGTGCTGCCTGTTTGTGTTGTGGGGCAATTTAGTTGGTCAGACAGGAGAAACGACACGAACAAGGCATTTTGGGGCCAAATCGGTATGCTATAGCCCACGATTCCGAGGGTGGGCTCAAGGTTCGGGGGTGCCATGGGCTGAAAATCGACCAGGTCATGTTAGAGAGGCTATGGAGCATCCTAGTGTTGCTATTTTATGTAGGCGGGGCTATTTTGTTGGTCAAATGGGTGAAACCACGCGAATGAGGCATTTTGGAGCAAAATGAGTGTGCTAGCCAATAGTTTTGGGGGTGGTCCCAGGGTTCGGGAGTGCCGTGGGCCAAAAGTCAACCTGGGCGTGCCAGGGAGCCTGGGGAGCATCCTAGTGTTGCTTGTTTGTTTGGGCGGGGCCATTTTAATGGTCAAACAGGAGAAATGGGGCTATTTAGGGCCAAATCGGTGTGCTATTGCCCATGATTCTGAGGGTCGGCCCTGGGGTTTGAGGGTTTTATGGGCCAAAAATCAACCTGGGTGTGCCAGGAAGGCTAAGAACATCCTAGTGTTGCTCGTTTGTCTGGGTGGGGCCATTTGGTTTGTTAAACGAGCGAAAAGGCATGAACATGGAATTTTGGAGCCAAATCATTGAGCTATAGACTACGGTTCTGGGGGTGAGCCCGATGTTGGGGGTTTTGTGGGCCCAAAATATACCTGGGCATGCCAGGGAGGTTGGGGAGCATCCTAGTGTTGCCCGATTTTATGTGGCTAAATTATTGTGCTATAGCCTACGGTTCCGTGGGTGCGCCCAGAGTCCGTGGGTGCCGTGGGTCAATAATTAACCTGGACGTGCCAGGGAGGTTAGAGAGTGTCCTAGTATTGCCCGTTTATGTGGACGGGACCATTTTCTTAGTTAAACAGGCAAAATGGCACAAACGAAGCATTTTGAGGCTAAATCGGTATGCTATAGCCCATGGCTCCGGGGGTAGGCCAGGGGTCCGGGGGTGTCGTATGCAAAAATTCAACTTGGACAAGCTAGGAAGGCTATGGAGCATCCTTGTGTTGCCTGTTTGTGTTGGCGGGGCAATTTGGTTAGTCAGACAGGAGAAATAGCGTGAGTCAAGGCATTTTAGGGCAAAATCGATGTGCTATAGCCTATGGTTTCGGGGGTGAGCCCGTATTCGGGGGTGCCATCAGCTAAAAATCGACCAGGATGTGCCAGAGAGGCTGGGGAGCATTCTAGTGGTTCTATTTTATGTGGACGGGGCAATTTTGTTGGTCAAACGGGCAAAACGATGTGAATGAGGCATTTTGAGCCAAAATTAGTGTGCTATAGCCCACGATTTTGGGGTAGTCCCAGGGTTTGGGGGTACCATGGGCCAAAAGTTGACCTGGGTGTGCCAGGGAGGATGGGGAGCATATTAGTGTTGCCTGTTTGTGTGGATGAGGCTATTTTATTGGTCAAATAGGAGAAACAGGGCTATTTAAGCCCAAATCGGTGTGCTATTTCCCACGGTTCTGCGGGTGGTCCATGGGGTCCGGGGGTGCCGTGGGTTAAAAATTAACCTGGGTATGCCAGGAAGGCTAGGGAGCATCCTAGTGTTGCTCATTTGTGTGGGCGGGGCCATTTGGTTGGTCAAATGGGCGAAACGGCGCAAACATGGCATTTTGGAGACAAATCATTGTGCTATAGCCCACGGTTCTGGGGGTGAGCCCGAGGTTTGGGAGTGTCGTGGGCCAAAAATTAACCTGGGCATACTAGGGAGGTTGGGGAGCATCCTAGTGTTGCCCAATTTTATGGGGCTAAATTGTTGTGCTATAGCCTACGGTTCTGTGGGTGGGCTCGGAGTCTGGGGGTACCGTGGGTCAAAAATCAACCTGGATGCACCAGGGAGGTTTGAGATTGTCCTAGTATTTTTCGTTTATGTGGACGGTACCATTTGCTTGGTCAAAATGAAAAACGACACAAACGGGGTATTTTAGGGCCAAATCAATGTACTATAGCCTACGGCTCTGGGGTAGGCCCGAGGTCTAGGGGTTCCATGGGAAAAAAATTGACTTGGACATACTAGAGAGCATCCTAGTGTTGTTGGTTTGTGTGGCCTGGGCTATTTCGTTGATCAAACAGGAGAAACGGCTCGAACAAGGCATTTTGGGGCCAAATCGGTGTGCTATAGCCCACTGTTCTGGGGTTGGGCCCGGGGTCCGAGGGTGTCGTGGGCTAAAAATTGACCTGAGCGTGCCAGGAAGTCTAGGGAGCATCCTAGTGTTGTCCATTTGTGTGGGCGGTGCCATTTGGGTGGTCAAACAGGCTAAACGGTGTGAATGAGGCATTTTAGGCACAAATCGGTGTGCTATAGTTCATGGTTCACGGGGTGGACTCGGGGTCTGGGGGTTTCGTGTGCCAAAAAATGACCTGGGCATTCCAGGGAGGCTGGGGAGCATCTTAGTATGGCCCGTTTGTGTGGCGGGGCCATTTTTTATGGTCAAATGATAGAAACGGCGAGAATGGGGCTATTTAGGGCAAAAATAGTTTGCTATAGCCCACAGTTCCGGGGGTGGGGCTGAGGTTTA
This sequence comes from Capsicum chinense, assembly GCA_026120095.1. NCBI lineage: Eukaryota > Viridiplantae > Streptophyta > Magnoliopsida > Solanales > Solanaceae > Capsicum > Capsicum chinense. The sequence continues at coordinate 9,047,867 of JAPEIP010000005.1, read as the reverse complement.
AGGATTCCGTGGGTCAAAAATCAACCAAGGTGAGCAAGGAAGGCTTGGGAGCATCTAGTGTTGCCCGTTTGTGTGGGTGGGGCCATTTGGTTGGTCAAACGGTGCGAACAGGGCATTTTGGGGCTAAATCGGTGTGCTATAGCCCACGGTTCTGGGTGTGGACCCAGGTTTTAGGGGGTTTGTTGGCCAAAGATCGACCTGGTCTTGCCAGGAAGGCTGCGGAGCATCCTAGTGTTTCACGTTTGTGTGGGCGGGGACATTTCATTGGTCAAATGAGCAAAAGAACATGAACGGGGCATTTTGGGGCCAAATCGGTGTGCGATAGCCCACGATTCTGGTGGTGATCCTAGGGTCCTGGGGTTTCGTGGACCGAAAATAACTCAGGCATGTCAGGGAGGCTAAGGAGTATCCTAGTATTGCCCGTTTGTGTGGGCGAGGCTATTTAATTGGTCAAATGGGCAAAGAAGCGCAAATAGGGCATTTTTGGGCCAAATCTATGTGCTATAAGCTATGGTTCTGGGGGTGAGCGTTGGGTATAGGGGTGCCATGGGCTAAAAATTGACCTGGGAATGCCAGGAAGCTGGGGAGCGTTGCCCGTTTATGTCGGTGGGGCTATGTATTTGGTCAAACAGGCAAAACGGAGCGAACGAGGCATTTTGTGACCAAAATCAATAAGCTATTGCCCACGGTTTTTGGGGTGGACCAGGGGTTCAGGGGTGGCATGGACCAAAAATCGACCTGGGTGTGCAAGGGAGGCTGGGGAGCATCCTAGTAGTGCCTGTTTAAGTGGGCGGGGCTATTTTATAGGTCAAACAAGAGAAACGAGGCTATTTAGGGCCAAATCGGTGTGCTATAGCCCATGGTTCTAGTGGTGGGCCCAAGGTTTGGGGGTGCCCTGGTTTAAAAATCGAACTGGGCATGCAAGGTAGGATGGGAAGCATCTTAGTGTTGCCCATTTGTGTGGGCGGGGCCATTTGGTTGGTCAAATAGGCGAAGCGACATGAATGGTATATTTTGGGGCTAAATTGGTGTGCTATAGCACACGGTTCTGGCGGTGGGCCTAGGGTTTGGGGGTGTCGTAAATCAAAAATTGACCAGGGCAAAATATCAACCTGGGCATGCCAGGTAAGCTGAAGAGCATCCTAGTGTTGCCTATTTGTGTGTGCCGGGCTATTTGGTTGGTCAAACGGGCGAAATAGTGTGAATAGGGCATTTTGGGGCTAAATCGGCGTGTTATAGCACATAGTTTTGGGGGTGGGCCCGGCGTTTAGGGGTTTCATCAGCAGAAAATCGACCTGGACGTGCCAGGGAGGCTAGAGAGCATCCTAGTGTTGCCCATTTTTGTAGGCGAGGCCATTTGATTGGTCAAACGGGCAAAATAGCACGAACGTGGCATTTTGGTCCCAAATTGGTTTGCTATAGCCTACGGTTCCGGGGTGGGCCCGGAGTTTAGGGGTTCTGTGGTCCAAAAATTGACTAGGGCATGCCAGAGAGGCTGAGGAGTATCCTAGTGTTCCCCGTTTGTGTGGGCGGGGCCATTTCATTGGTCAAATGGTAGAAACGGCACGAACGGGGCATTTTGGGGCCAAATCGACATGCTATTGCGTATGGTTCTGAGGGTGGCCTCGGGGTCTGGGGGTTCTGGGGGCTAAAAATTGACCTGGGTATGCTAAGGAGGCTTAGGAGCATTCTAGTGTTCGCCGTTTATGTGGTCGGGGCCATTTGGTTGGTCAAACGGGTGAAATGGCGCAAAAAGGGTGTTTCGGGGCCAAATTGATGTGCTATAGCCCACGGTTCCGAGGGTTAGCCTAGGGTCCGGCGGTCTCATTAGAGAAAAATTGACTTGGGCTTGCCAGGGAGGCTGGGGAGCATCCTAGTGCTTTCCGTTTATGTGGGAATGTCCATCTGGTTGTTCAAATGGCCAAAACTACGTGAATGGGGAATTTCGGGGCCAAATCGGTGTGTTATAGTAAACGGTTTTGAGGGTGGGCCTGGGTTCTGAGGGTGCCGTGGGTTGAAAATCGACATGGACATGCCAGGGAGGCTAGGGAGCTTCCTAGTGTTGCCTGTTTTTGTGGACAGGGAAATTTGGTTGGTCAAACGGGCGAAACAAAACGAACGGGAGATTTTGTGGCCAAATCGTTGTGCTATAGTCCACGGTTCTGAGGGTGGGCCCGGGGGTGCCATGGATTGAAAATCGACTTGGACGTGCCAGGAAGACTATGTTTGTGTGGGCGGGGAAATTTGGTTGGTCAAACGGGCAAAACGGTGCGAACGAGGCTTTTTGGGGCCAAATCGGTGTGCTATAGCCTACGGTTTTAGGGTTCGCGTGGGTCAAAAATCAATCTGGGCGTGCCAAGGAGGCTAGGGAGCATCCTAGTGTTCCCCATTTGTGTGGGAGGAACTATTTTGGTAGTCAAACGGGAGAAAAGGCATGAACGGGGCATTTTTGGGCTAAATAGATGTACTATAGGCCACGATTCCAGGGCAGGGCCCCGGGTTCGGGGGTTCCATGGGCTGAAAATAAACCTGGGCATGCCAGAGAGGCTGGGGAGCATCCTAATGTTGCCCTTTTATTTGGGCGGGGCCATTTTGTTGGTCAAATGGGCAAAACGACAAGAAAGAGGAATTTTAGGGCCAAATCAGTGTGCTATAGCCCACGGTTTCGGTGGTGGGCCCGAGGTTTGGAGGTGCCGTGGGTTGAAAATTGAACTGGGAATTCCAGGGAGGTTGGGATGCAACCTAGTTTTTCTTATTTGTGTGGGAGGGGCCATTTGGTTGGTCAAAAGGGCAAAATGGCGCGAATGATTTATTTTAAGGCCAAATTAGTGTTCTGTATCACACGATTCTGATGGTGGGACCGTGGGTACTGTGGGACAAAAATTGACCAGGGCAGGCTAGAAAGGATGGGAGAGTCCTAGTGTTCCCCATTTGTGTTGGCGGGTCTATTTCATTGGTCAAGCAAATGAAACGGCACGAATGGGGCATTTTAGGGCCAATTCGGTGTGCTATTGCCCATGTTTTCGAGCGTGGGCTCAGGGTCGGGGGGTGTCGTGGGCCAAAAATTGAATTGGGCATCCTAGAGAGGCTTGGAAGCATCCTAGTGTTGCCTGTTTATATGGGAGGGGCCATTTGGTTGGTCAAAAGAGCGAAACAGGACGAACAGGGTGTTTTAGGGCCAAATCGATGTGCTATAGCCCATGGTTTCGAGGGTGGGCCTGGGATCTGGCGGTGCCATAGGCCAAAAATTGACTTGGGCATGCCAGGGATGATGGGGATCATCATAGTGTTGCCCATTTATCTGGGTAGGGCCATTTGGTTTGTCAAACGGGCAAAACATTGTGAATGGGGCATTTTAGGGCCAAATTGGTGTGTTATAGCAAACGGTTTCGGGGGTGGGCCTGGGGTCTAGGGGTGCCGTAGGTTGAAAATTGACATGGATGTGCCAGGGAGGCTAGAGAACATCCTAGTGTTTCCCGTTTATGTGGGCAACGCCATTTGGTTGCCCACAGTTCTAGGTGTGGGCCCGAGGTTCGGGGGTCCCGTTGGATAAAAATCAACCTGGACGTGCTAGAGAGGTTGGAGAGAATCCTAGTGTTTCCCGTTTGTGTGGGTGGGGCCATTTGGTTGGACAAACGGTGCAACAGGGCTATTTGGGGCTAAATCGGTGTGCTATAGCCAACATTTCTGGGGGTAGGGCCGGGGTCTGTGGGAGCCGTGGGTCAAAAATTAACTTGGCCATGGCAGGGAGGCTAGGGAGCATCCTATTATAGCCCGTTTTTATGGGCGGGGCCCTTTGGTTGGTTAAACCGGCGAAACAACATGAACGGGGCATTTTAGGGCCAAATTGGTTTGCTATAGCCCACGGTTCTGGGCGTGGACCCGGGGTTCGGGGGTGCCGTGGGCCTAAAATCAACCTGGGCATGCCAAGGAGGCTGGGGAGCATTCTAGTGCTTGCTGCTTGTGTGGGAGGGGCTATTTGGCTGGTCAAACGGGCAAAACGGGACGAACGGGGCATTTTGGAGCCAAATTGGTGTGCTATAGCCCATGGTTCTGGGGGTGAGCTCGGGGTCCGGGGATTCTGGGGGCCAAAAATCCACCTGCGCATGCCAGGGAGGCTAGAGAGCTTTCTCGTGTTGCCCGTTTGTTTGGACGGGGCAATTTTGTTTGCCAAACGGGCAAAATGGCGCGAAAGGGGCATTTTAGGGCTAAATCGGTGTGCTATAACCCACGGTTCCATAGGTAGGACCGGGGGTGCCGTTGGTCAAAAATCAACCTGGGTGTGCTTGGGAGGTGGGGGATCATCCTAGTATTGCCCGTTTATGTAGGCTGGGCCATTTGGTTGGTCAAACGGGTAAAATGGCGGGAACAGGGCATTTTGGGGAAAAATCAGTGTGCTATAGCCCACGGTTCCAAAGGTGGGCCCGGGGTCCGGGGGTGCCGTGTGCCTAAAATTGACCTGGACATGCTAGCGAGGCTGGGGATCATCCTAGTGTTTCCCATTAGTGTGGGCGGGGCTATTTGGTTGATAAAATAGGAGAAACAGTGTGAACCGGGAATTTTGGGGCCAAATTGGTGTGCTTTAGCCCACGGTTTTAAGGGTGGGCCTAGGGGTTCGAGGGTGTCGTGGGCCAAAAATTAACCTGGGTTTGCCAGGGAGGCTAGGGAGCGCCCTAGTATTTCCTGTTTGTGTGGGCGGGGCCATTTGGTTGGTCAAACTGGTGAAACGTTGCGAACGGGGCATTTTGGGGCTAAATCATTATGCTATAGCCTATGGTTCTGGGCATTGGCCCGAGGTCCGGGGGTTCCATGGGCCAAAAATTAACTTGGGCGTGCCAGGGAGGTTAGGGAGCATCCAAGTATTTCCCAATTTTTAGGGTGGGGCCATTTGGTTGGTCAAATGTGCAAAACGGCACGAACGGGGCATTTTGGGGCCAAATCGGTGTGCTATAGCCTACGGTTTTGGGGGTTGGCCTGGAGTCCGGGGGTGTCGTGGGTCAAAAATCAACTTAGGTACAGTAGGGAGGTTGGGAAGCGTCCTATTGTTGCCTATTTATATGGGCGGGGCCACTTGGTCGTCAAATAAGAGTAATGGTGCAAACGAGTCATTTTGGGTCGAAATCAGTGTGTTATATCCCACGGCTCCAGGTGTAGGCCCAGGTTTTGGTGGTGTCGTGGGTAAAAAATTGATCTGGACGTACTAGGAAGGATAGGGAGCTTCCTAGTATTGCCCAATTTTATGGGTGAGGCCATTTGGTTTTTCAAATGTGCAAAACGGCGCGAACGGGGCATTTTTGGGACAAATCGGTATGCTATAGTCTACGGTTTCAGGGGTGGGCCCAGAGTCCGGGGGGCAGTGGGTAAAAATTCAACCTGGCTACGCCATGGAGGTTGGGAAGCATCATAGTGTAGCCCGTTTATGTGGGAAAGGCCATTTTGTTAGTCAAACAGGTGAAATGACGCGAATAGGGTATTTTGGGGCCAAATCGGTGTCCTATGGCCTACAGCTCCAAGGGTAAGCTTGGGGTCTGAGGGTGCCGTGGGAAAATATTTGACCTGGAAGTGCTAGGGAGGCTAGGAAGTGTCCTAAAGTTGGTCGTTTGTGTGGTAGGTGCCATTTGGGTGGTCAAACGGGCTAAACGGCGTGAATGAGGCATTTTAAGGCTAAATCGGTGTGTTATGTTCACGGTTCCGGGGGTGGGCCTAGGGTTCTGGGGTGTCGTGGGCCAAAAATTGACCTGGGCATGCCAGGGAGGCTGAGGAGCATCCTAGTGTGTCCTGTTTGTCTGCGCGTTGCCATTTTGATTGTCAAACGAGAGAAACTGCGTGAACGGGGCTATTTGGGGCCAAAACAGTGCGCTATAGGCCACAGTTCTATGGGTGGGGCTAGGGTTTGAGGGTGTCGTGGGTCAAAAATTGACCTCGGCATGCCAGGGAGGCTAAGGAGCGTCCTAGTGTTTTTCCAGTTGTTTCGGCGGGGCTATTTGGTTGATCAAACGGCGTGAACAGGGCATTTTAGGGCCAAATTAGTGTTAGCCCACGGTTTTGGGGGTGGACCAAGGGTCCGATGTTCTCATGGGCCCAAAATCGATCTGGGCATGCCAAGGAGGCGGTAGAGCATCCTAGTGTTTCCCGTTTGTATGGGAAGGGCCATTTCGTTGAACAAATATGCAAAATGGCATAAATGGGGCATGTTGGGGCCTAATAGGTGTTCTATAGCCCACGATTCTGGAGTGATCCCAGGGTCCAGGAGTTTCATGGGTCAAAAATTGACCCAAGAGTGCCAGGGAGTCTAGGGAGCATCCTTGTGTTTCCTGTTTGTGTGGGAGGGTCCATTTTGTTGGCCAAACGGTCAAAAAGGCGCAAACGGGGCCTTTTGGATCCAAATCGGTGTGGTACAGCCCACAATTCCAGGGGTGGGCCTAGGGTCCGAGGGTTCCATAGGATGAAAATTGATCTGGGCGGACCAGGGAGGCGAGAGAGTGTCCTTGTATTTCCCGTTTATAAGGGAGGGGCCATTTTGTTGGTAAAAAAGGAGAAACGGTTCGAACAGGTATTTGGGGCAAAAATTAGTGTTCTATAGCCCACGGTTTTGGGGGAGGGCCCGAGGTTTGGGGGTGTCATAGGGCAAAAATTGACCTGGGCGAGCCAGGGAGGCTGGGGATCATCGTAGTGTTGCGTGTTTGTGTGGGCGGGGCTATTTTGTTGGTCAAACTGGAGAAACGGGGCAATTTAGGGCCTAATTGGTGTGCTATAGCACACTGTTCTAGGGGTGGACCCGGGGTCCAAGGGTGTCGTGGGCCAAAAATTAACCTGGGCATGCCAGAGAGGCTGCGGAGCATCCTAGTGTTTCCCGTTTGCATGGGCGGGGCCATTTTGTTAGTCAAACGAGAGAAACGACACGAACGAGACATTTTGGGGCCAAATCGGTGTGCTATAGCCCACGATTCTAGGGGTGATCCCAGGGTCCGGGGGTTCCATCGGTTGAAAATCAATCCGGGCATGATAGGGAGACTAGGGAGCATCCTAGTGTTGCCCGTTTGTGTGGGCGGGCCCATTTTATTAGTCACACGGGCAGAATTGCATGAACGGGGCATTTTAGGACCAAATTGATGTGCTATAGCCCTAAACCCATTTGCGTACTAAGTAGGCTGGGGAGCGTCCTAGTGTTTCCCATTTACGTGGGCAGGCTATTTTGTTAGTCAAACGGGATAAATGGCACGAACGAGGCATTTTGGTTTGGGGGTGGGCCCGAAGTTCAGGCTACCGTGGGCCAAAAATTGATCTGGGCGTGCTACGAAGGCTGGGGAGCGTCCTAGTATTGACAGTTTGAGTGGGCGGGGCCATTTTGTTGGTCAAATAGGAGAAACGAGGTTACTTAGGGCCAATCGGTGTGCTATAGCCCATGGTTCCAGGGACGAGCACGGGGTCCGGGGGTGCCGTCGGTCAAAAATAGAACTGGGCATGCCTGGGAGGTTAGATAGCATCCTAGTGTTGCCTGTTTGTATGGGAGGGGCTATTTGGTAGGTCAAATGGGTGAAACGGTGCGATCGGTATGATTTGGGGCCAAATTGGTGTGCTATAGCACACGGTTCTGGGAGTGGGCCCGGGGTTCGGGGGTGCTGTGGGCGAAAAATTGACAAGGGCGTGCCAGGGAGGCTAGGGAGCATCCTAGCGTTCCCCGTTGGTGTGGGCGGGGCCATTTCATTGGTCAAACAGGTGAAATGGCATGAATGGGGCATTTTAGGTACAAATTAGTATGCTATTGACCATGGTTCCGAGGGTGGCCCCGGGGTTTGGGGTTTTGTTGTCCAAAAATTGACTTGAGCATGCCAGGTAGGCTGGGAAGCATCCTAGTGTTTCCCGTATATGTGGGCAGGGCCATTTGGTAGGTAAAACGGGCGAAATAGCGTGAATAGGGCATTTTGGGGCCAAATGTGTGTTATAGCACACGGTTTTGGGGGGTGGGCCCGAGGTTTGGGGGTGCTATAGGCCAAAAATTGACCTAGACATGCCAAGTAGGCTAGGGAGCATCCTAGTATTATCCATTTTTGTGGGCAGGGTCATTTGGTTGGTTAAATGGGCGAAACAGCGCGAACGGGGCATTTTTTGGACAAATTGGTGTGCTATAGCCCACGGTTCTGGGGGTAGGTCTTAGGTCCGGGTGTGCCTTGGGCTGAAAATCGACTTAGTCATGCCAGGGAGGCTGCCGTTTGTGTGGGCGGGGCCATTTGGTTGATCAAACGGGCGAAATACTACAAACGAAGGCATTTTGGGGCAAAATCAGTGCGCTATCCCATAGTCTCGGGGACGGCGTGGGTCGAAAATTGAACTGGGTATGATAGAGAAGTAGGGGAGGGTCCAAGTGTTGCCCGTTTGTATGGGCGGGGCCATTTGGTTGGTCAAACGGGATAAATAGGGCTTTTTAGGGCCAAATCGATGTGCTATAGCCTACGGTTCGGGGGGTGCTATGGGTCGAAAATCAAATTGGGCGTGCCAGGGAGGTTGGGAAGAATCCTAGTGTTGCCCGTTTGTGTGGACGGGGCTATTTGTTTGGTTAAATGGGTCAAAAGGCATGAGCAGTGTGTTTTGGGGCCAAATCGGTGTGTTACCGTGGGCCAAAAATCGACCTGGGCGTGGTAGGAAGGCTGGGGAGCGTCCTAGTGTTGACAGTTTGAGTGGGCGGGGCCATTTTATTGGTTTAATAGGAGAAACGAGGTTACTTAGGGCCAATCGGTATGCTATAGCCCATGGTTCCAGGGACGGGCACGGGGTCCGGGGGTGCCGTGGGTCAAATATCGAACTGGCGTGCCTGGGAGGTTGGATTGCATCCTAGTGTTGCCCGTTTGTGTGGTAGGGGCTATTTGGTAGGTCAAATGGGTGAAAAAGCATGATCGGTGTGATTTGGGGCCAAATCGGTGTGCTATAGCACACGGTTTGGGGGTGGGCTCGGGGTCCGGGGGTGCCGTGGGCAAAAAATTGACCAGGGTGTGCCAAGGAGGATGGGGAGCATCCTAGTGTTCCCCATTTGTATGGGCGAAGCTATTTCGTTGGTCAAACGGGCGAAAGGGCACGAATGGGGCATTTTGGGGCCAAATCTTTGTGCTATTGCCCACGGTTATGAGGGTGGGCCTGGTCTCAGGGGGTGTCATAGATCAAAAATTGATTTGGACATGCCAGGGAGGCTGGGGAGAATCCTAGAGTTGCCCATTTTTGTCGGCGAGGCTATTGGTTGGTCAAATGGGAGAAACGAAGCGAATGATGCATTTTGGGGCCAAATCGGTGTGCTATAACGTACGATTATGGGGGTGGGCCTAGGGTACGGGGGTTTCGTAGGCCAAAAATTGACCTATGCATGCCATGGATGCTAGGGAGCATCTTAGTATTGCCCTTTTATGTGGGCGAGGCTATTTGGTTGGTCAAACGGGCAAAACGACGCGAATGGTGTGTTTTGAGGTCAAATCGGTGTACTATAGCCCACGATGTTGGGGGTGGGCCGGGGGTCCAAGGGTTCCATGGGCCAAAAATTGACTTGGGCATGACAGGTAGGCTGGGGAGCATCCTAGTATTGCCAATTTAAGTGGGCGGGGCCATTTGGTTGGTCAAACGGTTAAAACGGCGTGAACCGAGCATTTAGAAGCCAAATCGGTGTGTTATTTCCCACGTTTCTGGGTGTGGGCCCGTGTTCAGAGGTTTTCGTGGGCGAAAAATCGACCTGTGCATTACAGGGAGGATGGAGAGCATCCTAGTATTGCCCATTTGTGTAGGCGGGGCCATTTGGTTGGACAAATAGGAGAAATGGTGCGAACGGGGCTATATAGGGTAAAATCGGTTTGCTATAGTCCACAGTTTCGGGAGTGGGGACGGGGTACAGAGGTTCCATGGGTTGAAATCAACTTGGGCGTGCCAAGGAGGTTGGGGCGCATCCTAGTGTTGCGCGTTTGTGTGGGCGGGTCCATTTGGTTGGTCAAACAGGCGAAATAGTGCGAATCGGGTATTTTAGGGCTAAATCGGTGAGCTATAGCCCACGGTTCTGGGGGTGCATAGGCCAAACATCGACCTGGGCATGCCAGGGAGGCGTCAGAGCATTCTAGTGTGCCCCGTTTGTGTGGGCGGGGCCATTTGGTTGGTCTAACAGGCAAAATGGCACGAACGGGGCATTTTGGGGCCAAATCGGTGTGCTATAGCCCACTATTCCGTGGGTGAGCCCGGGATTTGGAGGTTTCGTGGGACGAAAATCAACCTGGGCGTGACAGGGAGGCTGGAGAGCAGCCTAGTGTTGCTCATTTTTGTGGGCGGGGCTATTTGGTTGGTCAAGCGGGAGAAATGGTGCGAATGGGGCATTTGGGGTAGCCTACGATTCTGGGGGTGGGCTTAGGGTCCGGGGGTGTCGTGGGTTAAAAATCGACCTGGGCATGCTAGGGAGGCTAAGGAGCATCCTAGTATTGCCCATTTGTGTGGGCGGGGCCATTTAGTTGGTCAAATGGGCTAAACAGCGCAAATGGGGTGTTTTGTGGCCAAATCAGTGTGCTATAATCCATGGTTCCGAAGGTGGCCCCGGGGTCCGGGGGTGCCGTGGGATGAAAATCTATCTGGGCATGCTAGGGAGGCTTAGGAGCATCCTAGTGTTGCCATTTTGTGTTGGCGGGGCCATTTGGTTGGTCAAACGG
>JAPEIP010000005.1:9000136-9013272 GCA_026120095.1 Capsicum chinense | reverse complement strand
TAAATCGGTGTGCTATTACCCATGGTTCTGAGGGTGGGCCCAGGATCCGGGGGTCCCGTGGGCAAAAAATCAACCTGGGTATCCTTGGGAAGCTTAGGAGTATTCTAGTGTTTCCCTTTTATGTAGACAGGGCCATTTGTTTGGTCAAACGGCCAAAACGGCGTGAACGGGGTGTTTTGGGGCCAAAGCGATGTGTTGTAGCCCACAGTTTAGAGGGTAGGCTCGGGGTCTGGCGGTGTCGTAGGCCAAAAATTTACTTGGGCATGCTAGGGAGGCTAGGGAGCATCCTAGTGTTACCCGTTTATGTGGGCAGGGCCATTTGGATAGTCAAACGGGTGAAACAACGTGAATGGGGCATTTTGGGGCCAAATCGGTGTGTTATAGAAAACGGTTTTGGGGGTGGTCCTGGGATCTAGGGGTGCCGAGGGCTGAAAATCGACATGGACGTGCCAGGAAGACTAGGGAACATACTAGTGTTGCCCGTTTTTGTGGAAGGTGCCATTTCGTAGGTCAAACGGGCAAAACAGCATGAATGGGGCATTTTGTGAGCTAATCGGTGTGCTATAGCCCACGGTTCTGAGGGTGGGCACGGGTTTTAGGGGTGTTGTGTGATGAAAATTGACCTGAGCGTGCTAGGGAGGCTTCTGTTTGTGAGGGCAGGGCCATTTGGTTGGTCAAACAGGCGAAACAGCTCGAACGAGGCATTTTAAGGCCAAATCAGTGTGTTATAGCCCATGGGTCTTGGGGTGGCGTGGGTCAAAAATCAACCTGGGCATTCCAGGGAGGCTGGGGAGCATCCTAGTGCTCCCCGTTTGTGTGGGCGAGGCCATTTTTAAGGTAAAACGGGAAAAATGGCATGAATGGGGCATTTTGGACCCAAATCGATGTGCTATAGGCCACGGTTTTGGCGGTGGGCCCGTGGTACAGAGGTTCCATGGGCAAAAAATTGACCTGGGAATGACAGGGAGGCTGGGGAGTGTCCTAGTGTTGCCCGTTTATATGGGTGGGGCCATTTAGTTGGTCAAACAAGTGAAAAGCCGCGAACGAGGCATTTTGGGGCTAAAATCAGTGTGCTATAGCCCATGGTTTTGGGGGTGGCCCCGGGCTTCTGAGGCGCTGTGCGCCAAATATCGACTTGGGCATGCAAGGGAGGCTGGAGAGCGTCCTAGTGTTTTCTTTTTGTGTGGGCAGGGATATTTTCTTGGTCAAACAGGAGAAACAGGGCTATTTAGGGCCAAATCAGTGTGCTATAGCCCATGGTTCCAGGGGTGGTCTCGGGGTCCAGGGTTGTCATGGGTCGAAAATCAAATTGGGCATGCCAAGAAGGTTGGAAAGTATCCTATTATTGCCCATTTGTGTGTTCAGGGACATTTGGTTGGTCTGATGGGCGAAACAGCGCGAACGGTGTGTTTTAAGTCCAAATTAGTGTGCTATAGCACACGATTCCGGGGGTGGGCTCGGGGACCGAGGGTGTCGTGGGCCGTAAATTGACTAGGGCATGCCAAGGAAGCTGGGGACAATCATAGTGTTCCCCGTTTGTATGGGTGGAGCTATTTCGTTGGTCAAACGGGAGAAACATCGAGAATGTGGTATTTTGGGGCCAAATCAGTATGCTATTGCCTACGGTTCCAAGGGTGGTCCTGGGGTTCGGTGGTGTCGTGGGCCAAATATTGACCTGGTCTTGCCCGGGAGGCTTGGGAGAAGCCTAGTATTGCCCGTTTGTATTGGTAGGGCCATTTGGTTGGTCAAATGGGCAAAACAATGTGAACGGGGAATTTTGGGGCTAAATCAATGTGCTATAGCCCACAGTTCCGAGGATGGGCCCGGGGTCCAGGGGAACCGTGGACCAAAAATCAACCTGAGTGTGCCAGGGAGGCTGGGGAGCATCCTATTGTTGCCTGTTTATGTGGGCAAGGACATTTGTTTGGTCAAACAAGTGAAACGGCGTGAATAGGGCAATTTGGGGCCAAATCGGTGTGTTATAACACACAGTTTTGGGGGTGGGCCCGGGGTTCGGGGGTAGAATGGGCGAAAAATCAACCTGGACGTGCCATGGAGGCTAGGAAGCATCCTAGTGTTGCCCGTTTTTATGGGTGGGGCCATTTGGTTGGTCAAACGGGCGAAACAGTGCGAACGGGGCATTTTGTGGCCAAATCGGTGTGCTATAGCCCACGGTTCTGAGGGTTGGCTCAGGGATGCTGTAGGCTTAAATCGACCTGGGCGTGCCAGAAAGATTGGCGTTTGTGTGGGTGGGGCTCTTTTAGGGCCAAATCTGTGTGCTATAGCCTACGATTTCGAGGGTGGTGTAGGTCAAAAATATACCTGGGCGTGCCAGGGAGTCTAGGGAGCATCCTAGTGTTCCCCGTTTGTGTGTGTGGGCTGGGCCATTTGGTTGGTCAAACAGTCGAAATAACATAAACGAGGCATTTTGAGGCCAAATCGGTATGTTATAGCCCACAGTTCTGGGGGTGGGCCCAAGGTTCGGGGTGCTGTGGGTTGAATATCAAACTAGGAATGCCAGGGAGGTTAGGAAGCAACCTAGTGTTTCTCGTTTGTGTGGGCGGGGCCATTTGGTTGGTCAAATGGGTGGAAAGGCACGAACAATTTATTTTGGGGCCAAATTAGTGTTCTGTAGCACACGTTTCTAGAAATGGGAGCGGGGGTGCCATGGGACAAAAATTGTCCAGGGCATGCCAGAGATGATGGGGAGAGTCCTAGTGTTCCCCATTTGTGCGGGCGTGGCCATTTCGTTGGTCAAACAATCAAAACTATGCGAACAGGGTATTTTGGGCTAATTCAGTATGCTATTGCCCATGCTTCCGAGAGTGGGCTTGGGGTCCGGGGGTGCCGTGTGCCAAAAATTGACTTGGGCGTCCTAAGGAGGGTTGGAAGCATCCTACTGTTGCCTGTTTATGTGGGCGGGGTCATTTGGTTAGTCAAACGAGCGAAACGGCGCAAACAGGGTGTTTTGGGGCCAAATCGATGTGCTATAGCCCACGGTTCCGAAGGTGGGCCCGGGGTTCGGCGGTGTCGTAGGCCAAAAATTAACCTGGGCATGCCAGGGAGGCTGGGGAGCATCCTAGTGTTGCCCGTTTATGTGGGAAGGGCAATTTGGTTTGTCGAACGGGCAAAACATTCTGAATGGGTCATTTTAGGGCCAAATCGGTGTGTTATAGCAAATGGTTTCGGGGGTGGACCTGGGATCCGGGGGTGCCATAGGCTGAAAATTGATATAGATGGGCCAGGGAGGCTAGAGGGCATCTTAGTGTTTCCCGTTTATATGGGCAAGGCCATTTGGTTGGTCAAACGGGCAAAACATTGTGAATGGGGCATTTTGGGGACAAATCGGTGTGCTATAGCCTACGATTCTAGGGCTGAGCCAAGGGTACGGGGGTGGCGTGGGATGAAAATCAACCTGCGCATCCCATGGAGGCTGAGGAGCGCCCTAGTGTTTCCTGTTTTAGTGGTCGGGGCCATTTGGTTGGTCAAACGGGTGAAACGGCGTGAACAGGGCATTTGAGGGTCAAATAGATGTGCCATTGCCCATAGTTCTGGATGTGGGCCTGGGGTTTGGGGGTACCGTTGGAAAAAAATCAAACTGGGCATGCTAGAGATGCTGGAGAGCATCCTAGTGTTTCCCGTTTGTGTAGGTGGGGCCATTATGTTGGACAAATGGTACAACGGGGCTATTTGGGGCCAAATCGGTGTGCTATATCCAATAGTTCCTGTGGTGGGGGCGGGGTCCGTAGGTGCCGTGGGTCACAAATTAACTTGGGCATGCCAGGGAGGCTGGGGAGCATCCTATTATTTCCCGTTAATGTGGGCGGGGCCCTTTCGTTGGTCAAACGGGTGAAATAATGTGAACGGGGCATTTTATGGCCAAATCGATGTGTTATATCCCACGATTCTGGGCGTGGACCCGGGGTTCGGGGGTGCTGTGGGCCTAAAATCAACCTGGGCATGCCAGGGAGGCTGGGGAGCATTCTACTGCTTGCCACTTGTGTGGGAGGGGCCGTTTGGCTAGTCAAACGGGAAAAACGGCATGAATGGGGCATTTTGGGGCCAAATCTGTGTGCTATAGCAAATGGTTCCGGGAGTGAGCCTGGGGTTCGGGAGTTTCGAGAGTCAAAAATCCACCTGGGCATGCCAGGGAGGCTGGGGAACTTTCTAGTGTTGTCCGTTTGCTTGGGCGGGGCCATTTGGTTTGTCAAACAGGCAAAACGGCGCGAAAGGGGCATTTTGGGGCCAAATCGGTATTCTATAGCCCACGGTTCCGTAGGTAGGCCTGGGGTCCGGGGGTGCCGTTGGTCAAAAACTGACCTGGCCATGCTTGGGAGGCAGGGGATCATCCTAGTATTGCCTGTTTGTGAAGGCGGGGCCATTTGGTTGGTCAAATGGGTGAAACGGTGCTAACAGGGCATTTTGGGGAAAAATCAGTGTGCTATAGCCCACGGTTCCAAAGGTGGGCCCGGGCTCCGGGGGTGCCATGTGCCAAATATCGATCTAGACGTGCTAGAGAGGCTAGGGATCTTCTTAGTGTTGCCCATTAGTGTGGGTGGGGCCATTTGGTTGGTCAAACGGGAGAAACGGTACGAATGAGGTATTTTGGGGCCAAATCAGTGTGCTTTAACCCACATTTTTTAGGGTGGGGCCAGGGGTCCGAGGGTTACGTGGGCCAAAAATTGACCTGGGTATGCTAGGGAGGCTACGGAGCATCCTAGTATTGCCCGTTTGTGTGGGCAGGGCCATTTGGTTGTTCAAACAGGCAAAACATTGCGAACGGGGAATTTTGGGGCTAAATCATTGTGCTATAGCCCATGGTTCTGGGTGTTGGCCCGAGGTCCTGGGGTGCCATGGGCCAAAAATCAACCTGGGCGTGCCAGGGAGGTTGGGGAGCATCCAAGTATTGCCCGATTTTTTGGGCAGGGCAATTTGAATGGTCAAGCGTGCGAAACGGCGCAAATGGGGCATTTTGGGGCCAAATCGGTGTGCTATATTCTACGGTTTCAGGGGTGGGCCTAGAGTCCGGGGGTGTCGTGGGTCGAAAATCAACCTGGCGTAGCAGGGAGGTTGGGGAGCATCCTAGTATTGACTATTTATATGGGCGGGGCTATTTGGTTGGTCAAATAGGAGAAACGGCGCGAACGGGGCGTTTTGGGGCCAAACCGATATGTTATAGCCCACGGCTCCGGGTGTAGGCCTGGGGTTTGGTGGTGCCATGGGCAGAAAATTGATCTGGACATGCTAGGGAGCCTAGGGAGCATAATAGTGTTGCTCGATTTTATAGGCGGGGCCATTTTGTTTGTCAAACGTGCAAAACAGCACGAACAGAGCATTTGGGGACAAATCGGTATGCTATAGTCTGTGATTTCGGGGGTGGGCCCATAGTTCGAGGATGTCGTGGGTAAAAATTCAACCTGGCCGCGCCATAGAGGTTAGGGAGCGTCCTAGTGTTGCCCTTTTTTATGGGAAGGGCCATTTGGTTAGTCAAACAGGTGAAACAATAGGAACAGGTCATTTTGGGGCCAAATCGGTGTGCTATAGCCCACAGCTCTAGGGGTAGGCCCGGGGTCCGGGGGTGCCGTGGGAAAAATATTGACCTGGATGTGCTAGGGTGGCTAGGAAGTGTCCTAGAGTTGCCCATTTGTGTGGGCGGAGCCATTTGTGTGGTCAAACAGGCTAAACAGCGTGAATGAGGCGTTTTAAGGCCAAATTGGTGTGTTATGTTCATGGTTCCATGGGTGGGCCCGGGGTCCGGGGGTGCCGTGGGCCAAAAATTAACCTAACCATGGCAGGGAGGCTGAGGAGAATCCTAGTGTGGCCTGTTTGTCTGGGCGTTGCCATTTTAACTATCAAACGAGAGAAATGGTATGAACGGGGCTATTTGGGGCCAAAACAGTGCGCTATAGCCCACAGTTCTGTGGGTGGGGCCAGGGTTAGAGGGTGTCGTGGGTCAAAAATCGACCTTGGCGTGCCAGGGAGGCTGAGGAGCATCCTACTATTTCCCGGTTGTGTCGGCGGGGCTATTTGGTTGGTCAAACGGTGTGAACGGGCTTTTTAGGGCCAAATCGGTATGCTATAGCCCATGGTTCTGGACCCGGGGTCTGGGGTTCCTGTGGGCGCAAAATCGACCTGGGCATGCCAAGGAGGCTGTGGAACATCCTAGTGATTCCCGTTTGTATGGGCGGGGCCATTTCGTTGAACAAACATGCAAAATGGCATAAATCAGGCATTTTGGGGCCAAATAGGTGTGCTATAGCCCACGATTCTCAGGTGATCCTGGGGTCTGGGGGTTTCGTGGGTAAAAAATAGACGCGGGCATGCCAGCGAGGCTAGGGAGCATCCTTGTGTTTCCTGTTTGTGTGGGAGGGGCCATTTTATTAGCCAAACGGGCAAAAAGGTGCAAATGGGGCATTTTGAAACTAAATTGGTGTGCTATAACACACAGTTTAGGGGGTCGGCCCGGGGGTGCCATAGGCTGAAAATTGATCTGGGCATGCCAGGGAGGTGAGGTAATGTCCTAGTGTTGCCCATTTATAAGGAAGGGGCCATTCTATTGGTAAAACGGGCAAAACAGCTCCGACATGGCATTTTAGGGCTAAAATTAGTGTGCTATAGCCCACGAGTTTGGGGGAGGGCCCGAGGTTAGGGGTGTCATAGGCCAAAAATTGACCTGGGCGTGCCAGGGAGGCTGCGGATCATCCTAGTGTTGCATGTTTGTGTGGACGGGGCCATTTTGTTGGTCAAACAGGAGAAATGGGGCAATTTAGGTCCTAATCGGTGTGCTATATGCCACGATTCTTGGGATAGACCCTGGATAAGGGGGTTTTGTGAGTCGAAAATTGACCTGGGCATGCCAGGGAAGCTGCGGAGCGTCCTAGTGTTTCCCGTTTGCAAGGGCGGGGCCATTTTATTGGGCAAATAGGAGAAACAGCACGAACGGGACATTTTGGGATCAATCGGTGTGCTATAGAACACGATTCTGGGGTTGATCCTGGGGTCCAGGGATTCCGTCGGCTGAAAATCAACTCGGGCATGCTAGGAAGGCTAGGGAGCATCCTAGTGTTGCCCGTTTGTGTGGACGGGTCCATTTTATTGGTTAAACGGGCAAAAAGGCACGAACGGGGCATTTTGGTGGCCAAATCGGTGTGCTATAGCCCTAAACCCATGGGCGTGCTAGGTAGGCTAAGGAGCATCCTAGTGTTGCCCATTTATGTGGGCGAGGCCATTTTATTGGTCAAACGGGATAAACAACATGAACAAGGTATTTTGGTTTGGGGGTGGGCCCGGGGTTCAGGGCTACCGTGGGCCAAAATTGACTTGGGCATGCTGGGGAGGCTGGGGAGCATCCTAGTATTTCCAGTTTGAGTGGGTAGGCCTATTTTATTGGTCAAACAAGAGAAATGAGGTTACTTAGGGCCAATCAGTGTGCTATAGCCCATGGTTCCAGGGACGGGCGTGGGGTCCGGGGGTGCCGTGGGTCAAAAATCGAACTGGGCATGCCTGGGAGGTTGGATAGCATCCTAGTATTTCCCGTTTGTGAAGGCCAGGCTATTTGGTAGGTGAAATGGTTGAAAATACACGATCAGTGTGATCTGGGGCCAAATCGGTGTGCTATGCCATTCGGTTCCGGGGTTGGGCTCGGGGTTTGGGGGTGCCGTGGACCAAAAATTGACCAAGGCGTGCCAGGGAGGTTAGGGATAATCCTAGTGTTCCCCATTGGTGTGGACGGGGCCATTTCATTGGTCAAACGGGCGAAACGGTGGGAACGGGGCATTTTGGTTACAAATCGGTATGCTATTGACCACGATTTCGAGAGTGGCCCCGGGGTTTGGGGGTTCCGTTGTCCAAATATCAACCTGAGCGTGCCAGGTAGGCTGGAAAGCATCCTAGTGTTGCCCGTATATGTGGGCAGGGCCATTTTGTTGGTCAAACGGGCGAAACAGTGTGAATAGGGCATTTTGGGGCCAAATGTGTGTTATAGCACACGGTTTTAGGGGTGGGCCCAGGGTTTGGGGGTGCTATAGGCCGAAAATCGACCTGGACATGCCAGAGAGGCTAGGGAGCATCCTAGTATTGTCCGTTTTTGTGGAAGGGGTCATTTGGTTGGTTAAATGGGCAAAACAGCACGAACAGGGCATTTTATGGACAAATTGGTGTTCTATAGCCCACGATTCTGGGGTGGGTCTAGGCTCCGGGTGTGCCGTGGGCTGAAAATCGACTTGGACCAGCCAGGGAGGCTGCCGTTTGTGTGGGCGGGGCCATTTGGTAGGTCAAACGGGCGAAACAGCGCAAATGAGGCATTTTGGGGCCAAATTGATATGCTATAGCCCACAGTCTCGGGGGCGGCGTAAGTTAAAAATTGACCTGGGTATGACAGAGGGTAGGGGAGGGTCCAAGTATTGCCCGTTTGTGTGGGCAGGGCCATTTGGTTGGTCAAACGAGAGAAACGAGGCTTTTTGGGGCCAAATCGATGTGCTAAAACCCACGGTTCAGGGGGTGCTGTGGGTCAAAAATCAAACTGGGCGTGCCAGGGAGGTTGGGAAGCATCCTAGTGTTGTCCATTTGTGTGGACAGGGATGTTTGTTTGGTTAAATGGGCGAAATGGCATAAGCAGTGTGTTTTGGGGCCAAATCGGTGTGTTTAGCACACCGTTTCGGGGGTGGGCCCAGGGTCCAGAGGTGCCATGTGCCAAAAATCGACCAAGGCGTGCCAAGGAGGCTGGGGAGCATCTTAGTGTTCCCCGTTTGTGTAGGAAAAGCGATTTCCTTGGTCAAATAGGTGAAACGGCGCGAATGGGGCATTTTGGGGCCAAATCGTTGTGCTATTGCCCACGGTTCTGAGGGTGGGCTCGGGCTCAGGGGGTGCCATGGATTAAAAATTGATCTTGGCATGCCAGGGAGGCTGGGGAGCATCCTAGAGTTGTCTGTTTGTGTGGGCGAGGCTATTTGGTTGGTCAAATGGGAGAAATGGAGCAAACGATGCATTTTTGGGCCAAATCGGTATGCTATAGCGTACGATTCTGGGGGTGGGCCTAGGGTACGGGGGTGTCATGGGCCAAAAATTGACCTAGGCATGCCATGGATGCTAGGGAGCATCTTAGTATTTCCCATTTGTATGGTCGGGGCAATTTGGTTGGTCAAACGGGCGAAACAACGCAAATGGGGTGTTTTGAGGCCAAATCGGTGTACTATAACCCACGGTATTAGGGGTGGGCCCGGGTTCCAGGGGTTCCATGGGCCAAAAATTGACTTGGGCATGACAAGGAGGCTGGGGAACATCCTAGTGTTTCCAATTTAAGTGGGCGGGGCCATTTGGTTGGTCAAACAGGCAAAACGGTGCGAACCGAGCATTTTGAGGCCAAATCGGTGTGTTATTTCCCACGGTTCTGGGTGTGGGCCCAGGATCAGGGGTTACCGTGGGCCAAAAATTGACCTGGACATTACAGGGAGGCTGGAGAGCATCCTAGTGTTTCCCGTTTATGTCGGCAGGTCCATTTGGTTGGACAAACAGGAGAAACGATGCGAACCGGGCTATTTGGGGTCAAATAGGTTTGCTATAGCCTACAATTTCGGGGGTAGGGCCTGGGTCCTGAGGTGCCGTGGGTAAAAAATCAACCTGGGCGTGCCAAGGAGGCTGGGGCGCATCCTAGTGTTGCGCGTTTGTGTGGGCGGGTCCATTTGGTTGGTAAAACGGGTGAAACAGCGCGATTCGAGTATTTTAAGGCTAAATCAGTGAGTTATAGCCCACGGTTCCAGGGGTGCCGTGGGCCGAATATCGACCTGGGCATGCCAGGGAGGCGTGGTAGCATTCTAGGGTGTCCCTTTTGTGTGGGCGGGGCCATTTGGTTGGTCTAACGGGCAAAATGGCATGAATGGGGCATTTTGGGGCCAAATCGATGTGCTATAGCCCACTATTCCGTGGGTAAGCCCGAGTTTCGGGGCTTTCATGGGTCAAAGATCAACTTGGTCGTGACAGGGAGGCTGGAGAGCAACCTAGTGTTGCCCGTTTGTGTCGGTGGGGCAATTTGGTTGGCCAAGCAGGAGAAACGGTGCAAATGGGGCCTTTTAGGGCTAAATCGGTGTGCTATAGCCCACGATTCCAGGGGTGCGCTTAGGTTCCGGTGGTGCCATGGGCCAAAAATCGACCTGGGCATGCTAGGGAGGCTAGAGAGCATCCTAGTATTGCCCATTTGTGTGGGCGGGACCACTTTGTTGGTCAAACGGGTTAAACAGCGCGAATAGAGTGTTTTGAGGACAAATCGATGTGCTATAACCCATGGTTCCGAAGGTGGGCCTAGGGTCCGGTGGTGCCGTGGGATGAAAATCGATCTGGCTGTGCTACGGAGGCTTGGTAGCATCCTAGTATTGCCAGTTTGTGTTGACAGGGCCATTTGATTATTCAAACGGGCGAAACGGTGTAAACGGGGTATTTTGGGGCCAAATCGGTGTGCTATAGCCCACGGTTTTGAGGGTGTGCTCGGGGTCCGGGGGTGCCGTGGGCTAAAAATTGACCTGGGCTTGCTAGGGAGACTGGGGAGTGACCTAGTGTTTCCCGTTTGTGTAGGAGGGGCAATTTGGTTGGCCAAACGAGCAAAACGCACGCGAACGAGGGATTTTGGGGCCAATTCGGTGAGCTATAGCCCACGGTTCAAGGTTGGGCCTAGGATCCGAGGGTGGCGTGGGTCAAAAATTGACCTGGGCATGCCAGGGACTCTGGGGAGCATCCTAGTATTTCCCGTTTGTGTGGGAGGGGCCATTTGGTTGGTTAAACAGGAGAAATAGTGTTCTTTGGGGCCAAATCAGTACGCTATAGCACACAATTCCAGGCTTGGGCCCGGGGTCCGAGGGTACCGTCGACCAAAAATTGACCTGGACATGCTAGGGAGGCTGGGGAGACTCCTGGTATTCCCCGTTTATGTGGGCGGGGCCATTTTTTCTGTCAAACGGGCAAAACGGCGCGAATGGGGTGTTTTGGAGATAAATTGGTGTGCTATAGCCCACGGTTCCAGGGATGGGCCCGGGTTCTAGGGGTTCTGTGGGCTGAAAATCAACATGGGTGTGCCAAGGAGGCTGAGGAGCATCCTTGCGTTACCCGTTTATGTGGGCGAGGCTATTTGGTTGGTCAATCAGGCGAAACGGCGCGAATGGGGCATTTTAGGGCTAAATGGGTGTGCTATAGCCCACGGTTTTGGGGGTGGGCTCGGGATCAGTGGGTGTCGTAGGCTGAAAATCAACCTGGGTATTACAGGGAGGCTGGGAGCGTCTTGCCCATTTGTGTGGGCGGGGCCATTTGGTTTGTCCAACAGGTGAAACGGCTCAAACGGAGAGTTTTGGGGAGAAATCGGTGTGCTATAGCCTATGGTTCTGGGGGTGGGCCCGGGGGTGCCGTGGGTCAAAAATTTACCTGGGCGTACCAGGGATGCTGGGGAGCATCCTAGGGTTGCTCGTTTATGTGGAAGGGGCCATTTGGTTGGTCAAATGGGCAATACAGCTCAAACGACCTGGGTGTGGGCCCGGGGTCTGATGCAGATGCTAACACATTTGAGGCTTCTAAATATAAATAATTGTGAATTCTTAAGCTATATGGAGAAGCAAATATGCCTGAGATCGCAGGTGTGGATGATGATGCTGCTGGTAGAAAAACTCACAACCCGATCAGAAGTTAGGAAAATTTACCTGCATTGAGGCCTGAGAGGGGAGCAGAGGTAGCAGTTGAGCCTCCTATTCCAGATTCTAGTTCAGTGCCTATTGAGGTGGCACAAGCTCCTGAGGTAGGATCAGTACCACCACCACCTTCAGCACAGGCAGGTTCAGTACCTGCAACTAAGTCAGCTCCATCAACTTCTGCAGCACCAGCAGGACTTACTTTCAACTTGCCAAACTTTAGAAAAATCGCTAGAGAAACTCAATGGTGTGAGGCTCAGCTGAAGCAGTTTGCCAAGTAATTTGCTACTGCAGTAGATAAGAGAATCAGGGATGCACTTGAGCCTTATGAGTTCTTGCCAGCTAGGTTTTTCTGACTTGAAGAATTGGTTTGATGTGCGAGAAAGAGAAATGTCGAGTACAGAGCTTAAACAGTTCAAATCTGATTTTAAGCAGATGAAGATAGATTTTGGAGTGATTAGACAGCTTCAGTGCATTATAGTAACAAAAGATGTGGCTAAGGAGCCCGAAGGTGAATTCGAGTTTCTTGATCTTACTGAGGAGCCTGTCCAGAAGAAGAAAAACAAATAAAAGAAGGATGAAAGGAGAAAAGGAAAGAGAAAGAGACAAGGAGATAATAAGAATGAGGGCAAAGTCGAGAAAAAGGCAAAGAAGAAGAAGAAGGCTCAGAAAATAGGAGCAGAAGAGACGACGCAAGCAAGTAATGAGGTAGCAGCCACTGACAAAGCGAACCTGAAATGGGCAATACAAATGTCCCTAAAGGACTACTTGAGAAGGGAGGAGGCGCTCCGAGCTAGAGTCGTAGGAGCCTCATCTAGTTCACCTCCTTCAGATGCAGTGGTAACTGAGCCAGCGCAGCAGCAGACTCCAGATATAAGTTTCCCGACTGTAGATACTGATGTGGGGATAAAACTCCATGATCCTCGTACTTGATCTCTACCAGGTACTTCCTAAACCCTTAGTTTCATTTTGTTTTGATTTCATGTTGCGGGTGTAGGGTAGCATATTGTTGAAGCATATTCTATAAATAACTAGGAGCAGTGCAAGTTCTATAGGTAGTCAACTAATTTTTTTATTATTATTTTGAACACCTCTCCGAAGGTTTGTTTTGCATGACTGTGTGAATTACCTCAAATTATGACTATTGAGCATCTGGTTAGGGCATTAGTTTTTTGCTTAACAATCACATCTGTATAACAGCATGAACTAGATAAGTAGTAGTTAGTGAAATGCTTGTGTGCCAAGTGTGTGTGAGATCTTACTGTGTTCCCTGTGATATTGCTGAATCTAGAACTTGCCCAATTCATTTTGCCTTGGTTAAGAGATAGGGGTTAGGAAAGGATCATAGGCCGTTTTTCAATTTAAGTCACTTTTTGCCTAAATGACCTTCCCTGTAATGCATTATATCCCTTGGTCCCCGTTTGAGCCTAAATTGACCATTTCCTTTCTATGAAACCCATCACCTTCCCT
>JAPEIP010000005.1:8912159-8922191 GCA_026120095.1 Capsicum chinense | reverse complement strand
TTATTATTATTATATATAACCCCAATCTTTTGAAATTTTACATAAAACTCTCCTTATAACATTACTTTTTCAATATTATGTATATAACAGTTTTAAAGAATAAGATAATTATAATTTCAAACTTAATGTTATCCTAATTAATATATATCTTTTTTCCTCTCTCGTCATTATTTTTCTTCCTTATTTAATTTTATCTCTTATTTAAGACATTATTTTACTACTAATGATCTTAATTACTATAATATAATAATAATAATAATAATTTTTCTATTGTGACACGTAAGTTTAAGGAATTATAGTCGTTTAATTAATAATGGATAATCATTTTCTATATTTAAGGAATTAATAAAGTTGTAGCAGATTAGTTTATCACAGCCATAAATTATTCTTATTTTTAGTTTGATTATATATATTATATTGTGTACATCTGTATTGTACTATTCAAATATAAATAGTTTATACCATATATATGCTAAAAATATAAATTGGTGATATATATTTTTCATAAAAAATATGTCCAGTTTAACAAATTTATCCTTAAACTGCAATTGCTATCTTTATATACCATAATACTTGACATCTTTATACATAAAATATTATATTTATATCCATAAATATATAAAGTATTATATTTATAGAAGAAATATACAAAGTATGCTATATATAAAGTTTATATCATGTATATACCATATACACACATATATAAATATACAAATTATTAAGAAACATACTAAGCATATTTATAACATAAATATACAAAGTATATTATGTATGAAGTCTATACCATGTATATACCGTATACACACATATATAAAGATACAAAGTATAAAGAAACATACTAAGCATATTTATATATTTATGGTACATGATATAATATACCATAAATATGCAAAATATATTTTACATAGAAATAATTTATTCACATAAAGTAAAATCTTTCATGTATAAGAAAATAAAAGAAATAATTAGCGGCACCCTAAAATTTAATAACAACTCATCATTTTCTATTTTTTAGGAATGAAAAATAAAATAAATAAATTAGATAAGTTCCTAAGAAAATAAATTTGTTTGAAAGATAATATTTGTTACCTAAAAAATAGGAAACAATGATCTGTTAGTATAACATCCATATTTAAAATTTTTCAATAGCAGAAAACGGCTATTAATGTAAATATTATATATGTCATAATTGAAATTCATTAAATATGACCATGTATATGTAATTATTTTTATAAAAGTGGCTAATTATGTTCTTTTTTCGTTAGTAGGTAAATTTTGGCTGGGTAATTTTGATAGTTTGTAAAAGTTGGGGCATAAAATCATATTTAAATTTTTTTTTCAAAAGTCAAAAAAAGAATTCAAAAAAGCATGGCCAAATACAACTTCAACTCCAATTTCAACTCCAACTCTAAAATTTTTTTGTTTTCATGGCCAGCGGCTTATAATTCTGATTAAGATGTGAAAGACTTGGTTGATTTGGTGGTATTCGTATTGACATGACCCAAAATTTGATGGTTTCATATTCATATCCTCCAATTTAAATATTTAATTTAAAACTTTATTTATATAAATTCATCTTTTTATTTCATGAGACTTCTACCCACAAACTAATAATTTTGTTCAGTACTTAAAGTAGTGAAACAGTTACATTTTTATTGTACTATTTGATTTATGTTGTAGTTTCACTCAACGAAGAAGACCTTGAATTTTTATTATGTACTATATATCAAAAAAATATATTGAATGTAGTAGGTGTAAAGAACTCATATCACATACAAATCTTTCTATGTATCAAAAAAAGAATTTGAAACTTAATTTCGTTATTTTATGTATCAGAAAAAAATCATATATTGAATGTAGCAGGTGTAAAAGAACTCATATCACATAAAAATCTTTCTATGTATCAGAGCATGGAATTTTTTTTGTCAGAAAATAGATCTATGTATCAGAATGGATGTAATATTTCTGTCAGAAATAGATCTATGTATCAAAAATAATATTTACAGTTTCGTTTATTTCATTTTACACTATGAAACATAAATAGAATGTATATGGACAAAATTCATCAATCTGATACATAAAAATATGGGTCATTTACAGGCTACTATTCAATTGTTGAGCAATGTCTTCTGCATATTCTACCTCAACAGAATGTTGGTTCACAAACACAACACATAATTCACGCGTTTGATAGAGAGTCTCTTTTTGTAACTTATTTTTTTTCCTTCTTTGTAGATGCAGCAACGACTTCTGCTACTACAAGTAGCTTTTCGTAAGTTCTTCATCATAGTCGAATTGTTATGATGTTTGGTAACTTGCTCCACTAATAATCTTAAAATGGTGAAAGAACAAAAAATTGATAATAGATTGAATTTTGGAAAAGAAATTTGAAAAAGAAATTAACCTCAAAGAAATTTGAAAAAGAAAGACAATGAAGGTTTTAACTTGAATGTTGAAGTAGTGGATGAGAAGACGATGGTAATTCAAAATGGATAAGTGGAGAAAATTGTCGGATATATTAGCTGAATTTTGGGTGAGATTTGAGGTTGTGTAGGCGGTGTAATAGAGATGGATTGTGATGTATCTGAAAATAAGTGACTTTTATGAGTAAGAAGGTATTTTTGTAATTAGTTTAGTAGGATGAGATTTTAAGTAATAATGAAAACTTAAGGTGTGGTCTTAAGTAATTTGTCCAACTTAACTTCAATACTCCCAGGTAGTTTCACTCTTTGTTGAAGTCGTTTCTCTCTCCTTGACTACTCTTCTCCTTTATCCCCTAGTCTTGTAGAACTCTCTGATCAACTCAACTTCTAGATACTGCATTTATCGTCTCCTTAATCGTTGCATTTGAAACAATTCTGAGCTTTCTTGCTTATCCACTTTTGTCTTAATGCATTGTAAGCTTTGCATCACTTCAATATGTAAGAGCCAGTAACTTCTCTTTCATCACTTGTATGGAACAACTTACACAACATGTTTCATTCACATGTCCATCATCAAAACTTCACATTCCCCAACACAACCCGTTCTACAATAAAAAATAATTAAAGAAAAAGAAACAACAACATTAATTAATATTAACATTACCTTCTATTTTTCAACCAAAAATGAATGATCATAACCTCAGTTAGTTGTAGTGCTAATATTTTCCCACCGGATCTGGTTATGGAGGTGATAATTGTGTGTGACAGGAGAAGATAGAGAAAAGTGGGAAATGTGAAATGGAAATGTTAGGGAAACGTTGGTGTAGTTAATTTTTTTAATCCTTTTGTTAAGATAAAGATGAGAAGTTGTACCCACCTACGATTATCCAAATTAAATTTTAAATTTTTATATATTGATTTTCTTAATCACGATGTTTAATGTTTGAGTAAAATAATTAACACTTCTTAAAAATGCATTTTTGAATTTAAAAAGTCCTACAATAATTATAATTTGGGATTAACCATCTTCAAAATATAAGAATTAAATTCAACTTTAAAATATTTAACTTTTAATTATTTTTTAATATAATTTCAAGAGAAAATACCCAATTACCTCCCTGAATTATACCCAAAAGGGCAATGCCACACCTCAACCTAAAGGGGGTGTATTACCCCAGAACTAATTAAAAGTGAAATTTTTATCCCCTTAGTGCCTATGTGGCACATACGTGGCACACACGTGTGCCTACGTGGACACTTCAGTGTGTTGTGCCACGTAAGTGCTACATAGGTACCAAGGGATGAAAATTTCACTTTTAATTAGTTCAGGGGTAATAGGGGCCCCTTTAAGTTGAGGTGTGGCATAACTCTTTTGGGTATAGTTCAGGGAGGTAATGAGGTATTTTCTCTAACTTCAATATAAAACGTTTGTTGTGAAGTTTTTTTAATATGACTTCAATATAAAAGTCTTGTTTGTCCGAGTAAATATAATTTAAACCTCTATTGTTTAATATGTTAGAAAATTTAAGGTCTAAGTTGATTTGATTTAAAGTATCAAATATAAAAATTTAATATTAAAAATAATCATGGATAAACTTAAATTTTAAAGGAAAAACAAAACAGAGAAAGGAAAATGAAGTATGTTTAAAAAAAGGTTTATCTTTTAAAAACAAACGAATACACTGAATTTAATTTCCACTAAAACAAATTCAGTTACCAATGCAAAAATAACTTAACTTCCGTTGTTGAAAAATTTAAAATTAAAGTTGGTATTTTTCTTAAAAGAAGTTACTCAGCTAGTTTTAACATTTTGTTGTATAAAAATTCAAATATTCAAGAAAAGTTATTCTTTTTTTTTTAATCTTTATAATATCTTGGTTTTGATTTTTTAAATTGAAATTTTAATAACTAATAACTAAGTTAACTAACTTTTGTCCTAAACTACCAAGTGGCTTTATTTATAGGCTGCCACTTGATTCAACGTGGAGGCTTTGTCTTCTTCTTTTAACAATATATAGATATAGATACGGAATGTACTGATAATCACTGAACAAAAATTATAAATTAGAATCCGAACAAGAAGGTAATAGCTACACTAAGACGAGATAACATAGTAGGATACTAGAAATACAATGGATATGGAAAAAAAAAGCTCTCCAACAGTGTACTTCGTCCAATAATATCAACTGGATTGGATAGTGACACTAAGAGAAGTCAGGATTCAACTTCTTTTTGGCACAACCCCTTTGCACATGTCCAAACTTTTTTCCTTCATAGAGTTAAATTTACTTTGTAAAATTCTAATAAATCAAGCTTTATGAAAACAAAGACAATGGATGTCACGCTTCATTGCTCACAATTCAACAATTAGGAACAATCTATTACAAAGCAAGACTTGGATGACTTGCAGTCTTGCTCAAAGTCTTTGGAGTTTTGATCAATTAGAAGAATAGTTTTTCTACCACAATTAAGGTTGCAAGACATAAAAATTTTATCAGATATTTTATTTGGACACGGCTACAAACCTGTATACATCTAGTTTATAAATATATTTATAGGTACACCCATTCTGGTTTTGATTTTAACAACTTCAGATTTGCAATATCTGAAATTACATATAAATGAAGTTTAGACATTTTTACCTAGAATTCAGTCTTGCACAAATCTTTGGAATTTGGCCTGATTAGAGGAATAAACTTGCCACCACAATTACGGTTTGCAAGACTTGGTTGATTCCAATTATATATTTTTTATTGTGTCATTTGAATGAGAATTGACTTGCCGTTTCGCAAAAGTATTTAGAGTTTGGACCTATTAAAGAAATAATTTTGCTACCATTATTACGGTTGCAAGTTGGTCAAGTCTTCGAGGCCCACATAAGTTAGGGAACCAATTAACTGAAGAGCCAAATGACAACAACCAATACAAATTAATGTTGTGAATTTTCTAATAATAAAGCTTTATTAAAACAAGTAAAAGTTACCGTCAAGATTTGTGGTGGGATGAATCATATAAGTCCTCTTTTAATTACAGGTCTCAGGTTCGCGTGCTGAATGTGGAAACCCCTTGAATGGGCATTACGTGACACGAATTTGGATTAGTCTCGGTTCCAATGCAAATACTCCTACTAGACAAGTATTGTAGAACATCTATTTTTTGTACTGTGAACAAGTAAAGATGGACGGAGGGAGCATATTTTTGGTAGATATATCACTATACTTTTCATTACACAGTTGTAGAGAAAATGAAAGCAAGACTAGGTTGACTTGCAATCTTGCACAAGTCAATGGAGTTTGGATCGACTAGAGGAATAATTTTGCCATCATAATTACGGTTGCAGGGCCCACGAATCCTAAAAAAGAAAATTTAGAAAACCAAGTAATTGAAGAGTCGAATGATAGTAACAACCAATTCAAATTAATGTTGTGTAGTACTTTTTACAAAAAAATTATAAAAACATCTCTGAAGCAAGAAAAAGTTAATTAACTTCCATGGTTGTGATGAGATGAATTAATATACCAACATGGGTTGTGGTGTAGTGGATGAGGCTGCTCCACCCTTAACTAGAGGTCGAGGGTTCAATCCTGCGTATGGAGAAAACTCTGTTAGGGAGTGCTTCCCCCCGAATGGGGCCCTAAGAGGCGCGAATCCGGATTAGTCGGGCTCCAACGCGGGTACCGAACACCGGATGAAAAACTAAAAAAAGAGATGAATTAATATGTTTCCTCCATCTTTCATTCATCCTCTCGGATATAAAAAAAGAAGAAAAATTTGGCAGGGAGTGCTTCCTCTTAAATGTGTCTTACCACGTGATTGCATATTTGTAATTTGGCTTCAATACAAATATGGAACATCGAAAAAAAATGAAACAAGGAGAGAATTTACGTGTTCATGAAAACTCAATAATTTTTTACCTATACCCTGCATACTTAATTATGATCCTCTTATAGGAT
Organism: Capsicum chinense; assembly: GCA_026120095.1. NCBI lineage: Eukaryota > Viridiplantae > Streptophyta > Magnoliopsida > Solanales > Solanaceae > Capsicum > Capsicum chinense. The sequence continues at coordinate 8,915,815 of JAPEIP010000005.1, read as the reverse complement.
AGATTAACTTGAATAAGGGGATTCAAAAATTATTGAAAAATAAAAATTAATTCAAAAATCTATAAAAATGTATTGTCAGCTAAGCACCACACAGTTTTTGGCTGATTAGAGGACTCTTTTGCCACCATATTTATAATTCTGATTAAGATGTGAAAGACTTGGTTGATTTGGTGGTATTCGTATTCACATGACCCAAAATTTGATGGTTTCATATTCATATCCTCCAATTTAAATATTTAATAGATAATAATCAATTAGGCTCTGAATTATACCTAAAAAGGTTATGACACAATTCAGCTTAAAGGGGGTCTTATTACCCCTGAACAAATTAAAAGTATAATTTTGACACCCTTAGTGCCTACGTGGCCCATACGTGACACAACACACTGAAGTGTCCACGTAGGCACATGTGTGTGCCACGTAGGGTGTCAAAATTACACTTTTAATTAGTTCAAGGTAATAGGATCTCCTTTAAGTTAAGGTGTGTCATAATTTTTTTTGGGTATAGTTCAGAGGGATAATTGGGTATTTTCTCAATATTTAATTTAAAACTTTACTTATATAAATTCATCTTTTTATTTCATGAGACTTTTGCCCCACAAACTAATCTTTTTCGTTCAGTACTTAAAGTAGTGAAACACTTACATTTTTATTGTACTATTTGATTTATGCTGTAGTTTCACTCAATGAAGAAGACCTTGAATTTTTATTGATTATGTGAGATGGTGCCGACAAGAGCTCAAACAACCATGTGTTGATTCTGTATTTCTTTTACCATCTATTATATTGTTACGAATAAACTCTTAAGAAGAATGTGTATATTGTATTTTTCCTTCTCTGTTTTATTTTTGTGTGTGTTTCTATCTATTAGATTTCTTTAATTAATTTTCTTTGAATTTCAATAGAAAGTATGTATTTTTATTTGTGTTCAAATTAGTTATTTTTGACTTTATTGAAAATTCGCGAACTACTAACCAAAGTTCACAATTTACAGTTCATTGCTTAAAATTAGGAACTAATTTTAAACATTAAAATACACCGTGAATATTTGCTTCTTGTCATACTTATATTGATTTATTTGTAACTGTTGCATTTTATAATTCATTACACGCCTATTTTAATAGAAAATTAATTGAATCTATAAAAATTTAGGTGGGACACACGTGTCCAGAAAATAGTAAATTAATAGGCCATTTTACATAAATCCTAACATTTTGCTACCTAATTACTCTCTCTCCTCCAATTTTTATGTTAATTATGAGATATCCCGGATATGATACATTATTTAATCCCCGCTATATAAGTTTATGATACATTACTAACTAATTAATTGGAGATAAAAAAGAAAAAACCCAGTAAAAGTGCCTACAATTTAGTAATTAATACACTCAATTTAAGATTTTGTCTGTTTAATTACATAAAATCTGTAACAACTTCATTATTTGAATTTTGATAGTCAAATCAAGCTTCATCAATCATAATCTTCCAAAACTAATCCCTTCTCCAATCATTCATTCCATGTTCATCATAAAAAATCTCATCCCTGCGTTCGGAAAAAAATTGAACATAATATAAGAATTTGATGTATCAAGAGTACAAATCCCATATCACATAGATATCTTTCTATGTAAAAAATTTAATGTATCAGGAATGTGAAGCCCATATCACATACGTATCTTTCTATGTATCAGTAAACGAATTTGAAACTTAATTTCACTAGTACTATATATCAAAAAAATATATTGAATGTAGTAGGTGTAAAGGACTCATATCACATACAAAATCTTTCTATGTATCAAAAAAAGAATCTGAAACTTAATTTAGTTATTTTATGTATCCGAAAGACATCATATATTGAATGTAGCAGGTGTAAAAGAACTTATATCACATAAAAATCTTTCTATGTATCAGAAAGCATGCAATTTTTTGCCAGAAAATAGATGTATGGATCAAAATGGATGCAATATTTTTGTCAGAAATAGATCTATGTATCAAAAATAATATTTACAGTTCCTTTTATTTCATTTTACACTATGATATATAAATAGAATGCATATGGATGGAATTCATCAATCTGATACATAAAAATCATACCTTTGGTAATGGGTCATTCACAGACTAACACTCATTTACTTTCTAACTCATAAAAATCATACTTTAAAGTATGATTGCACTCTTGGTCCCTCTATGTAACACCCCGTATCGTCCACGCGTTAGCTCGTGGTAAGACGCTCTTAGAGTTAAATGACTAGAATGGTGTCAAAGAGACTCAGTCTCATTTTTGACTTCCAAAATGAATAAAGTTTAAACCATATATAATTTCACTAATTTCAAATTTTTATCATGTGGAAAATTGAATGAGCTTTCCGTCGATATAAGATTTACCCAAATCCGATATCCGGACAAGAAGTTATGGCTAATTTAAGTCCTAGTCGTAAAACACCGTCATTTTGGTGCTTAGCGCATCGCAGAGGGGGTCTATTTAGCAATTGTCAAATTCCAGTAGCCTAGCGCGATTGTGGCACATCGCGTTGAAGTTTCAGGTCCCAAACAGTGGGACAATGGGATGGCTCCGCATCGCGGAGACCTTAAGAATCCCATTCGTCAATTTTCAGTGAGCCACCGCGATTGTGGTGCATTTCGGTGACCCATAAAATCGGGCTCCCAGTTATATTTTTTTTATTTGGTCTCATTAAGGGTATATTAGGTATTTTTCCATCCCCCACCAGCTTAAACACGGGATTATACTCCCAAGTGACCACATTATTCATATTTTCTTCAGAAATTCACAAGAACACTCTCTAGGATTTCAAACTAAAAACCCAAATAACTCAAAATTTAACCGTGGCTTCTCAAGATTGATTGAAGATTCGGAATCCCCAAATCGTAGGCTTCAAGAATCATCCATTATTTTCAGTAATTGAGGTACGGGGGTTTTCCCTAAAATTTCATGGGCAAAAGAAATCATGATTTAAAGAAAAGGGTTTCAGATTTATGATTTATAATCATGTTTTAGAAGCCTTAGTGACATTGTTTAGGTCTTTAGGCCTTCCCTAAATTGATTTGAAATTCTATATATATGTATGCATGTGTTTAAGGATGAATATTCATTTGAGAGCATGAATTATAATGAATCCCTCTCTTGATATGATTTTTTTCATTATTTGTATGACATGAATTGTTTTGAAAAGCATGATATGAAAGGTCTTGATTTATTCTATGATTTAAACATGATTGTGGAATCAAAAGAGTGGGTTGTGCATGTTGATAAATGTTGAATATACATATAAAGAAAGAGTGCATGGTTTTGCCAAAAGCAAATGACCACCATATATTTGAAGAATTCTTGCATAGTTTTGACTTATGTTTCGAAATATGAAATCTACTATTTACATGTCTGGGTGGTCTGAATTGAGTTTTGATGAAAGAATCATATATGATGCATTATGGATCAGATATAGGACTTGCAAGTCTTGGTGTGGCGACACCAACTTAGATAATGCCATGTTAATTCAGAAGAGAACAGAATGCATGTTTGAAATCAGATTTTTAGATTTTGAAACTAGAATGATGCATGTTTCAGAACAGACTAAAATTGGGCATAAAGAGAGCTTAGGTGGTCCCCCGAAGAAGGCACGAGTTCAGACAACTCATTG
>JAPEIP010000005.1:8898526-8912059 GCA_026120095.1 Capsicum chinense | reverse complement strand
GTAATTGAGGTACGGGGGTTTTCCCTAAAATTTCATGGGCAAAAGAAATCATGATTTAAAGAAAAGGGTTTCAGATTTATGATTTATAATCATGTTTTAGAAGCCTTAGTGACATTGTTTAGGTCTTTAGGCCTTCCCTAAATTGATTTGAAATTCTATATATATGTATGCATGTGTTTAAGGATGAATATTCATTTGAGAGCATGAATTATAATGAATCCCTCTCTTGATATGATTTTTTTCATTATTTGTATGACATGAATTGTTTTGAAAAGCATGATATGAAAGGTCTTGATTTATTCTATGATTTAAACATGATTGTGGAATCAAAAGAGTGGGTTGTGCATGTTGATAAATGTTGAATATACATATAAAGAAAGAGTGCATGGTTTTGCCAAAAGCAAATGACCACCATATATTTGAAGAATTCTTGCATAGTTTTGACTTATGTTTCGAAATATGAAATCTACTATTTACATGTCTGGGTGGTCTGAATTGAGTTTTGATGAAAGAATCATATATGATGCATTATGGATCAGATATAGGACTTGCAAGTCTTGGTGTGGCGACACCAACTTAGATAATGCCATGTTAATTCAGAAGAGAACAGAATGCATGTTTGAAATCAGATTTTTAGATTTTGAAACTAGAATGATGCATGTTTCAGAACAGACTAAAATTGGGCATAAAGAGAGCTTAGGTGGTCCCCCGAAGAAGGCACGAGTTCAGACAACTCATTGCCCAAAACTATGATTTATCGATCCGATTATATTATATTACGATGGCCTAGGCCCTGCGGCGTATTAAACTTCGACACTCCAACCCTTGCGGCACATTGGGTTGGGGGCTTCCCTACGAGTCAATGGCGGACTCCATATAGCCCGTGGGGTTTTAGACTTATAGGGGTATGCAACCTAACTCAGAAGTAATACGAAGATCAGAAATTGCATTGATAGAAAGGTTCTATGATTATAAAAAATGCCCATGTGTTTTGGAATTTATATCCTATATGATGATTTATAATTAGCTCTTAACTATTTTAGTTACATTAAAAGCTTTATTTTGGATTGCTCTGCGTACTAGTCATCTGTATTCACCCCCTACCTTCTAGGTTCTGAGGCACAGTCTAGAGGTCCTGATAAGCAGTAGATTTCTTCAGACAGCAGTGTAGAGTCCAGATGGTGATCCTTCTATATTTCAGAAGGCCTAATTATCTTCAAACATTTATCATTAGTTATGGTTTTGGTCTACTGAGGGCCTTGTCCCAGAATTTTCAGACAGTTGTTGTTAGTCATGTAGTAGAGATTTCACAGATGATTTTTAGATGTCATTAGATGGTTTTGGATTTCATTTACCCTTATTGAATTTATATCAGACTTATGACCATGATTCCACTTCGTTATATTTTTCGCATTTCTTTATTGTGTATTGATGGTGCATATGATTACAAGTTAGTAAGGCTCTCGGGCCTTAATGGTTTGGGATGTCCATCACGGCAAGGACCCCGCTTCCATTCGTGAAAAACTTGGTATCAGAGCATGGTTCATGCTCCCAAGGTGTCTGTAAAATTGCGTCGGGTAGAGTCTTGTTTATGGGTGTGTAGAACGCCACACTTATAAGCAGGAGGTTACTAGGCGTTTAGGAAAGTGTTTCCCCTCTTTGTGATTTAGTTCGTTCTTTAGAGTCTGAATTAGAATTGCCCCCTAATCAGTGATCTATTGTATTTAAGAAAATAGTCATGCCTCCTTGTCTCTCCAACAATCAGAATACTTACGATGATGAAGTCTGCCCCACCTATGGGATGCGGATCCGTAATAGAGCACACACCCCAAAAACCTATTCCTACTCTAGGAGTACTTGCTTTCCCGACCATTCCTCCCCGAGCTCCAAGAACACATGTTAATCGTCCTCAGTTTCTCAGAGGGACATATCGAATGCAGAATTCAGACAGTCCATTCACATGCTTACACAGTTGGTAGCCATACAGACTCAACGGTTGGAGGATATTGGGTCTGCATCGATTATGTCTGGGGCTACTAGGGTGGATCAGTTCATGAGAATGAACCTGCCCAAGTTTTCGGGCACCAAAGTAGAGAAAGATCCACAGGAGTTTGTGGATAAGATGGATAAGATCTTTAAGGTGATCCATGTAGACGAGGTAGAAGGGGTGGAATTGGTAGCTTACCAGCTTACAAAAGTTGCGAACCAGTGGTATAATGGGTGGGAGGATTCTAAGGTTGAGAGTGCTGAGCCCACAGTATGGGGCGAGTTCGTAGAAGCCTTCCTTGATCGGTTCTTTCCCCTTGAGTTGAGAGAGGCCAAATCCGAGGATTTTATGAACCTTAACCAAGGAAAAATGAGTGTAAAGGAGTACACTCTGAATTTTAACCAACTGGCTCGTTATGCTCTGGAGATGGCTAGTAATATGAGATCCCAAATGAGAAAATTTGCATCCGACCTTTCGGATGACTTAGTGTTTGAATGTAAAGGGGCTATGCTAAATCGGGACATGGACTTCTCTAGGCTGTCGGTGCATATGCAGAAGGTAGAGAAGTAGAAGAAGAGGATTATTGAGTCTAGGGAGAAGGACAGATAAGCAAAGAGAGCCAGAACAGCAGATCAGAACCACAGTGAGCCATAGAGCAGGGGGAAATAGATGACAAAAGAAGAAGTTTTGGATTAATGCGCAGTCTACAGCTAACACCCCAGTGCGCAGACCCCCAGCTGATAGACGATCTCAGAGTTTTTAGACTAGTCATGGACCCAGAGCTCAGGATACTCAGTCACAGGGCAGTATGGCTCAGTAGTACTATCCTTTTCCGCGCTGTGAGACTTACGGAAAGCAACACCCAGGGAGGTGCCAGTTGGGCACGCTGGTGTGTTATTTATGTGGTCAGTCGGGTCACTTTCAGAGAGATTGCCCCTTTTCTAGGAGGAATGTTGGTGGAGCTAAGTCACAAAAAATTCTTCCGCACCACCACCGCCTTAAAAAGGCACCACCTTAACTGTCGGGAATGGTCGCAACCAGCTGTATGCTTTGTCCAACTGCCAGGAGGCGGAAGCCTCGCCTGACATAGTCACCGGTACGTTATAAATCTTTTCCTGTGATGCTTATGTATAACTTGATCCCGGGTCTACCTTATCCTATGTGACCCCTTATGTGGCTGTCAGTTTTGGGTTTGAGCCCGATAAAATTTCAGAATCTTTCTCTATTTCCACTTGGTGGGTGATTCTATTGTGTCTAGGAGAGTGTATGAAATTGCATGGTGACTGTTTGTGGTCGGGATACCATGGTAGACCTCATAGACTTAGATATGATTAATTTGGATGCTATCTTAGGGATGGACTGGCTTCATTCGTACTATGCCACATTAAATTGTAGAACCAGAAGAGTCACTTTTTCTTTTCCGAATGAACCAGTGATAGAATGGGAGGGGCATTCCTTAGCGCCTAGAGGGAACTTTATATTTTATCTCAGAGCCCGTAAACTTATCTCCAAAGGTTGTTTCTATCATCTTATTCGGGTTAAATATTCTAATGTCGAAAGTCTTTCTCTCTAGTCACTACCTGTGGTAAATGAGTTTCCAGAAGTCTTTCCAGATGATCTCCTAGGAATACCACCTGATAGAAAGATAGATTTTGGTATTGATCTGTTGCCAGACACTCATCCCATCTATATCCCACCATATAGAATGGCTCCAGCAGAGTTGAAAGAGTTAAAAGAGCAGCTAACAGATCTTCTAGATAAAGATTTTATCCGTTCTAGTGTTTCTCCCTGGGGTGCGCCTGTATTTTTCATGCGAAAGAAAGATGGTTCTCTGTGTATGTGCATAGATTACCGCTAGTTGAATAAGGTCACTATTAAAAATAAATATCCTCTTCCTAGAATTGATGACATTTTTGACCAGCTCCAGGATGCTAGATGTTTTTTAAAGATAGACCTTCGTTTGGGATACCATCAGTTGAAGGTTAGAGAGTCTGATATTCCCAAAACAGCCTTCCGAACTAGATATGGTCATTATGAATTCTTAGTCATGTCCTTTGGGTTGAATAACGCCCCTACAACTTTCATGGATCTAATGAATAGAGTGTTCCGTCAGTTTCTAGACTTATTTCTGATAGTTTTCATTGACGGTATTCTGATTTATTCCAAGTGTGAGGAGAACCATGCCAATCACCTCCAAATCATTCTTCAGACTCTCAAAGATCATAAGTTGTATGGGAAATTTTCCAAATGTGAATTCTGGCTAAGTGATATTGCTTTCTTATGGCATATTGTGTCTATTGATGGGATTAAGGTTGATCCCCAAAAGATTGAGGCAGTGAGAAAATGGCCAAAACCCACGACTCCAACCGATATTCGGAATTTTTGGGTTTGGTAGGGTATTACAGAAGATTTATAGAGTTTTTCTTCCATAGCTGCACCACTTACTAATTTGACTCAAAAAAAGGTGCAGTTCATGTGGTCTGACTCCTGTGAGAATAGCTTTGAGAAGTTAAAGGATAAGTTGACAACTGCTCCTGTGTTGACTCTTCTGGAAGGTACAAAAGGTTTTGTTGTATACTCTGATACATCCCGAGTGGGACTTGGATGTGTTCTTATGCAGCATGGTAAGGTGGTGGCTTATGTATCTAGGCAGTTGAAAGTGCATGAGCACAATTACCCTACTTATGACTTGGAATTAGCGGCTGTGGTATTTGCACTTGGAATCTGGCGGCATTATCTTTATGGGGTGCATGTTGAGATTTTCACTGACCACAAAAGTTTGCAGTATGTTTTCTTGCAGAAAGAATTAAACCTCAGTCAGAGGCATTAGATGGAGCTTTTAAAAGATTATGACATGAGCCTTCACCATCATATGGTATGGGCAGTCTTTCTCACGTTAAAAAGGGAAAAAGGGAGATGGTGAAGGATATTCACCAACTTCCAAATCTAGGAGTACGACTCTTGGATTTCGAAAATAGAGGAATGGTTGTTCATGAGGTAGCTAAATCTTCCCTTTGTGCAGATGTTAAAGAGAAGCAGGTTGAAGATCCCATCTTAATGTAAATCAAGAAAAATATGGGTCAGCAGAAGGTGATGTCTTTTAAAATAAATGGTGATGGTATTTTGATATATCAGGGTCGACTATGTGTGCCAGATGTAGATGGGTTACAAAAGAGAATCCTTGATGAAGCTCACACTTCGAGTTATGTTGTTCATCCAGGCTCTACTAAGATGTACCATGATCTAAAGACCTTATATTGGTGGAATAATATGAAGTGTGATATGGCTAATTATGTTTCTAAGTGTTTGAACTGCCAATAAGTTAAAGTAGAACATATGAGGCTAGGTAGTACGTCCCAAGAGATAGCTTTGCCTTTGTGGAAGTGGGAGATGATCAATATGGACTTTATTATGGGACTTTCGAGGCCTCGAAACTAGTATGATTCTATTTGGGTGATTGTAGACCAGCTGACCAAGTCAGCTCATTTTCTGCCTGTAAGGACCAACTATTCAGGAGATGATTATGCTAAGCCTTACATTGAGGAAATAGTCTGCTTGCATGGAGCACCTATATCCATCATATCTGGCCGAGGTACACAATTCTCTTCTCAGTTTTGGAGATCTTTTTAGAGAGGTTTAGGTACCTAAGTGAATCTGAGTACTGCATTCCACCCTCACACTGATGGGCAAGTTGGGCGCACCATTTAGACACTTGAGGATATATTGAGGGCCTGCGTGATTGAGTTCAATTGTAGTTGGGTAGATCACTTACCATTGATAGAGTTCGCATATAATAATAGTTATCATGCCAGTATTAAGATGGGTCCTTTTGAGGCACTGTATGGGAGAAGATATAGGTCGCCAATAGGGTGGTATGAATTAGATGAGACGCAGTTTTTTGGGCCTGATCTTATTCACCAGGCAATGGAGGATGTGAAAATTATTAGAGAATGACTTAAGACATCCCAGAGTAGACAAAAATCCTATGCTGATGTTAGAAGAAGGGAGCTAGAATTTGAAGTTGGTGCTTGGGTATTTCTAAAAGTCTCCCCTATGAAGGGAGTTATGCGATTTGGGAAGAAAGGTAAGTTGAGTCCTCGTTATATAGGACCATACCAGATTTTGAGAAGGATAGGTACAGTTGCGTATGAGTTAGAGTTGTCTATAGATCTGGGTTCTATTCATCCGGTATTTCACATATCCATGCTGAAGAAATATATTGGAGACCATTCCCTAGTGTTGCCTGTGGAGGAGATCAAGGTGACAGACTCATTAGCATATGAAGAGGAACCTATTGCAATCTTAGATCGCCAAGTTCAAAAGTTAAGGATCAAAGAGATAGTGTCGGTTAAGGTGTTGTGGAGGAATCAGAAAGTTGAAGATGACATGAGAGCAAGATACCCAAAACTGGTTGCTCCAGTGAATGATGAAATAGAAGGTACAATCCTTGCTTTATTCTTTTACGGTCTTAGTATACCTTAAATCGTTCTTGTCTGTGTTCCGCATCATCATTCGGGGATGAATGATCCTAAGAGGGGGATAATGTAACATCCCGTATCGTCCATGTGTTAGCTCGTGGCAAGACGCTCTTAGAGTTAAATGACTAGAATGGTGTCAAAGAGACTTAGTCTCATTTTTGACTTCCAAAATAAGTAAAGTTTAAACCATATATAATTTCCCTAATTATGACTTTTTATCATATGAAAAATTGAATGAGATTTCCATCGATATAAGATTCGCCCAAATCCGATATCCAGGCAAGAAGTTATCGCTAATTTAAGTCCTAGTCATAAAACACCAACATTTTGGTGCTTGGCGCGTCGCGGAGTGGGTCTATTTAGCAATTGTCAAATTCCAGTAGCCTAGCGTGATTGTGGCACATCGCGCTGAAGTTTCAGGTCCCAACCAATGTGATACGGGAATAATCTCGAATATGGACTTAGGAAAGTGCGTGTTGGACCCGAGCCTTGGCATGTGCAATTGAAGTGGAAAAGAGGCTCAAAATGCACCCAAATCAGCCCATAAATTACACTAGATGGGTGCCCACTCTTTGAAGGGCCTTTTGGTTATTTTAAGTTATATTTTGTAATAGTTATAAAAGTAACATTGTAGGGTTTTTAGATTTAGTTTATTGATGATATTGTATGTCTTAAGACATTGGAAAACACAAGTCCTCTCTTCTCTTTGGAGGCAAAACCGAAACTAGGATACAACAATAGGGTGGATTCTCTTTTGTTGTTGTTTGCTTGGAAACATTGATGCTTGGAAGGTGGATTCAGATCTTGTGTCTTTGTAAGAAATAGGTTTATTGTTATGTGTAGTGTTAAGGGTCCAAGATTGTCCATTCTTGGGTTCTTAAGATTATACCTTTATGTGGTCTATCTATCTATCCTTTTACCTTCTTGTAATCTTATTTATTGTTTGTGTTGTAATCTTGTGTTCTTGTTGTTATTGTTAAATTCGAATCTTGTGTCTTCTTTTTTTATCATCTTTTCTTAATCTTGTTCTTGTTCTTGTTACTGTTTTGGTGTTAAAATACACATTGTATCTTGTATTCTTCTTGTTGATAGCGAATCCGAGAGTGGTTTCCATCTTGATCCTCGGATCCTTAAGATTGTTGAATGATTTGGAGTATGTTTTATGACTTCCGTTGTCATTCTTGTATCACAGTGGGGCAATGTGATGGATCCACATCGCGGAGACCTTAAGAATCCCATTCATCAATTTCCAGTAAGCCACCGCGATTGTGGCACGTCGCGGTGACCCATAAAATCGGGCTCCCAGTTATATTTTTTTTATTCTGTCTCATTAAGGGTATATTAGGTATTTTCCCACCCCCATCAGCTTAAACACTGGATTATACTCCCAAGTGATCACATTATTCATATTTTCTTCATAAATTCACAAGAACACTCTCTAGGGTTTCAAACTAAAAATCCAAACAACTCAAGATTTAACCGTGGCTTCTCAAGATTGATTGAAGATTTGAAATCTCCAAATCGTAGGCTTCGAGAATCATCCATTATTTTTTGTAATTGAGGTACGTGGGGTTTTTTCTAAAATCTCATGGGCAAAAGAAATCATGATTTAAAGAAAAGGGTTTTAGATTTATGATTTATAATCATGTTTTAGAAGCCTCAATGACATTATTTTGGTCTTTAGGCCTTCCCCAAATTGATTTGAAATTCTATATATATATGTATGCATGTGTTTAAGGATGAATATTCATTTGAGAGCATGAATTATAATGAATCCCTCTCTTGATATAATTGTTTTCATTATTTGTATGACATGGATTGTTTAGGAAGGCATGATATGAAAGGTCTTGATTTATACTTATGATTTGAACATGATTGTGGAATCAAAAGAGATGGTTGTGCATGTTGATAAATGTTGAATATACATATAATGAAAGAGTGCATGGTTTTGCCAAAAGCACATGACCACCATATATTTGAAGAATTCTTGCATAGTTTTGACTTATGTTTCGGAACATGAAATCTCTTATACTATTTGCATGTTTGGGTGGTATGAATTGAGTTTTGATGAAACAATCATACATGATGCATTATGGATCAGATATAGGACTTGCAAGTCTTGGTGTGACGACACCAACTCAGATAATGCCATGTTAATTCAGAACAAAATAGAATGCATGTTCGAAATCAGATTTTCAGATTTTGAAACTAGAATGATGCATGTTTCAGAATAGACTAAAATTGGGTATAAAGAGAGCTTAGGTGGTCCCCCGAAGAAAGCACGAGTTCAGACAAATCATTGTCCAAAATTGTGATTTATCGATCCGGGTATATTATATTACGTTGGCGTAGTGCCCTGTGGCGTATTCGACTCAGGCACTCCAACCCTTGCAGCACACTTGGGTTGGGGGATTTTCCGCCGAGTCAATGGCGGACTCCATATAGCTCGTGGGGTTTTATACTTTTAGGAGTGTACCACCTAACTCAGAAGTAATACGAAGATCAGCAATTGCATTGACAGAAAGGTTCTATGATTATAAAAAATGCCCATGTGTTTTGGAATTTATATCCTATATGATGATTTATAATTAGCTCTCAACTATTTTAGTTACATTAAAAGCTTTATTTTGTATTGCTCTACGTACCAGTACATCTGTATTGACCCCCTAACTTCCAAGTTTTGAGGCACAGTCTAGGAATCCTGATAAGCAGTAGATTTCTTCAGACAACAGTGCAGAGTCCAGCCGGTGAGCCTTCTATATTTCAGAAGGCCTAATTATCTTCAGATATTTATCATTAGTTATGGTTTTGGTCTACTGGGGGCCTTGTCCCAGAATTTTCAGACAGTTGTTGTTAGTCTTGTAGTAGAGATTTCGCAGACGATTTTCAAATGTCATTAGATGGTTTTGGATTTCATTTACCCTTGTTGAATTTATATCAGACTTATGACCATGATTCCGTTTCATTATATTTTTCGCATTTCCTTATTGTGTATGAATGGTGCATATGATTACAAGTTAGGAGGGCTCTCGGGCCTTGATGGTTTGGGATGTCCATCATGGCCAGGGTCCAGATTTGGGTCGTGACACTCTATTATAACAACAATGTCAACAATAGGGATATAGGATTCCAGGATTAATTTTAATACGAGTTTATTTCATATTTGATTGAGATACAAAAATATGGGATAACTCATCCCCTGATTAATTATCACGGGAGTGTAGTATTATTTTTATTTTTCCTTGAGTGTGACATAATTAATCTCGAGATAATTAAACTTCGAATAACTTATTTTCTTACCAAATGACTCCGTAGTGTAATCCTACATGGGGTGGGGTGGGATGGGACTGGAATGGTAATGTGTATATGGGTTTATCCCTTTTACTAGAAAAGTAAAAATGTAGTTTTCGATATATCCCAAACTCAGATAAGCATATCAAAATCAATAAAACAAGAAAATATAGTAGTGAAAAAGCTATTGATTTATGAGATATTTAGAGTGTGGAATGTTTAATTAGCTTTGACAACATTTTCATTTTTTAAATAGAAAAAGTATATCAAATATACCAATTGTTTATTATTAGTTTTAGCACTTTTATTTAAATACATAACTATGTATTTATAAAATCAGTTAACACCAAAAAATTCTTTCAGGAACTTAAATGGACTATAAATGTACTTATATAGAAAATAAATAGTAACAAAAAAAGATGATGACACTTGGAAAGAAAAAGGGGTGGGTTGGTAGGGGTAGGAAAGAAATGATGCATAAATCAGAGGTTAAAAATATGAGAAGAGCAATAATGAAATGTTACTATATTAAGAAAACAATTTAGCAAAGTTCCTTTTCAGTACACCAAAAAGATATTTCAGGCAATAGCTTAATTACCCATTAATAATGTTTTAGAGGCAATATTAACAGTTTAGCACTCTTCATAAATGTCCTAAAGTCTATAGCGACATTGGATCCAATGCCAATTAATTAATGTCACTAAAAACTTTAGCACTCTTTGTTAAAGTACATATTTATTACCGTTAATAACTTTTATAGTTGTAGTGTCGGGGGGAGAGAGATTCTCAAATCCTACCTTTTCCTTATGTAAAATCAATCCTTATTCTGCACTTCCTCAAACCGCCTTGAAATAAACATAAATCATGAATTCTTCAAAGCGGTCCGACATGCATATAAGGACCATTAAAGAAGTGCCTCAAAGCGTTGCATCCATTAATTTAAGTCCTTATATGCAATCATGAACTCCACAGAACTTTATCAATTTCAATGCAACTTATCCTTTTGGAAGCTGACATAACACGTGAGCCGGAAAAGTTCCTGCAGTGATCTTGGCCCCTGAAGGATGCCACCTTTTTTCTTCACAAGTAGTTTGTATATGCAAGATATTTAAAAGGAAAGTTGTTGTTGAGACCAATAAAAGTGCAGCCCAGTGCACTAAGCTCCTGCTATCCGTGGGGTCTAGGAAAGGAATGAACCCTAAGGATCTATCATACGTAGCCATACCCTGCATTTTTACAAGAGGCTATTTCCACAGCTCGAACTAGTGACCTTCTGGTCACATGATAACAACTTCACCAGTTACATTAATGAGTTGGTTTAATTCCTCACTTCTATTAGCATTAGACATTAGTGTTTGGAGCAACTAAATAACAAGATTTTACTTGGCACTACTCTTCACCACACAATTGTACAAATTATGAAAGCAAGACTATTTCCAAAGAATTAAGCACACAAAAAATAAAACAAGACTTGGTTGACTTGCCAAGTCTTTGGCTGAATGGAGGACTTTTTTCCACCATATTTATAATTCTGATTGAGATCTGAAAGACTTGGTTGATTGGGTGGTATTACTATTGAAATGACCAAAAGGGTGACATCATTGCTATTTAAATTCTCAAAACCACATGTTATAGAGCATACCTACTAATTTTTGCAATAATGCAGAAAACCTTCACATTTTTTCTCTTTACACTCTTCTTGCTTATGGCTAGTTCAGTCATGACCCAAACCAACATTACCACTGATAAACTAGCTCTTCTATCCTTAAAATCCCAAATTATTTCGGACCCCTTTCATTTATTGGATGAAAGTTGGTCTCCTGTTAGGTCCGTTTGCCAGTGGGTTAGAGTCACTTGTGGTTCTCGTCACCAACGAGTGAAGTCCTTGAATCTTTCTAACATGACTCTTTCAGGCAGGATTCCCCGGGAATTTGGAAACCTCTCATTTCTTGTTTCTCTAGACTTGGGAAGCAACAATTTCCATGGAAATTTTCCTCAAGAAATGACACGCTTGCACCGGCTTAAGTTTCTTGATTTAAGTTTCAACAACTTCAGAGGGGAGGTTCCTTCTTGGTTTGGGTTTTTACACCGACTTCAAGTTCTTAATATTAGAAATAATAGTTTCACTGGTTCCATCCCTTCTTCATTTTCTAATATGTCCACACTTGAGACTTTAAATCTGAACTTCAATTCCATAGAGGGTCAAATCCCAGAAGTGATTGGAAGTCTTGTAAACCTTAGAGGATTAAGGTTGCGAGGTAACAAGCTCACAGGCTCTATTCCTCTCTCACTCTCGAATGCCTCGAGGTTGGAGACTTTAGATATATCTTATAATTCACTTCAGGGAAACATTCCAGAAGGGATCGGCAATCTTCACAACATGAACTTGTTGGGCATACAATATAATCAGCTTACAGGTTCTATACCATTCAAAATTTTCAATATCTCAAGAATCGAAGTCATTGCATTTACTGGCAATAGCTTATCAGGAAGTCTTCCCAATGGTTTATGCAATGGTGTACCAATACTCAAAGGGCTTTATCTATCCGAAAACAAGCTTCGCGGTCATATGCCTACAAGCTTATCAAATTGTTCACAACTTCAAATATTGTCTTTATCATATAATGAGTTTGATGGACCAATACATAGTGAAATTGGAAGATTGATTAACTTGCAGCAATTGTATCTCGTAACTAACCATTTCACTGGTACGTTTCCTCTTATGACTACTACCAATATTGTATCTTATTACTTCAGAATTTTATTTTATTATACATTAATTTCAGGGATAATTCCAGAAGAAATTGGAGATCTTGTTAATTTGGTAGAGTTAGCCATGGAGGATAATCAGATTACTGGCTCTGTCCCGAACTCCATATTCAATATCTCATCGCTGCAAATTTTGTCACTGTCGATGAACAATCTTAGCGGATTCTTACCACGGGAGATTGGCAACTTAACCAAGATGCAACATCTACAGATTGGTGGAAATAAGCTTATAGGTACATATATATTCTAATGGTGTCACATGATAATTTTTATAGATCCATTAAAACTATTAAATTCTATGAATTTATGCATGTAATGAGTAATAAAATGTAACAATTATAAATAAATCTTCAAGCGTATGACAATTAACACTATATAAGTAGTGTCTTATAGTGTTTAAAGTTAATCTGTTTTAAGAAATAACCAGTAAATTTGAACTCCTGTTGGTAGTTCGCTAAATTCTAATAAAGTATCAGTTTATATATTTGAGTCCATATAAAAATACAAACCTGCACAATCAGAAATTCGTAGAAAATTAAATTAAGAACTTTAATGGAGAAAAAAATATATTATATGTACATCCTTCTTAAGACTTTGATCAATAACAATTGGAAAAAGAAGTACATAATTTTCTGAGTTCTTGTTCACACCTTATCAAGTCAAACTAAAGCATGAATCACATAGATAAGCATTGAGCTAAATAGTTAATCTCACTTGTATTCATTTTATCTTCATGTGTTGACAGGTGAAATACCCAAAGAGATAAGCAATCTCGTTGAGTTGGAGAAACTTGATCTTGCGATTAATAGTTTTAGTGGTCCACTTGATATGGAGATCTTCAACATATCAGGGCTGAGAATAATTGTGCTTTCACTCAACAATCTATCAGGAAGCCTCACACCAAACATGGGTTCTATCTTACCCAACATTGAAGAGCTTTATCTGGGCAACTTAACCAATCTTGTTGGGACTATTCCTCATTCCATCTCCAATTGTTCAAAACTTACA
>JAPEIP010000005.1:8867629-8878764 GCA_026120095.1 Capsicum chinense | reverse complement strand
TAATTCATGCTCTCAAGTTAACATCTTTTCGGAATACATGCATATACATATATCATATATCAAACCACTTCGGGAATAGGCCTAAAGACCAAATCAATATCATAAAACGTTTAAAACGGGATTATATTCATAATTTCAAAAACCCCATTTTTAAAACATGAATTTTTAAGCCCATGAGATTTTTGAGATAACCCCACGTACCTCTATATGCGAAGATGATAGATGCTTCTTGAAGCCTATGTTCTGGGGATTCCAAATATGCAATTAGTTTCAAAAATCCACGGTTGAATCTTGAGTTTCTTGGGTTTTTATTTTGAAACCCTAAGGAGAGTTCTTGAGCAATTTTGATGAATGAAGGTGTATTTAGGGGTATTTGGGAACTAAATTTCGTGTTTATGGCTAAATAAGGGTGGGAAAAGGACCATTTTTCCCCCAAAATGGAGTGTTTAAGTCACTTGACTAATAATATATGCGGCACACACCTTATCACATAATATAGGTTGTGCGGAGCACTCTTTATCGCACACATTAGGTTGTGCGTCGCACACCTTATGACATAAGTTAGGGTGTGCGTCGCACACCTTATGCTGCACGACACACTCCACTTTGCAAAGCCATAACTTCTTCTTCGGGTGTCGGATATTTGTGAAATTGGTATCTTGGAAAGATAATTTGAATACCTTTCATTTGATATATAGTAGGAACTCTAATTCAATATATACAAAGAGTAATGGTCGATTGAAGTTGACCTAAGTTTCAACGCTCACTAAAATTCGAACAATAGGAAAACTTTCAACTTGTCCTTGAGATTGGGGACCTCTATGATGTCAATTCATGCTCAAATAGGTTGCTACACTACATAATTCATTAACACACTAAACTTGCATTGGATTTATGGCTTTTGGAACCTTTACGTGAAGGAAATGATGATTTTCATTCTCGTCCGAAATGCGGGGTGTTACACTTCTTCATCAAGTCAAACTAAAGCATGAATCGGATAGATAAGCACTGAGCTAACTAGTTCATCTCAGTTGTATTCATTCTTTCTTCATGTGTTGACAGGTGAAATACCTAAAGAGATAAGCAATTTCATTGAGCTAACTAGTTTTAGTGGTTCGCTTGATATGGAGATCTTCAACATATCAGGGCTGAGAATAATTGATCTTACATTCAACAATCTATCAGGAAGCCTCCCACGAAACATAGGTTCTCTCTTACACAACATTGAAGATCTTTATATGAGCAACTTAACCAATCTTGTTGGGACTATTCCTCATTCCATCTCCAATTGTTCAAAACTTACTATTCTTGAGCTTTCCGCCAACAAACTCACTGGCTTGATTCCCAATTCTCTTGGACATTTGACTCATCTACAGTTACTAAATTTAGAGGCAAACAATTTAACCAACGACTCATCGTTAAGCTTCCTGACTTCCTTAACCAATTGCAGAAATTTGACAAATCTTTCTCTATCTTTGAACCCTCTAAATGGCATGCTTCCAGTCTCTGTAGGTAACCTATCCACCTCTCTTAGAAAATTTTACGCCAACAATTGCAAAATCAAAGGGAGAATTCCGAATGAAGTTGGGAACTTAAGCTGCTTATTAGACCTTGATCTTTCTGGAAACAATTTGGCTGGATCGATTCCCACATCAATCGGCAACTTGAGAAACCTTCCACGCTTCGACTTGACAACAAACTTACAGGATTTATTGGAGATCATATATGTAAATTGCCGCATTTGGGCGATATTTACTTGGGTCAAAATCTACTTTCAGGATCTTTTCCTAATTGTTTAGGGAATATTACTTCCCTTAGGGAGATACATCTCGGTTCCAACAAATTGAGTTCCAATATACCACCAAGCTTAGGGAACCTTCAAGATCTAGTGGCTCTTGACTTATCGTCAAATAACATGGTAGGTTCTTTACCTCCAGAAATTGGAACTCTAAAGTCTGTAACAAAGATGGATCTATCGATGAATCAATTCTCAAATGAAATTCCTAGAGAAATTGGCGGATTGCCAACTCTGCTGCACCTTTCTTTGAAACGCAACAAGTTGCAAGGATCTATACCTGACTCAGATAGCAACATGGTAGGTTTGGAATTCCTAGACCTTTCTCACAATAATATATCTGGAATCATTCCTAAGTCTCTGGAGAAACTTCAAAACCTGAAGTATTTCACTGTTTCTGTCAGCAAATTGTATGCTGAAATACCCTCAGGGGGTCCTTTCAAGAACTTCTCGAGTAATTTTTTCATCTACAATGAAGCGTTGTGTGGTTCTTCAAGGTTTAGTGTCCCACCGTGCCTCACTTCATCAAAGCACAGATCTAATAGGAAAAAAGTACTTGTTCTTTTTCTTTTGCTGGGAATTGCACTAGTATTTATTCCTAGCATCTTTGTGTTTTTATGGATAAGGTATAGAAGAGGTAAAAGAGCTCCTCAACAACCTGATTCCTTGGCTGCCATAACAAGAGAAAGAATTTCATACTATGAACTGCTCCAAGCAACTGATGCGCTTACCGAGAGTAATCTGATTGGTTCCGGGAGTTTTGGCTCTGTTTACAAAGGCGTTCTCAGAAGTGGAACTTCCATTGCAGTTAAAGTGTTCAACCTGCAACTAGATGCGGCATTCAAGATCTTTAATACGGAATCTGAAGTTTTGCGCAGCCTACGCCATAGGAATCTCGTAAAAGTCATTACTTGTTGTTCCAACCTTGATTTTAAGGCTTTAGTGCTCGAGTATATGCCAAATGGAAGTCTTGATAAGTATTTGTATTCACACAACTACTTCCTCGACATCAGGCAGAGACTACGCATAATGATAGATGTGACATGTGCTTTGGAAAATCTTCACCATGGGTGCTCGTTGCCTGTGATTCACTGTGATGTGAAGCCTAGCAACATCTTGCTGGATGAAGATATGGTTGCCCACCTAAGCGACTTTGGCATTTCAAAACTGCTTGGTGAAGATCAGGGGGGTTTATTCACTAAAACCTTAGCAACATTAGGTTATATTGCGCCAGGTACGTCTCTTAGTTTTGCTGATTACTCCTTTCTTTTTTTCCCACCTAGAAAGTATATTGCATCTTTAAATGAATTGTTTGACTGTAGAGTATGGACTGGATGGACTAGTGTCTACAAAGTGTGATATCTATAGTTACGGGATCATGTTGCTGGAAACGTTTACTAGGAGAAAGCCTAATGAGCTTGAGGGAGATCTTAGCTTGAAGCAATGGGTGAGTTATTCACTCCCAGAAGCAGTAATGGACATTGTAGATGTCAACTTGGTAACACCAAAGGGTAATCTCTTACAGAAGGAGCTAGACGTTGTGGAATCAATCATGAAAGTAGCATTAGATTGTTGTGCTGCATCTCCGGCAAGAAGGACTAACATGAAAGTGTTGTAGGGATGCTGCAGAAGATCAATATTCAACTTCTTTCATGTTGAGCATGTTGTTGGAATCTGTTGTTCCAAATCACTTGTTTATTTCAATTTTTTTCTGAATTGTTGTAGCAGCATTAGGATTGCTATTTTGTTAAAACTTGGTTTGTGCATGATTCTGGTTTTAGAAATGGTAGATGGTTGCTATGAATCTCATTAAATTGAATAACTAAAATGAAATTGATCCTCTTGAAAATCTTGAAGCGGAATGAATTTGGGTTAAATTGTTAGAGGAATCAACTGTATGAATACATATAGGAAAGTAATACAAATGTTTAACATTGGAAACACTAACAGGACATATAACATCATGACAACAAACATAACGGGCAATGACAAAAAATGCTGTATATGATAACGCTATAAGATAAAAAATGGCAGCTCTGTGCACGAAGTACCTTGCATTCACATGGGATATGGAGAAGGATCTCCGCCAGGGAGTGTAACACATCCAACCTACCCGACGCAAATAGCAATGACAGATTCCACGACTCAAACTCGTGAGCTATAGGTCATGTTGCTCCAAAACCCTACATGATGATAAGAAAAAATATTATTTGCATTATCTTTTTACTTTTTTTTTTTCAATAAAGTACCTATATGAAACTCTAGTGAAGCAGAAAATCAGGCTCCGTTCTTCAAGATTTTCCAAATCAACCAATTAAGACCAGAAAAAATTTAATTACACCCCTCAATGTTAAGTTTTAATTTCTTGATTTTCCACTGCTTGGTGCTCATAGCCATGTCCAAACTAATATCTTTTAGCGAAGGCTTAAGTGATGATTACAAAACATCATGTATTCTGCACTGCGTATGAGTCCTTTCCGCGACCATACTGAGCCCATATAACAATGGACAGTTAGTTAAATTAGATCCAGGGTCTGCCTCCTGTTAATCTTCCACCTTCTGTTCGAGTAATGTCTCACTGTCCATTTTTGGTTTAGTTGATGGTGTGAGAGACAAGTCTAAAAATGCATTCTTTGCTCTTTGGGGTCTCCCAACACTAGTGCTAAATGGTCCGTCTTTCACACCATAATTGGTATATGGCTGCTTTGGAAAGAATGTGGGTTAACTAGAACACAATCACACACAAAGCAAATAGAAAAGAAAAATAAAACAGGGTGTTTCCAACTAGCAAGGACAAGTCTCGTTTTGGTTCTGTAGAATCTATATCTTAAATACATGGTAATTTTTGTGACTATTTATGAAATGAAAGTTTTTTTTTTTTAATTTTTATAAGAAAATGATCAAAAAGGGCACTAATGTGATTTAATTTTTTAATCAAATTTTGTGTACTAGATCAAAGCATGTTACATGTCATTAGCACAGTGCAATCACCTTCAATAGACGCAACAACATATGTTAAATATAGAAAATAATTGAATGTTGCGGGGTTACCACCCACCCTACTCTAACATAAGTGGCAAAGACACTTCTTTTTGCCCGTTAACCCTACATATAAGAAGCTAACGAAAAAGATGCAAGTCAACTACATATTTAGAAAGTAAATGGCCACATTCAATGGATTAACCAGAATACTATTCACATACGTATACTGGCAGTTAGCATAACACTCTCCCCCTAATCAATCATAGTTACTGGCTGTAAGAAAATTGGCTATCTACTATTAATATCATGCTTTTGAAGGTGAATATGAGAAAGAGATTGTATGTGCATTATATCCTTGCATGAAAAATCAGAGAGAAGCAGATTTGAAAAGCTAAACAACCCAAGAAGACTAGATTATCAGACTCGGAGGTAGCAATAAATTCTCCGTCTGAATATAAGGCATGACCATACTTGCGATTTAGCACAAACAGGTTTTTCTTGCGGCATAAGTTTATATTTTCACATCACATATCCAACAAGTTATGCCCTGATCAATTCATTTTAAAGGCAAAAAATAATGAAGGACCAACCAATTTGAAGGGCAAATCATGCAACCAATTATAATTTATTTAACTTGATAAAATTTTCGTGCATCGCACGGGGTACTATACTAGTGAATATTAAAAGCAGGATACTCAGAATGGTATGAGTCAATACCTGACGAAATGATCAGATGATCCTCTTTGTTTACCTGTGAAAGCCAACTTAGAAAGGTTATATAAGAGGGAAACAACACATAAAGGATAAATTGGATACCCTTTCCAATGCAATTCACGAGGCAAAGCAGCCAACTGCATAAGCTAGGCCATTTGTTGTTAGAATATTTATCCTAGTATGAAAATGGAAGGAATATACTAATACATTATAGGAGAGTCAAATAATATATCTATTGGAACTATATCAGGATTAGAATGTAGTACTAAGCACCTATTTAATTGAGAAAAGGGAATAACAATTTTTTTTTTCAAAACTTAAATCAATTACACAGTGTCGCCGAAACATTTTATATTTTCTAGAGATAAGCATCCAGTGCCCCCTGAACTATGGCCAAAGTTTCTACGACAAACTCCAACTTCATGGGGGTCCTATAACCCCCCTTGAACTTAATTTAGCGCATTTTTGTCACCCTTTTGTGCTGATGTGGCACCTTGCGTGAAGTTAAACACCCAAGGCACGTGAAGGACTGTCATGTGCAACATTAGCTAAAAAGATTGATGCGCTTAGCGAGAGTAATCTGATTGGTTCTGGAAGTTTTGGCTCTGTCTACAAAGGTGTTCTCAGAAATGGAACTGCCATTGCAGTAAAAGTGTTCAATCTGCAACTGGATGCGGCATTCAAGAGTTTTGATACGGAATGTGAAGTTCTGCGCAGCCTTCGCCATAGGAATCTCGTAAAAGTCATTACTAGTTGTTCCAGCCTTTATTTTAAGGCTTTACTTCTCGATTATATGCCAAATGGAAGTCTTGAGAAGTATTTGTATTTGCACAACTACTTCCTAGACATCAGGCAGAGGCTAAGCATAATGATAGATGTGGCATGTGCATTGTAATATCTTCAACATGGGTGCTAGTTGCCTGTGATCCACTGTGAGCTGAAGCCTAGTAATGTCTTGCTGGATGAGGAAATGGTTGCCCACCTCAGCGACTTTGGCATTTCAAAACTGCTTGGTGAAGATCAGGGTGATTTGTACACTAAAACCTTAGCAACATTGGTGTATATTGCGCCAGGTATGTCTCTAAGTTTTGCTGATTATTCCTTTCTTTTTTTCCCACCTAGAAAGTATATTGCATCTTTAAATGAATTGTTTGACTGTAGAGTATGGACTGGATGGACTAGTGTCAACAAAGTGTGATGTCTATAGTTATGGGGTCATGTTGCTGGAAACGTTTACTAGGAGAAAGCCTAATGAGTTTGAGGGAGATCTTAGGTTGAAGCAATGGGTGAGTTATTCATTTCCAGATGCAGTAATGGATGTCGTAGATGCCAACTTGGTAACACCAATAGGTAATCGCTTTCAGAAAGAGCTAGATCTTGTGGCGTCAATAATGAAAGTGGCATTAGATTGTTGTGCTGAATCTCTAGCAAGAAGGACTAACATGAAAGATGTTGTAGGAAAGCTACAGAAGATCAATATTCAATTTCTTGCATGTTGATCATTTTGGTCCATATGATTTGTGAACTGATTCTATTATCAGAAGTTCTAGCTGGTTGCAATAAATCTCTAGACATAAAATTAATTGGGTCAAATTCATATAAAATTTGGATTTGACCCATATTTTATTGGGTCAAATTATTTTGGGCTATAAAAATAATAAGCCCATGTTATTCCTCATCAAGGACTTCAAGGTCCATCTCACCTTGAGGCCCAAATTTATGCCACGTGTCAAGTGATGTGGCATCCCAGTCAAATTAAAGACCAATGAGGCAAGACCACTCACTCAAATGATGTGGAAATCCAAGTCAAGTTCAAGAGCCAATAAAACATCCCCAAGTGTCCCAAATGACATATTTTTGGCCAATCACAATCAATTTATCACATGACATTTGTGATAAGTTTGAAAACTGAATGGACCAATCAGAATGAGGCAGATGAGGTTATTTACACTTGGACTGCCTACCCCCTACAACTATAAATAGGAGGGTTACATAATTTTCTGAGGTGATTCTGCAAACAGTGAAGGAAGCTTCTGCATTGACTACACAGCTCTTCAAAGAATTGACTAATGGAGTTTTGCCCGAAGATTAACTCGACAAAACGAAGTGCTAACTGACATTCCTGGAGATCCAAACGGATTTCTAGGAGGTTCAAATCATCCTACGTTCGAGAAACACGCTACAAAAGGCCCTCGAATCATGGAAAAGCTTAGGAGAGAAGAATCGAGAGAATAACAGAATTGTACCCGCAAAATTCATTTAAATAAAATTATTCTTTTTGTTTATTTCATTTTTGTTTGCAGTTTATTTTCAGCACTAACGAAAATTTATTATGAATGAATTTTGGCATGCCCAGTGGGACCAGTTCCACTCTTCATCTCTTCCTTCTACAAATTAAAAAATCACAAATTCAACTACTATATTGGAGAAAAATCAAAGAAGTTTCGTGCAAGAAGTCTACTACTACCACGTCTACAGAAATCACACTTGTTGGCTCCATCAATTGACTCAATCTCAATGATTGTGCTTCGGATGAATCCCAATACTTCACCTTTTTGGAGATGACAAAATTTCAACTGTAACTACAACCCCTGGGTCTATGTTATGAGATGAACTATTTGAAACTGTCTGCAACTTTGGTGAATCTGAAGACTTAATAAATTCTCCAACTTCAATGAAAGTCAACACCTTCATGGTTGATGCATTTGACATGGATGAGAAGTTTGCAATGATGGAGCAAACCATTGAAGCCTTGAAGAAGTTTGTTGATGAGAAACATCATCAAATCTCCTGACTTATGAGCAAGTTAGATCTCTACAATCCTAGAGAGTCAAATTATAATCTAACACCCTGAGAAAAAGTTTATGGTGAATCTCTCATCAAGTCAAGTGACAATCATTGATCCATCCTCTTCAGTGGCTACTCTAACAGTTCAACAACTGCAAGATATGAGTGCAAACACCATCAAAGCACAATATGATGGTCCGCCACAAAGTTTCGTAGGATACTCAAAGCCGTATTCTAAGCGAATCGGGGGCTTACCGATGCCAATTGGATATCAACTACCAAAGTTTCAACAATTTGACAGAAAGGGAAATCCAAGATAATACATTGCTCATTTTGTTGAAACTTGTAGTAGTGCTGGTCCACACAGTGATATTCCTGTCAAGTAGTTTGTTCGCTCTTTGAAAGACAATACTTTTGATTGGTACATGGACTTGGAGTCTGGATCAATTGATTATTTGGAGCAACTAGAAAGTCAGTTCCTAAATAGTTTCTACAACACCCATCGTACAGTCAGCATGATGGAATTGACAAACACAAAACAAAGTAAATATGAGCTTGTAGTGGACTACATAAATCGTTGGCAAACATTAATTTTCAATTGGAAGGATCAACTTTCTGAAACTTCTGTGATTGAAATTTGCATTCAAGGGATGTGTTGGGGCCTTGTGTATATCCTCCAAGGAATTAAGCCTCGAACTTTTGAAGAATTAGCTACGCGCGCTCATGACATGGAGCTAAGTATTGCAAGTCATAGAATGGCATCACCTATTTTTGATCCTAGGAAAGAAGTCACAAAATTCAAAGACTCATCTTAATAAGAAATTAGGGAATCTATGACAACTGTGAGTTTTACGAAGGCCTCCACAAGACAAAAACTGAAAGAGAAAGCTCCAAAGAAACAAATGCAAGAAGTGGAAAATCAATCAACCTTGAAAGAGTTACAAGCAAGGGTATATCCTTTCCTCAACTCTGATATTCCTGGGATTCTTGATGAGTTGCTAGCCAAAGAAGTTATTGAACTTCCTAAGTCAAAGAGACCTGAAGAATCAGACAAAGTGGACGATCCTAAATACTGCAAATTTCACCTCATTGTTGGTCATCACACTACAAAATGCTTCATCCTGAAGGAAAAGATCATGACATTAATGCAAGAGGGAAAGATGATCACTGATGATGGCGATACAACATAAATCATGTTAACGCCAAACTGCACCATATGAAAGGTTCACTTTCAAAAGCTCTACAAGACATGTGCACTATAAAATCACCAAAAGTGGAAGAATTCATCATGCTACAATTTGGGAACTTTGACCCAATTGGGGTTCCAGCCTTGAAGAAAATAACGAGCAAATACATGCAAAATGACTTCTTCAATATCAAGTTGAGTTCCAATGGGGAAAGTCCCTAGTACGTATTGGACACATTCGTGGCGCATTTTAGGCGCTAACTCACTGGTTTGAAATGCTCCCACATTCCGGGCGCATTTCAAGTAAAAAATTTCAGTCAACTTCAAACTATCATAACTCACTGTATATAATGAACTGTGAGAGATATAATATATCAAATGAAAGATCTTTGAGTTCTCTTTCAAATGCAATTGGTTTCATCCAATATGAGTATATGAGTAAAAATTTGAAAGCAAGTTACTTCAGCTTATCAAACTGTCAACTGAGGGACAGATTTGATCTTAATTGTTCCTTAGGGGTATTTTGTTCATCCTCCACCCCTATATATACTACCAACACGGGATTAAGCCTTCATTACACCAAAATATAGCCTATTTTCTGAAAAACTCTCAAGAACAAGGATAGGGTTTCAATTGGGGCTTCCAAGATTCATGCCGATTTCACCGTGAACTTCACAAATTCTTAATCTAAGGTATGTGTAGTGTTCATCTATGGATTCAATTCTCTCATAGAGCTCAAGAATCATGCTTTTAAATGTTGTTTTGCAAACGTTTTGTGGTGATATGAATATGTACATGTTGATGATGGATGTTTAAGTTTCAAGTTGATATCTAAGGATGTTTTCATGAAATATTTGTGGTTGTTGGTTGAAAATCATGAACTTTGGGTAGTTTAATATAATGCAAGTATGAAATACACCTATGCCTTAAAGAATGCATGCAAAGTGTTTGATAAAATGCCTAGAATGCTAGAAATTCCAATTTACATGATTCCATGATATTCACATAATAAGTCCATGTTAGCTATACACTTCAATATGAATTTCCATGCAAATTATGTATTCTTATGGTAGTGGCATGAAGCATGTATGATGATGGAGATATGAATTATGTATGCGAATTATATCCATGCTTTCCCTACCATGTTTGAGATGTTGAATAAATAAATGAAGTATAATATCCCCAAATCATTACAATATGAACTAAATGTTACATGTTGCCGTTCCCTTATGCTTGAATGGTTTCCATGCCATTGTTATGAATAGTATATGTTGTCGGAATGCCCATGATATTAGAATATGAGATTATGACTTGATTGTAAGCATTCCTATTCATGATAGATATTATGATGACCATGTACTTCATGAAATCCCTCACTCATGATTATGGATTGTTATTGATGGTCGTGTACTCAAGAAAGTCAAGAAGTATCAGTTTCCTTCTATCGAGTCTTGGGGGTACTTGTACCCAAAAAATATAGCTGTGTGACTAGAGCCATGTCATGTTTTCATGATACACTCAGTCAAGCCATGTTCAGTAGACTTCAGTCAGTCTTATGACTCAGGAAAACTCATGTAAAGGCAGTATCAGTTTAGTTTTACTCAGTACTCAGTAATCAACATAATCTCAGTAATATTCTGTCAGTCTATGGAATTCAGTAAATTTTAGTAT
>JAPEIP010000005.1:8848506-8861841 GCA_026120095.1 Capsicum chinense | reverse complement strand
GATACACTCAGTCAAGCCATGTTCAGTAGACTTCAGTCAGTCTTATGACTCAGGAAAACTCATGTAAAGGCAGTATCAGTTTAGTTTTACTCAGTACTCAGTAATCAACATAATCTCAGTAATATTCTGTCAGTCTATGGAATTCAGTAAATTTTAGTATCAGTACAAACCAATTCAGTATAATCAGTTCAGTGTCATTTATTTGGGAGTAAGATTCAGCACCGAGCAAACCCAAGGATGGGAACTCACCTGCCAGTAGAGGGTGATATTCTTAGAAGCAGTCCTTGCGTTCCAGAACTATGTATCCAGCATAGGTTGAGACATCAATACCTGTCAGTTGAGGGTAGATGATATGGATTAACCTATCAGATGAGGGTTCCCACCATTCTCATTAGAGTACCTGCCAGATGAGGGTCACTCACAACTTGTCCTTACCAGTAGAGCGGTATTGATACCCTTCCAATCAGGGAAGAGATTGGGCCTCAGCTTAGCTATTATAGCGTATTTGGGGAATGTCGGTTAGATAACTACTTCCCATATTTTCAGTATCAGTCTTAGTAAAAGAACTCAGATAGTTCTTCAGGATATCAGGACTGTCAGATATAGTCAACCTAGATACAGTACGGAACTCAGCTAGTTTCATC
Organism: Capsicum chinense; assembly: GCA_026120095.1. Classification (NCBI taxonomy): domain Eukaryota; kingdom Viridiplantae; phylum Streptophyta; class Magnoliopsida; order Solanales; family Solanaceae; genus Capsicum; species Capsicum chinense. The sequence goes on along the minus strand of JAPEIP010000005.1, from coordinate 8,861,197 downwards.
AAATTTAGGACTGTCAGATACAGTCATTCATGCTATCAGTTGTCAGAACTCATGTTATCAAATATATCAGTTATCAGAATTTAGTTATCATTCATGATATGTTATCAGTAAATACATGTCATAAGTATTCATACTTAGTAGTCATGTTATCACGAGCTCAATTTTAAAACTGTTATATACGGTTAATTAAATCAATTCTTCATAATCAGAACTATAAAAAACAATCATTCCTTTATCAGTAATATAGTATCAATCTCCCAGTATTCAGTAATACAGTATCAGTTCCTCACTTATTAGTGAATTACATATCAATATTAGTAAACTCAGTCATTCAGTATCTCAATATCAGTAAACTCAGTCATTCAGTATCTCAATATCAGTAAACTTAGTCATTTAGTATCTCAGCATCAGTAAACTCATGTTGTCAGTATTTAGACTCAGTAGTCAGTATCACCACGAGTTTAGTTGCAGTTACGTATGTATGTATGCATTCTCATGTTTATATCAGTCAGCATTGTTCATGCATATAAAACCCTTTTCATTTAACCTACCTCACTCATATACTCAGTACATTCAGTTGTACTGACGTATTTGCGCTATGGTGTTTTATTTGATACCATAGGTATAGAGGCATGAGTTTCAGTGCCGCAGTAGCATTGCAGATTTCAGCAGTCAGTGCTCCTCTTCATTCGAGGATAATATTATTACTACTTTATTACAGTATTTCAGATTAGTTTTTTAGTTCATGGAGTTAGTTGGAGACATGTTCCTTCAACTCCTTATTCAGTTCAGTTAGAGGCTTTCGGACTAGATGTTAGATTAGATGTTCAGACTTCAGTATTTATGTTTCTTTTTGGTATTTTTATACCAATCTTTTCAGATATGTATCAGTATTGAACCTTATGGCCTTACAGTTCATCTTTCCACATATTTTATGAGATATTATGTAGTTTACCGGTACAAATATCAGTCATGGGTTAGCTTGTGGTCCTTTGGGGTCATGAGCACCGTGTAGTATTTTTGTTCACAAAATCAGGGCGTTACAAAACTACTTTATAATGGGTATCACCTATATTTGGAAAAAATATTATATTTTGTTTTTGATTTCTCTATGTACCAGTACTTTTGTATTGACCCCCTTCCCTCCTAGGTTTAGAGGCATAGTTTAGGGGTCCAGATAACCAATAGATCTCTTCTGATAGATTTACAGAATCAAGTGGTGAGCCTTCTATATTTCAGAAGGCCTGATGTCTGTTAGTTCATTTATCATTTAGTAGTTTTGGGTCTACTAGGGGCCTGGTCCTAATTTTTAGACAGTAATTTGTTTCAGTCATGTATTAGAGATTTTGCAGACGGTTGTTCAGATGTCGGTAGATGTTGTGGGACATTATTTCCCCTTTGTTGATTTCATTTTATTTATGACAATTTTTTTCGTAATATTGTGTATCTTTTGCATATCTTATTATCATATGAATTATGTGCATGATTACCAGATAGATAGGGGTGTTTCGGGCCTTCATGGTTTGAAATGCTCATCACGGCTAGGGCCCCGGTTTGGGTCTTGACAAAAATACTCAAAAAGTGTCCATGGTCATGATCGTAATTGTATCATGCTCTCCATCTTGGGAGGAATTTTCTCAGAAATTCACGACCTCACTTCTTTTATTCAGGCACTTCATAATTGTTAGAGTGGGTAAAAGTCCCACATTGGTTAGGGAATGGACTAGTGGTTTGCTTATATAGACTTGGGTAATCCTCACCTTTTGAGATAGCTTTTGAGGTTGAGTTAGGTCCAAGGTTCATTCTTTACATGGTATCAGAGCCAGGTCCATTCTCGTTTTAGGCTCCCGGTCCATGCGCCAGTGCCAGTTAGGCCTGGGCGGGGTGGGGGGGGTGTTAGAGTGGGCAAAGGTCCCACATTGATTGGAGAATGGACTAGTGGTTTGGTTATATGGACTTGGGTAATCCTCACCTCTTGAGCTAGCTTTTGAGGTTGAGTTAGGTCCAAGGTTCATTCTTGACAATATTCTTCGTCACACGGCCAAACCTCTTCTCCATCTTCCTCACCTTGCATTTCAACGTCATCATGCTCTCCATCTTGAGGCTCGCCATCAACCTCAGTCGATTCAATCACCATTTATTCTCCAAGATTGTACAATTTTCCCTCCCTTAGGATCACGTTCCTCTAGTTTGGACACTTATTAGCCTTGTTCCCCCACCCTTGACATTTGAAGAATTGAAATCCCTTGGAATTGGAAGTGGAAATTGGTTTACCTTCATACCTTGGGGGCTATTTTGGGGCAGCCTTGGTCATCTCGGGTTGGGCAGCCATTAATGAGCTCTCTTTGAGCTCCCTTTCAACCTCCAATGCCGCTTGGAAGATGCCATTAATAGTGTCATGCGAGTGGAGATTTCCTTGTTCAACTCTACTTTGAAGCACACAATGTCATGGCTTACTTGTTCTCCCCGATGATCTAGTTTTAACATCACTTATTGAAATTCGTCGTAGTAAGCCATGACACTCTTGCTCCCTTGCCTCATATTGTACAATTTGGCAAGGAGCTCATGTCTATAAGTCTCGGGCAAGTATCTTTGCCGCATAATATACAATTTGGAAAGGAGATCATGTCTATAAGACTCAAGCAAGTATCTTTACTGCATAATATTCTTCAACCTAAGACAAGGAGGAGGTTGTCCCCCAATCATCTCATTCCCAAACCGTTTAACATACTCCCACCACGTATTAGCATACCCTTCAAAGTGAGCTATATCATAGCAACTCTTCTTTTCTTTGGTAAGACCATTAAGTTGGAATATCTTTTCACAAGATGATTCCCATGCAAGATAAGCTTCAGGATCACTCTCACCCATGAAAATAGGAAGGCTTACTTTGATGGAGTTGAGACCCACATCCCTATCTTGGTGATGGTTTCCTTATTAGTCCCATTGATAAACTCTTCATCCATGCCCTCGGTATCCCGTTTGATCCCTATGCCTTCGTTTTACTTCTTCTTCTATCACATAAGTATCGTCATACATCCCATACCCTCCCCTTTGGTTATCCCTAACATATCCCTCTTCTTGCATTAAAGGGTTTTGGATATTTGGGATTTGGTAGGATGGATTGGAATTTAGTAGAGGAGGTCTTTGGATTGGAGGATTTTGGTCTGGAGGATTAGGATTTAAGGGTGGCATTTGGGTTTCAAGTCCTTCATGTGGGACTTGTTGGAGTGGGGTATGGCTAGGTCCTTCAAGGCCTCGGCTTTGTGAGTAAAGGTTGGCTTGTGGTATGGCATTTGGTGGGTACATTCTTTGGTTCATCGCTTCAGGGGTAATGTTTGGGGATGTGTTTTGAGGAGTTGAGGGTCGAGAACTCCGTTGGCTTTCTACTCTTTCCACCTGGCCACTAATAGAGGCCACTTCCACACCCAACTTCTCTACCGTAGCATTCACTCTAACCACGTACTGAGACAAGGACTCAAAGCTAGCTACAAGGGTATTCATAACATTATGATCCACGGTTTGTGCATTGGAAGTTTTTGGTTCCATTTGCAAATGTACCTACAAAACGAACAAACATTAGTTTAAAAGACTTTCACACTTGGCTCCCCCACTTGGACCTTCAAGTGTTGTAAGATGGCTATCAATCCTTGAGTGCTTAGGAATGAGTCTATGCTTGAGTTAGAATGGATTTCCGTTTTGAAGACTCAAGGAAGTTTTGTATGCACTTGAACCAAAAACAACTCCGAATTGTAAACAAGCAAAGCACAACAAAGAACGTTGACACGAAGACGTACTCAAAAACTAGTTCACAACTTAGTAGGTTGTTACTTAGTTGCCAAATAGTGTAGGATTCAATAGAAAGAAAGCTAGAAGAGACAAGGAAAGAAACTTGGAAGGTCCTATGACTTGAGTTTTGTTGTTGATGTGTCCTACAATTTTTTATTTTGGACATTTGGTGCTGTTGTTTTGTTTAAGTTTGATGTTGTCCAACTTGAATGACTCATCTTGTTTGTTTGGTGAGGCTTTTTCATTTTTTTGGAGTGAAAAGGCAAGACTTGGAACTCTTTTTCCAAAGGTCAAGGTGTCAATCAACTTTTCACCAACTTGCACCAAAATAGCAAAATACCTTTTTGGCCTTGGTTTGTCCCTTTCCCCTTTTGGTTCCTTTTGAAAAAGGTTTGACACCCTTTTGGTAAGTAAGCTTTTTGGGAGGTCCTTTGTCTATTTGACTCTTTGGTGTTGTCTTGAAACTAAATCCAAGACAAACACAAGACTTTCACCGCTCTCTTCCTTTTTCAAATCAAACACACCTTTTGTTGAACATTCACCTCAAGAACATTATGAACAACAATAAGAACAATTATGAACAACAACAATATTCAAGCTGTCCAACCCTTCAACAACAGTAAACAAAGCTCAAATGTTGGACCTTATACTCAAGTGTGCTAGGAAAACAACAAGCTAACACACGAAACTACTAAGACAAGCAAAAATAACACCTAAATCTGGACACTTCTAGGCCAAACACAAGTCACCAGATAACACCTTTTTTTTTTTTGATTTTCAACTAGAAGAGCCCAAGATTGGTGGTGTAAGAATGCGACCAGCCTTTGCTCTAATACTAAATGATACCAAACGCCCCAAGAACACACTAACAATGGTACAAAAATAGTCCACAAAGATGACACAAACCGAGGACCAAGCTATTAGTTGATTCTTTACTTATTTAGTTTATATTCTCTTGTATATATACACATACATATCAGTGAAATCAATAGAAGATTTTATATACTTTACTAATCTTTAAGTGGTATCAGAAGCCTCAGTATACTCTAACGAGTAAGATTTCTTTTTCTCTCCCACCCATTCTCCACAAATGGCAGCCACTCCTTGAGTTGTTAATGCTAACAACAATGTCATCCCGATGGTTGTTCAATTTAACCCTGCATCCCAATTGCCCATTAAATTACTTGGCAGCCATAATTTTCCAACGTGGAAGTCGCAATTCTCCATGCTTATGCATGGTCATGATCTCTATGGTCATCTTGATGGGTCTACACCTTCCCCATCTCTTACTATCAAAACTGGCACAGTCCCTAGTGCCAATCCTGCGTTTATTCTTTGGTTTCGAGAAGACCAACTCATTCAAAATGTACTTATGGCATCTGTTGATCCAACAATTGCCACAACTGTTGCAATGGCTACCTCAACAAAGACAGCCAGGGATACACTGCACATCGCCTATGCAAATAAGTCCCAAACCAGAATTTTCAGTCTGTGTGATTGACTTATGCATTTTACCAAAGAATCCCAGCCAGTCACCGAATATTTGCATGCTATTCGATCTATTTTTGACGAACTATCTACCGCTGGGGCTCCAGTCTCCAACTTTGAACTTATTGTCAAGATCCTTAGTGGTTTGGGTCCAGAGTTTTGTGAGATCTCTGCTTCCATCCGTGCTTGTGACTCCATTATTACTTATGAAGAACTCTACGAAATGAAGAGTCAAAAAAAGTTCCCAATCAGATTACTGCTGCTGCTACCTCTGCTGCTACCTCCAGCAAGCCTGGTACTTCGAACAATCACACCAATCGTCGCCCCAGCAATAACAATCGCAACAAAGAATAGTGACGGTCCAACAATCACTTTACTTCACCCAATCCACGAAGATTTCAACCACCACCAACTCTTCTAATGGTGTTCGCTGTCAGTTATTCAACAAACCAGGTCATGTTGCAAGTGTTTGTCGATCGAAATCTCACAGTCATGTTGAGGTGAAAGCCAATTATGTTTCAAGATTACGGGCATCAGAAAATCCTTGGATTCTCGACTCTGGCGGGTCTCATCACATCACTGCCGAACCTCAAAATTTGCAGCCATGCAATGGGATAGAGCAGGTCTCCATGGGTGATGGTAAAAAAAATACCAATAACTTACACTGGTTCAACTCAATTAAATGTATCAAATAAATCTTTCAAACTCTCTAACACTCTCTATGCTCCTAGCATTAAACACAATTTACTCTCTCTTTCTAAATTTTGTCAAGATAACCTAACCTCTATTTAATTCTTTCCCTTTTAGTTTTTTGTGAAGGACTCGAAAAAACGGACTCTGTTGGTGCACAATAAGAATAAGGATGGTCTCTATGAGTGTCCAAATTTACCCTCCGTGTCTTGTCCTCAAGTGCATTTGACCTCCACCAGCACATCCACTTCTACTTGGCATAGTCGGTTAGGTCATCCTAATGCAAGAGTGTTAAATTTTCTTTTGAATAAATTCTCGCTACCTTGCTCGCGAGAAAAAAATTTTAGTTTGTAATTCTTGTTCCTTGAATAAGGCTCATCGCCTTCCTTTTAAACACTTTAGTTTGTCAAGTACCAAACCATTTCAAACAATATTTAGTGATTTATGGGGTCCTTCTCCAGTTCAATCGATTGACAAAAAGTTATACTATTGTATTTTTGTGGATCAGTATACCCGATACACCTGGATTTACACATTAAAGAATAAAAGTGAGGTTACAGACCTTTTCAAAAACTTTCAAGCATTAGTTTAACGTCGTTTTAATGCAAAAGTTCTTTCTATCTATGCAGATGGTGGTGGCGAATATAAAAGTCTTGATCCATACCTAAGATCTCAGGGTATTGAACATCTTTTATCCCCTCCATACACCCCTCAAAGAGTCGCTCTTGCTGAAAGACATCATAGACATATTATTGAGGCGGCTCGTTCTTTACTTCATGAAGCTTCACTTCCATCGACTCTTTGGTATTTTTCTTGTCAACATGCAGTTTATCTGATAAATTGCTTGCCAACCTCACTTTTACAAAATAAATCACCTTTTCAAATGTTGTTTGGTCATAATCCGAATTACCATTCCTTAAAAATTTTTGGGTGTCTCTGTTATCCGTGGATCAAACCTTATTCAAAAAATAAATTAGAGCCACAATCAACACCATGCGTATATTTAGGATTTTCTTTAGTTCATCATTATCAGCAATGTTTTGATCCAAAATCTTCTAAAATATATTTATCTCATGATGTGATTTTTTTTGAAAATAATTTTCCTTTTCAAAATATATTTTTAAATATTTCTTCAACTTGCAAAGAACTTGCGTGGGAAAACCCAGTTGACACTACCCCAACAATATCCCCTAGTTTCTCTTCTCCCATAAGTATGAATTGCTTAGCCCCATACTTATCCCAAGTTCAGATAGCAGCAACGCTCTCAAAGACACCGTCTCCTCTGCTTGTGCTCCAACAGAATCTATAAGTTCAGGTAACTCTCCTCCTCCTCCTCCTATAAATTCTATTGTTCCTACTGATCTCTGTGAAACCCACTCTTATCCCCCATTGCCTCAATCATCAGCTTTTCCAATTATATACAGTCGCAAAAACAAATTAATGTCATCTGCTAGCCAAAATGCCGCTGCCCGTCCCTCCACCTCACTTCCGCTACAACCTCTCCTGGACCCTGCTCAAGCCACAGAACCCCAACAACCTTCTTCTCCTGCTCCAAATCGTGTTGTGACCCGTTCACAGCACAATATTTACAAACCAAAAACCATTCTTGACTTCATGGCTCACTTATCCCCCTCCATTACCCCGAACAACTTCAAACAAGCAAACAAACACGCAGAGTGGCAAAGAGCAATGAAAAATGAATTTGATACATTATTGAATAATCAGACATAGGATTTCCACAAAAAACATTGTTTCTTGCAAATGGTTATACAGTTTAAAAAGAAAAGTTGATAGGACAATCGATCGCTACAAGGCTCGACTTATTGCAAAGGGGTTTACACAACATCCTGGAGTTGACTATCATTCCACATTCAATCTGGTCATAAAACCAACTACTGTACGTTTGGTTCTCTCTATTGCTATCCAGCGGAATTGGCCCCTACGCTAGCTTAATGTTAACAACGTGTTCTTGCAAGGTCGTCTAGAAGAAGAAGTTTACATGTTCCAACCTCCAGGTTTTCGAGACGAGTAGTTTCCCTCACACATATGTCATCTAAAGAAAGCAATATATGGCCTCAAGCAAGCCCCTCGGGCGTGGTACAATGAACTTAAGACATTTCTTCTTTATCTGGGATTTGTCAAGTCAGAATCTGATGCCTCACTCTTTATTCAAAAAGTATCAAACAATATTTTGTACGTATTGGTTTATGTAGATGATATCATTATTATAGGGAATCACAACTCAGAGGTCAATCGGGTTATTGCTTGTCTTGCTGAGCATTTTTCCATTAAGGATCTTGGGAATCTGAACTTCTTTCTTGAAGTGGAGGTGCTCCGAATTTCCAAAGGAATCACTTTATCACAGTCCAACTACATCAATGAAATCCTCTCCGACGAAAACATAAAGGACTGTAATTCAGCAAAAACTCCAATGAGTGCCATTGAAGTGCCTCAACTACATGATGGATCGGAACCAACTGATGCTACTCGCTACAGGAGAGTTCTTGGAAAACTACAGTACTTGTATTTTAATCGTCCAGACATTAGCTTCTCTGTGAATAAATTGTCTCAATTTATGCACTATCCATCTGAAGTGCACTGGAAAGCACTCAAATGAGTACTTAGGTATCTCCAAGGAACACTTCAGTTTGCTCTTCACATTCAAAGAGGTAATGATTTCAACCTATACTTGTACTCTGACGCGGATTGAGCTGGAGATGTGAGTGATCGAGCTTCCACTACTGGTTACATAATGTTTTTTGGACAAAATCATGTGAGCTGGTCTTCAAGACACAGGTCTTCAAGGAAGCAAAGAACAATTGCTCACTCATCAACTGAAGCTGAGTATCCTGCTGTTGCAAGTGCGCTGGTTGAAACCAACTGGGTGACAAATCTTCTAAAAGAATTACATGTTTCACTTCCTCAAAGACCAACCATTTAATGTGACAATGTTGGTGAAACTTATTTGTGTGCAAATCCAGTTTTTCACAGCCGCATGAAGCACATTGCTATAGACTTTCACTTTGTTCACAAAAAAGTTCAGCAGAATCGAGTTCACATTGTTTATATTCATGCTGCAGAACAAATCACAGATACTCTAACTAAAGCTCTACCAAAGCCAGCCTTTGATAAACACCTATTCAAGCTAGGCTTTGCTACACAATGCCTATGTTGAGGGGGGCGTATTGGCGCATACATCCTATCTTGGAAGATATTCATGATTGATCTTTCCTATCTCAGTAGATTTTCCATATCTCAGTATCCCATAGTGATTTAGTTTCTATTTAGGAGAAGATACAATTCTTTATTAGTTGATTCTTTACTTATTTAGTTTGTATTCTCTTGTATATATACACATACATATAAGTGAAATCAAGAGAATCTTTTATATACTTTACTTATCTTTACAACCTGGAGATATTGCATCTCGGATTTAACCATTTCATTGGTATGTTTTTATCTTATGAATGCTTGTATCTAATTGCTTCAGAATTTTATTTTATTACATAGTAACTGCAAGGATAATTTCAGTTATTGAATTAATTGAGGTATCTAAGTTTGGGGGTATTAGGCATGGAGAGGAGCCAGATTAATGGTTCTGTTCAAATATATTTTTCTATACATAATTTTTTTCTATTTCATTTTAATACTTTCGTATCACCAACAATATAAAAGTTAAAATCTAAGTTGATTCTACCACAGGAGATTGACAACTTAAACAAGATGAAATTCTAATATCTTAAAAAAATAGATTGAACCAACTCACTAGTAATCCACAATATGTGTTTCCAGTGAAATACTGTAACACCCCACATTTTGAGCTAAAGCGTAAACCATCATTTATATGCGTAAAGGTTCCAAAAGCCAATGGATCATATGAAAATAAAGTTAGTGTTTTGATCAATTATTTAGTGTGGGAATCTAGGTGACCACGAATTGAGATCATAGAGGACCCTTAACCCAAGGACGAGTTGAAAGCCTTCCTATTGATTGAGTTTTGGAGAGCGTTCAAACTTGGGTTAACTTCAATCGACCATAACTTTTTGTATATAACAAATTAGAGGGCCTAATTTATATCAAATGAAAGGTATTTGAGTCCTCTTTCCAATTCCACCAGTTTTTCCTTAATCCAATATCGGGGTAAAAAGTTATGCCCATTTTACACTAAGGTATCAGGCTGCCTAAGGTGTGACGGCCGGGCCGATGGACCGTCGGGCCCGTGATGGCCCGTCGCCCCAAAAATAGTGACTCAGTCACATGTCCCGACAGTTTTGGGGACGGTACGTCCCCAGCCTGATGGTCCGTCAGGCCATCCATCAGGTGATCCTGAAGTGTGAAAATAGGACGTTTTTAAAGGGGTGTTTTGGTACTTTTCCTCTTTAGAAAACCTTCCCAATGGATTTAATTGCACTCTAAAAGATGTTATTAGTGAATTCCCATACAACATCAAAAAATTCCTCTTCACTCTCAAAATAAGATCAAACTAGGGTTTCCTCGAAGAATAAGAAATCAAGAAATCAAGCCTAAAGTCCAAGATTTCCAAGGAACAAATCAAGATTCGAGTTCTACTCTTTAACCTAAGTAATCTAAGGTACGTGGGATTTTCCTAAACTACATGGGCATGATGAAATTGTTTCAATAACATTTAAACATTGAGAAATCATGAATTTACAAAAGAGTATTGAATTTCAACTACAATTATGCATTGTGAATCTTTGTTGATAATAAGTTTTGGTCTTGAGGCCTTCCCCCCTTAAAATCGATGATTGTTCATATATATATATATATGTATGTATGTATATATGTATGTATGTATGTATGCATAAGGTTTGGTGTTTGAAACTTGAATATAGAGCATGAACATTTATAATCCCTCTTTTGTTATAAACCCCCTTGTGTTCTTGTGTTATGAATAGTTTCAACTTCATATTGAGAAGTATGCACAAATGTCCTTACTATTGTTTAAGACTTTGTTTTGATTATGAGTTCAAGAGAGAGGGTTTTACATGTTGATAAATGTCGAAGATGTATGACTAAAGATTACATAGTTTGTCACAAAATACATGACCACCACATGTTTGTTGAAATGTTGAAAAGAGAGAGGCCTTGCATATTTTTGCATAAGTTTGAAGTATGAATCCTCTTGAACTATTGGAATGATATGGTGTCCCAACCTTTATGTTTTGAACAAAGAGGCTATCCTATGATATTTTATGGTTTAGAGATATGACTTGCAAGTCATTGGTATGAAGATAACATTTAAATGAATGCCATAACAGAGTAGGAGTTTCAGATTTTAATTTTAGAGAATACATTTCTTAAAGAGCTAAAATTAGCTTAAAGAGAGTTAGGTGGTTGCCCGAAGAAGGCTTGAGTTTAGATAACTCCTAGCCCAAAATCGTATTTTGCCGATACGAGTTTATTATGTCCCCAAGAGGGACCATACGCTTGCCTAGTGCCCTGTGGTGTATTAGAGATAGAGACTCCAACCCTTGCGACAAACTCGGGTTGGGGGCTTGGCTACCGAGTTAAGGGCAGATTTCATATAACCCATGGGATTGTAGAGTTGTAGGGTATACCACCTACCTCAGAAGTAAGACAAAGAGTGAGTCATGAATTTCAAAAAAATTGTTCTAAGTCTTTTAAATATGCCCATGTTTTTTTCATATATCATATATAAATTGTTTAATAATTGCTCTCACTTATGCTGTATAAAAATATATTATTTTAGATTTCTCTACATACCATTACATCTGTATTGACCCCCCTCCTATATTTCAGGGTCTGAGGCTCAGTTTAGGGGTCCCGCTAAGCCGCAATTTTTTTTTCCAGAAGTGTGCAGTTGGTGAGCCTTCTCTATTATGGAAGGCCGATCTTATTTAAACATTGTTATTTGTTTGATTCATGGTCGGATTGGGGGCGTTGTCCCAGTTTTGTTTTAGACATATGTTGGATTTTGTAATGTTAGAGATTTCGAAGACAGGTGTATTTCGAAGACAGGTGTCATAAGTTTTGAATTAAAAGAATTTATTTTCAAATTGTTCAAGTGTGAAGATATTGACCATGGTTCCGTCTTGTTATGTTTTTCCGCAAATTTTCTTACCATTTCAAAGGTATGTTTTTATCTTATTAATGCTTGTATCTAATTGCTTCAGAATTTTATTTTATTACACAGTAACCGCTGGGATAATTTCAGTTAATTAATTAATTCAGGTATCTAAGTTTGGTGATATTAGGCATGGAGAGAAGCCAAATTAATGGTTCTGTTCAAATATATTTATCTTCTATGAGTATTTTTTTTCTTTTTTCTTTTAATACTTTTGTATAACCAAAAATATAAAAGTTAAAATCTTTAGTGGATTCTACCATGGGAGATTGACAACTTAAACTCACTAGTAATCCACTATATGTGTTTCCAGGTGAAATAACCAAAGAGATAAGCAATCTCATTGAGTTGGATGTACTTGATCTTGGGCTTAATAGTTTTAGTGGTTTACTTCCAATGGAGATCTTCAGTATATCCGGGCTGAGAGTGATTTCTCTTTCATTCAACAATTTATCAGGAAGCCTTCCACCAAACATGTGTTCTGTCATACCCAACATTGAAGAGCTTTATCTGGACATCTTAACCGATCTTGTTGGGACTATTCCTCATTCGATCTCCAATTGTTCAAAACTTACTAATCTAGATCTTTCAGGCAACAAACTCACTGGCTTGATTCCC
>JAPEIP010000005.1:8833599-8844910 GCA_026120095.1 Capsicum chinense | reverse complement strand
AAATTTGGGACGGGTAATTTGAGACGGGGGAGTAATTAAGTTCCTAAATTTCTCTTCTTTCAATAAAGTACAAAGTCAACCTCCATTCTTCAAAGATTTTCCAAATTAACCAATTCTTTACACCACAACTCTTTTTGTTTTCACATTCTTACCTTAGAGTTTTGATTTCTTGATATTCCATTTGTTGTTGCTCATTGCCTTGCCATGTCCAAACTATATCTTTTAGTGAAGGCTTTAATCCTTGATCACAAAACTACCTGTATTCTGCAGTGTCTCCTGATTTTTTTTTTTCACTTCTACAACATGGAAAGCTGGTGTAATCTCAAATATCTCTGCATCAATTGCTAGTTGCCCTTTTCTCCCTTGCTTGCTTCCTTGCATTTTCACCGGCCCGTGTTTCTTCTTCACCCGTTGAAGACATAATGATGTAAATAAGTTTGTTTGTAGACACACGCAGCAGAATACTTGTAGGACGTTCTTTCTAATCCTAACTCCTTTTTAAAAATAGCTAATTGGATTAAAAAACAACTCTCCAACAGTCTACTCCGTCCAATAATATCAACTGGATTGGATAGTGACACTAAGAGAAGTCCGGATTCAACTTCTTTTTGGCACAACCCCTATGCACAAGTCCACACTTTTTTTTCTTCATAAAGTTAACTTTACTTTGTACATTTCTAATAAATCTAGATTTATGAAAACACTAGACAACGGATGTCACGCTTCATTGCTCGCAAATCAACAATTAGGAACAATCTCTTACAAAGCAAGACTTGGTTGACTTGCAGTCTTGCACAGTCTTTGAGTTTGAACTGGTTAGAGGAATAGACTTGCCACCACAATTACGGTTGCAAGACTTGGTTGATTCCAATTATACATTTTTGATTGCTTGAATGAGAAAATGGAAGTGTCATTTGAATGAGAATTGACTTGCCGTCTCGAAAAAGTATTTGGAGTTTGGACCTATTAGAGAAATAATTTTGCCACCATTATTAGGTTGCAAGTTGACCAAGTCTTCGAGGTCCACATAAGTTAGTGAACCAATTAACTGAAGAGCCAAATGACAGCAACCAATACAAATTAATTTTGTGAACTTTTTAATAATAGAAATTTATTAAAACATCTCTAAAACAAGTAAAAGTTACCGTCAAGGTTTGTGGTGGGATGGATCATATTAGTACTCTTTAAATTACAGGTCTCAGGTTCGCATGCTACGAATAGCCTCAAAATAAGGTGGCTTTCAAATTTTGACCCCAAATAAAAAGCTTGATAAAAATAGCCTTCAATTATTAAGTGATACATTTTCAAATAAAATTGACCTTGACCAATGGAGTAAATTACATTAAATATCCTCACAATGGATAACAAGTCAATACTTATGCATCTTTTATTTTTTTCTCTTTCTAATTTTACTTTGATTTATTTTTTATTTTCTCTTTTTTTTCTCAACCCTTACTTTTTTTCTTTTTTCGTCTCAACTTCTTTTTTTTTCTTTTTTATTTTACTTTGATTTTTTTCCCTGTTTTTTTTTTGTTCTTTATAATTTTTCTCAATCCTTACTTTTTTTTCTTTACTCTTCTCAACGTCTGCTTTTATAAAAAAACTTTTTCATATTTTTTTTATTTTTTATTTTTAAACTTTTATCGCCTTTATTTTTATTTTTATTTTTATCAACCTTTATTTTTGTCCATTCTCTCTCAACTTCAACATTTTCTTTAATTTTATTTTTTAAATATTTTTCTTCATTTTCTTCTTTTTTTTGCAATTTTTATTATTTTTGTTTTTTTCTTTAATTTCTTCCAATCAAGTTACATCTCATAAGCAAGTGTTGACACTATCACATTATAAAGGCAAGACTTGTGACTTTCAAACAACAAGATATGTTTTATAGACAAGAGTTGACACTAACATATTGTAGAGGCAAGACTTATGACTTCCAAATAACAAGTTATGTTTCATGGGCAAGAGTTGACACTATCACACTGTGTTTTTATTTATGAAATGTTTTATTATTCTTCCTTTAAAGGCAAGACTTAGCTCATGGACTTTTAAACAATAAATTATTTCCCACAAGCAAGAGTTGACTCTACCACGTTATGTTTTCATTTATGAGATGTTTTACAACTATTCTCCTAGAGTCAAGACTTAGCTCAATGACTTTCAAACAACAAATTATGTCCCACGGGCAAGAGTTGACACTACCACGTTATGTCTTCATTTATGAGATGTTCTATGACTATTGATTTAGAGGCAAGACTTAGCTCAAAGACTTTCAAACTACAAATTACATCCCACGTACGGGATTCAACTTCTTTTTGGCACAACCCCTATGCACAAGTCCAAACTTGTTTTTTTTTTTCATATAGTCAAATTTACTTTGTATATTTCTAATAAATCAAGATTTATGAAAACACCAGATAACGGATGTCACGCTTCATTGCTTGCAATTCAACAATTAGGAACAATCTCTTACAAAGCAAGACTTGGTTGACTTGCAGTCTTGCACAAAGTCTTTTTTGGAGTTTGGATCAATTAAAGGAACAGTTTTTCCACCACAATTAAGATTGCAGACATAAAAAATTTATTTGGACACTGCTATAAACCTGTATATATCTATTTTGAAAATATATTTGTAGTTACACCCATTTTGGTTTTGATTTTAACAACTTCAGATTTGAAATATCTGAAATTACGTATAAATGAAGTTTAAACATTCTTACCTAGCCAATATTGCAGAAATCTTAGGAATTTGGGCTGATTAGTGGAATAAACTCGCCACCACAATTACGGTTTGCAAGACTTGGCTGATTCCAGTTATACATATGTGATTGCTTGAATGTGAAAATGAAAGTGTCATTTGAATGAGAATTGACTTGCCGTCTCGCAAATGTATTTGGAGTTTGGACCTATTAAAGGTATAATTTTGCCACAATTATTAGGGTTGTAAGTTGTCAAGTCTTCGAGGCCCACATAAGTTAGGGAGCCAATTAACTGAAGATCCAAATGGCAACAACCAATACAAAGTAATGTTGTGAGCTTTTTAATAATGAAAATTTATTATAACATCTCTACATCAAGTAAAAGTTACTGTCAAGATTTGTGGTGGGATGGATCATGTCATGACCCGAACTAGGGCCTGGCCGTGACGGATATCCCGAATAATGAAGTTCCGGACGTCCAGCTCTATCTGATCTGGTAATCATGCACAACATTCATATAATAAAAGAAAATGCAGAATTATAATCTAATACGGAAACATGGTCATTAACTTTGAGTTTTAAGACATAAGAAAGAAAACTGCAATTCAAAACATCTGAATAAGATCTGACTCAGTCTGCGAAATCTCTACTACATCACAAAACTGTTATGAAAACTGGGACAAGGCCCCCAGTAGACCAAAATAGCGGAATAACATGATTTTGAAATAACAGGACTTCTGGAACAAAGAAGGCTCACCACTGCACGGATCACTTCTCTCTAGAATACTCTACTGATTATCTAGACCCTTAGACTGAGCCAGGTAGGGCGTCAATATAGATGTACTGGTATGCAAAGTAATCCAAAATAAATATTTTATATAAATAAAATAATGGAGAGCAATTTGTCCAAACATCATACATAAAATAGTTTTCAAAACACATGAGCATCATTTTAATAATCATAAAAACCTTTCTGTCAATGTAATTTTTGATCTTCGTATTATTTTTGAGTTAGGTGGTACGCCTCTACAAGTCTAAAATCCCACGGGCTATATGGAGTCCTCCATTGACTCGGCGGGGAAGCCCCCAATCCAAGTATGCCGCAAGGGTTGGAGTTTCTGAGCCTAATACGCCACAGAGCACTAGTGTAACGCCCCAAAGTTTTCCTAGATAAATTTTTGTAGATTTGTCCAAAAACAGACACTCGGTGAAGGAGTTATGGTTAATTTAATTCTTAGTTGTAAAACACTGCCATTCCTGTCCTTGGCGCGTTGTGGAGAAGGTGTAAATGATGATGGTCAATTTCTACTGAGACTCCACGATGGTGGAGCATCGCGGAGTGGGCCAAATTCTCATTCGCCAATTCCAGTGAGCCACCGCGATAGTGGGGCATCGCAGTGGCCCATAAGATCGAGTTCCCAATTTAAATTTTTCCTGTTTCGTTCAGAAGTTAACAAGGGTAGTTTGGACTTTTCCCAAGTCTCTTAAAACATCCAAACAGGAGATTAAGACCTCTACAAGCATAATATTCAACATTCTCAAGATTTCCCTCAAGACAAAAACCCTAGTTCATATACTTATCCTACAAGAAACTCAAGATTCAACCGTGGATTTTCGAAATTTATTGGAGATTTGGAATCCCCAAACCGTAGGCTTCAAGGATAAGCCATTATTCTTTATAATCGGGGTACACGGGGTTTTCCTACAATCTCATGGGTATAGAAATCATGTTTTAAGAAAAGGATTTTAGATTTATGATTTATAATCATGTTTTTAGAAATCTCAATGATATTGTTTTGGTCTTTAAGCCTGCCCCCAAGTTGATTTGAAATTCTATATATATGTATGCATGTGTTTAAAGATGAATATTCAATTGAGAGCATGAATTATAATGAACCCCTCTCTTGTTTTGATTTTTCCCACCTTCTATATGATATGAATTGTTTTAAATTGCAACTTGAAAGTATGATATGACATGTCTTGATTTATGCTATGAATTGAATATGTTATTGAAATAAAAGGAGAAGGTTATGCATGTTGATAAGTATTGAATATGCATATAATAAAGAGTATCATAGTTTGCCAAAAGAATAAATGACCACCATATGTTTGAATAATCTCAGCATAGTTTTGACTTGTGTTTCGGAACATGAAATCTTTTATACTGCTTGGATGTTTGGGTGGTCTGAACTGTGTTTTAACGAAAGAATTATGCATGATACAATATGTCTTAGAAATAGGACTTTCAAGTCTTGGTGTGACGACACCAATTCAGATTACGCCATGATAATTCAGAACATAATAGAACCCATGTTTGAAATTAGACTTTTCAGATGTTGAAACTAGAAAGACGCATGATTCAGAACATGATAAAATTGGGCATAAAGAGAGTTTAGGTGGTTTCCCGAAGAAGGCATGAGTTCAGACAACTCATTGCCCAAAACTATGATTTGCCGATCCGGGTACATTATATTACGCTGGCATAGTGCCGCGTAGCGTATCAGAATTAGAAACTCCAACCCTTGCGGCACACTCGGGTTGGGGGATTCTGTGCCGAGTCAATGGAGGATTTCATACAGACCGTGGGATTTTAGAATTTTAGGGGTGTACCACCTAACTCAGAAGTAATACAAAGATCAAGCATTGCACTGACAAGAATGATTTATGATTTTAGAAAGTGCCCATGTGTTTGGAAATATTTCATGTATGATATTTTGACCAATTGCTCTCCAACAATTTTATATATATACAAGCTTTATTTTGGATTACTTTGCATAACAGTACATCTGTATTGACCACCCTCCTTTCTCTAGGTTCTGAGGCTCAGTCTAGGGTCTAGAAAAGCAGTAAATTTTATCAGATAGAGTTGCAGTGTCCAGTTAGTGAGCCTTCTTTATTCCAGAAGGCCTGTTTACTTTCAGACAACTATTATTAGATATGGTTTTGGTCTACTGGGGGATAGTCATAGTTTTTAGATTGTTTTAGTGATCATGCAGTTGAGATTTCGCAGACCGTTTCCAGATGTTGTTAGATGGTTTTAGATTATCCCTCTCTATTATTGAATTTATATCAGATTTATGACCATGGTTCCGTTTTGTTGAAATTTTCTGCATTTCCTTATTTATGTATGAATGGTGTCTATGATTTCAAGTTAGAAGGGTATCCAGGACTTCCTAGTTCGGGATGTCGTCATGGCCCCCCTTGGGAACATTCATCCCCGAATGTTGACATGATAGAAAGAATAAGGCAAGGATTGTATCTTCCATTTCGTCATCCATTGGATAAAAAAGGTTTGGGTATCTAGCTCTCATGTCAACTTCTAATTCCCAAGTTTCTTATTCAATTTTCTGATTTCTCCACAACACTTTAACTAAGGCTATCTCTTTGTTCCTCAATCTTCTAACTTGGCGATCCAAAATTTCTACAGGCTCTTCTTCATAGGATAAGGAGTCTGTCACTTTGATTTCTTCTACAGGCAACACTAAAGAATGGTCTCCAATGCACTTCTTCAACATAGATATATGAAATACCAGATGAACAAAACACAAACTGGAAGGCGATTCTAACTCATACGCAACACCACCTATCCTTCTTACAATCTGGTATGGCCCTCTATAGCAAGGACTCATCTTACCTTTCTTCCTGAATCACATAACTCCCTTCATGAGAAAAACCTTGAGAAATATCCAATCTCCAGCCTCAAACTCTAGATCTCTTCTCCTAACATCGGTATAGGATTTCTGATGATTCTGAGCTGTCTTAAGTTGTTCTCTAATGAATTTCATATCCTCCATTGCCTGATGAACAAGATCAGACCCAAACATATGCATCTCACCTACTTCATACCACCCTATTGGTGACCTACATCTTCTCCCATACAATGCCTCAAATGGTGCCATCTTAATACTGGAATGGAAACTGTTATTATACGCGAACTCTATCAGGGGCAGGTGTTCCACCCAACTACCTTTAAAATCAATCACACAGGCCCTCAATATGTCCCCAAGGGTCTGAATGGTATGCTCAGTCTATCCATCAGTCTGAGGGTAAAAAGCAGTGCTTAGGTTCACTTAGGTACCTAAACCTCTCTGAAAAGATCTCCAAAACTGAGAAGAAAATAGTGTACCTCAGTCAGATATGATGGACACAGGTGACCCATGCAAACAAACTATTTCTGCAATAAACAACTTAGCATAATGCTCTCCCGAATAGTAGTCCTGAAAGGCAGAAAGTAGGCTGACTTGGTCAGCCTATCTACAATTACCCATATAGAATCATACTGGTTTATGGACTTCGAAAGTCCTATAATAAAGTCCATATTAATCATCTCCCACTTCCATAAGGGCAAGGCTATCTCTTGGGAAGAACCACCTGGGCTCATATGCTCTACTTTAACTTATTGGCAATTCAAACACTTGGAAACAAAGTTAGCCACATCATGCTTCATATTATTCAACCAATACATAGATTTTAGATCATGGTATATCTTGGTAGAGCCTGGGTGAACAATATACCTCAAAGTGTGAGCTTCGTCAAGGATTCTCTTCCACAAACTATCAATATCTGGTACACAT
Organism: Capsicum chinense; assembly: GCA_026120095.1. Lineage (NCBI taxonomy): Eukaryota > Viridiplantae > Streptophyta > Magnoliopsida > Solanales > Solanaceae > Capsicum > Capsicum chinense. The sequence goes on along the minus strand of JAPEIP010000005.1, from coordinate 8,837,637 downwards.
AATATATCCTGATACCTCAAAATACCATCACCACCAATTTTGATGGACATCACCTTCTGTTGACCCGCATCTTTCTTGATCTGCATCAAGATGGGATCTTCAACCTTCTTCTCTTTAAATTCTGCATAAAGGGAAGATTTAGCTATCTCATGAACAACCATTCCCCCATCTTCAAAATCCAAGAGTCGCACTCCTAGATTTGAAAGCCAGTGAATATCCATCTCCCTCTACTCTCCCTCAACATGAGAAAGACTGCCCATAGATAACCTGTTGAGGGCATAGGCTACCATATTCACCTTGCCTGGATGATAGTGCAGGCTCATGTCATAGTCCTTTAAAATTTCCAACCATCGCCTCTGCCTGAGATTCAATTCTTTCTGCGAGAAAACATATTGTAAACTCTTGTGGTCAGTAAATAAATCAACATGTGCCCCATACAAATAGTTCCGCCAAATCTTAAGTGCAAAAACCACAACTACTAACTCCAAGTTATGAGTGGGGTAGTTCCACTCATGCACCTTCAATTGCATAGATTCATAAGCCACTACCTTACCATGCTGCATAAGAACACACCCAAGTCCAACTCGAGATACATCACAGTATACAACAAAACGTTCTGTGCAATAGTCAACTTGTTTTTCAACTTCTCAAAACTATTCTCACAAGAGTCACACCATAAAAAATTCATATTTTTCTGAGTCAACTTAGTAAGTGGTGCAGCTGTGGAAGAAAAACTCTCTACGAACCTTATGTAATAACCCTCCAAACCTAAGAAGCTCCGAATATTGGTTGGAGTCGTGGGTCTGGGCCATTTCCTCACTGCCTCAAACTTTTGAGGATCAACCATAATCCCCTCACTAGACACAATATGCCACAAGAAAGCAATAGTATTTAACCAGAATTCACACTTGGAGAACTTTGCATACAACCTATGATCTTTGAGAGTCCGGAGAATAATTCGGAGGTGATTGGCATGGTCCTCCTCACTTTTGGAATTGACCAAGTATCATCAATGAAAACTATAACAAACAAGTCTAGAAATATTGGAAGACCCTATTCATTAGGTCTATGAAGGCTGCAGGGGCGTTAGTCAACCCGAAGGACATAACTAGGAATTCATAATGACCATATTTGGTTCAGAAAGCTATTTTGGGAATGTCTGACTCCCTAACTTTTAATTGATGATATCCTGAATGAAGGTCTATTTTAGAAAAACACTTAGTACCCTGAAGTTGGTCAAACAGATCATCAATCCTAGGAAGCGGATACTTATTTTTGATAGTAACCTTATTTAACTGGCGGAAATCTATGTACATACGCAGAGAACTATCTTTCTTTAGCACGAAAAGTACAGGTGCACCCTAGGGGGAAACACTAGGATGGATGAAACCTTTATCTAGGAGGTCTGTTATCTGCTCTTTTAACTCTGCTGGAGCCATTCTATATGGCAGAATAGAGATGGGATGGGTTCCCGACAACACATCCATGCCAAAATCTATCTTCTATCAGGTGGTATTCTTGGGAGATCATCTGGAAATACTTTTGAGAATTCATTTACAACAGGGATAGACTAAAGAGGAAGACTTTCAGCATTAGAATCTTTAACCTGAATAAGATGATACGAGCAACCCTTGGAAATAAGTTTACGGGCTCTGAGATAAGATATGAAGTGCCCTCTAGGTGCTAAAGAGTGCCCTTCTTACTCTATTGTTGGCTCATTCGGAAAAGAAAAGGTAACCTTTTGGGTTCTACAGTCTAGTATGTCATAACACCGATGGAGCCAGTCCATCCTTAGGATAGAATCAAAAACAACCATATCAAATTCTATGAGGTCTTCCACAGTATCCCTACTAAGAATGGACATAACACAATTTTTATACACCCTCCTAGCCACAACAGAATCACCCACCAAAGTGGAGACAGAGAAAGGTTCAACAATCACATCGGGCTTAAACCTAAAACCAACAGCCACATATGGGGTCACATAAGATAAGGTAGACCCAGGATAAAGCAACACATATACATCACGGGAAAAGATTTGTAATGTACCGGTGACAATATCTGGTGAGGCTTTTGTCTCCTGAAAGTTGGTCAAAGTATATAACTGGTTGTGGCCTCTCCCTGCAGCTGATATGGTGCCCTTCTGAGGCGGTAGTGGTGCCGAGAGATTCTCCTAAGATTTTGTACTACCAACATTCCTTCTAGCAGATGGACAATCCCTCTGAAAGTGACCCCACTGACCACTTGAATAACATATGAATATGCTTAACTGACACCTCCCTGGATAATGCTTACCAAAAGTCTCACACCATGGATAAAGACGGTACTGCTGAGCTACACTGCCCTATGACTGGGTATCTTGAGCTTTGGATCCACGACTAGTCTGAAAACTCTGAGATCATCTATCAATAGGGGGTATGGGCGCTGGGGCGCTAGCTGCAGACTATGCATTACTCCAAAACTTCTTATTTTTCCATTTACTACCCTAGTTACTGCTCTGTGCCTGACTGTCCTTCTCTCTAGATTCAGCAATTTTCTTTTACTTCTCTTCTACCTGGTACATATGGACTGACAACCTAGCAAAGTCCATATCCCTATTTAGTATCTCCCCTTGACATTCAAGCACTAGATCATCGGAAAGAACAGATGCAAATTTCCTCATCTGGGCCCTCATGTTACCCGTCATTTCTGGTGTATAACGAGCCAGTTGGTTAAACCTCAGACTGTACTTTGAGAAATTTATCTTCCCCTGCTTAAGATTCATAAATTCCTCTGCTTTGGCTTCCCTCAACTCTAGAGGAAAGAATCGGTCAAGAAAAGCTTCCACAAACTCGCCCCAAACTGTGAGCTCAACACTCTCACCCTTTGCCTCTTCCCACTCATTATTCCATTGATTTGCTACATCTTTAAGCTGGTATGCTGCTCACTCAACCCCTTCCACCTGATCTACATGCATCACTCTAAAAATCTTCTCCATTTCATCCACGAACTCCTGTAGGTCCTTTTCTACCTTAGTGCTAGAAAATTTAGGCGGGTTCATTCTCATGAACTGGACCACCCTAGTAGCCTCCAAAGTAAAAGATGCAGACCTAGTATCCTCCAACTACTGAGTCTATGCAGATACCAGTTATGCAAACATGTGAATGTACTGTCTGAATTCTGCATTCGCTATGTCCTAGGGACGATTAGCATTTGTTCTTGGAGCTCGAGGAGGACTGGTTAAGACAGGAGGTACTCCTGGAGTACGAATAGGTTCTAGGGTGAGAGCTCTATTATGGGTCCGCATTATGGGGACGAACCTCATTAGTCTGGACATTTTGATCGATAGTGCAACGAGGAGGCATGATCAATTTTTTTTTTGAAAAGCGAGAGAGAATTGATTAAAGGCAGTTTAGACTCCAAAGCACGAACTAGATCACAAGGAGGAGAAACATTCCTAAACACCTAGTAGCCCCCTACTTATAAGTGTGGCACACTACACACCCATAAACAAGACTCTACCCGATGTGATTTTGCAGACACCCTGGGACCATGAACCGTGCTCTGATATCAAGTTTGTCATGACCCGAACTGAGGCCCAGGACGTGATGGCATCCCAAACTAGGAAGGGCCAGATACCCTTCTAACTTGAAATCATCGACACCATTCATACACAAATAAGGAAATATGGAAAATTTTAACAAAATGGAACCATGGTCATAAATCTGATATAAATTCAATAATTGAGAGGGACATTCTAAAACCATCTAACAACAACTAGAAACCATCTGTAAAATGAATACTGCATGATCACTAACACAATCTGAAAACTGGGACTAGTCCCCCAGTAGACCAAAACCATATCTAATAATAGTTGTCTGAAAGTAAACAGACCTTCTGGACTAAAGAAGGCTCACCAACTAGACACTGCAACTCTGTTTGATAAAATTTACTGCTTTTCTGGATCCCTAGATTGAGCCTCAGAACTTGGAGAGATGGGGGGGGGGTCAATACAGATGTACTGGTATGCAAAGTAATCCCAAATAAAGATTGTATATA
>JAPEIP010000005.1:8817888-8833499 GCA_026120095.1 Capsicum chinense | reverse complement strand
ATTCAATAATTGAGAGGGACATTCTAAAACCATCTAACAACAACTAGAAACCATCTGTAAAATGAATACTGCATGATCACTAACACAATCTGAAAACTGGGACTAGTCCCCCAGTAGACCAAAACCATATCTAATAATAGTTGTCTGAAAGTAAACAGACCTTCTGGACTAAAGAAGGCTCACCAACTAGACACTGCAACTCTGTTTGATAAAATTTACTGCTTTTCTGGATCCCTAGATTGAGCCTCAGAACTTGGAGAGATGGGGGGGGGGTCAATACAGATGTACTGGTATGCAAAGTAATCCCAAATAAAGATTGTATATATATAAAATTGTTGGAGAGCAATTGGTCAAAATATCATACATGAAATATTTCCAAACATATGGGCACTTTCTAAAATCATAAATCATTCTTGTCAGTGCAATGCTTGATCTTTTTATTACTTTTGAGTTAGGTGGTACACCCCTACAATTCTAAAATCCCACGAGCTGTATGGAATACACCATTGACTCGGTGGGGAAGCCCCCAACCTAAGTGTGCCGCAAGGGTTGGAGTTTTTAATTCTGATACGGCACACGGCACTAGGCCAATGTAATAAAATGTACCCGAATCGGCAAACACTACTAGAAATTACCCCTATGGAAATGAACTTTTTGGCGACTCTTAATAAAGCGTTGCAATAGGTGGTCTATTGCAACGCTTTCAAGCGTTGCCATAAATAATTGTTCTATTAGGTTTGATTTAATACTATAACCGTCACATTTGACATTAAGCGCTGCAATAGATAAATAAATAAGCTATAGCAACTCTTATTTTTTCCCTCCATTTTCACAAAATATTTTACTAAATCCGCCAAAACAAAGATATTTTAATAAAACATTTCTCTAAATCTTAAGCTTAAACTATTCCTAAATCCCTAAATCACTTTGTTATCACAAACTTCTTCTACACAAACGCTTTCTCTAAATCGTTGTCACAAACTTCTTCTGCAAATCATTATCACAAACTTCTTCGGTGGGCTTTGATCGAGGATTACCCTAATTGCTAGAGGTTCTGTGCAAGGATATCTGCATAACGCTATGGGAGATCGACCGGCGATGAATTTTGAAGATTTTGGTGTAACTCTTTGGGATTTTTGGAGATTTTGCTGTAGCTGTAACTTAACAGTGCTTATTGTATTAGTAAGTTCTCATCCTATTCCTTTTTCTTGTCTCAAAAGAGCACGTGGTAGTTGGTTGAATTAGATGTTACTGATTTTGGGGGATTTTGTTGTAGATGTTACTGATTTTCAGGTATTTTACTGTAGCTTTGATTCTTTTTTTGTGCTTGAAGAGATCGCTGACTTCTGATTCAGGCGGAGGTGAGTCACAGACGAGTGATCCTAACAGCCCCAATTTTACATATGATATGTTAAAATTTTTTATTAAAAAAATGATTTTTATTCTTATGAATGCAATCCTCACTTGGATGTTGATTCTAAGACTTGCTCTAATCAAGATGATAAGTGAAATGTGATTAAAAATGAAGAGAAGTTTTTGGGTGATTATACAATTTGATTCTTTTGCTGCAGACTGGGTGAGCATTAGGATGATATAACTCAGAGGCTTTGAATTGCCTGTAATTTGTGTAGTGGCGCTAGAATCATTATAATAGCCTAGTAGATTTAGTAGTCAAATTACTGTATTTGAACTCTGAAGCCCGAGGGTGAAACAATGCTGTTGTGTTGGTTTGTTTTTATTGCTTCTGGTGTACGATTCCCATTTTGTGGAGCTGAAAATCATTTTTATCAGTTTGAGAGTATATAGCTATAGAATTCAGAATTCCAATCTGAAGGAAAGTTATGTTTACTTTGGCGGAATTTTTCTATTTGGAAGAGAACATTTCATAAAATAAGGCTCATTGAACTAATATTTGCAAATGATCATGGAGAAGCCAAGGGAACTGTCCATCCGATTGCTCTATGGTAGATGGCAAATCGAGTATGAGGTATAAAACTTGATTGAATGATATACTGTTCCTTATGCAAATGAATTAGATTTGGGGTGATCACCTTTTGTATCAACAATAATTTTGTAATGTTCTACTTTAACTGTGTTCATAATTCAATTCTTAGAGCCATAATTTGTAAAAAGTACTGGCCAGGCAGCCACAATTCACATTGTATATGAAGGTCGAAATGTCGCATATCTATGAATTATGTGATTGCATCAGATGATAAGCTTTTCTTTGAGAAATTTTGCTAGTTTTATGTTATGTTATGTCTTTTTCTTTTTGATTTTAGTGATAAAGTTGAGTCTTTTGGAACTATGATTGTGCTTGATATTTCTTCGACTTCTCTGGTTTATGTGGCTGTACGAAACTATGTTAACAACGAAAAGCGTTGTTACCGACATTGGTACTGTAGAAAATGTAAAAAAGGTTTTGATTATCACTACTTTATGTTGCTCAAAATTGGTACGGTAGATAATGTAAAAGAGGTTTTGATTATCATTGCTTTGACTTCTCTGCTTTATGTTGCTCGGAATCGCACTCTCTAAAATGGTTGTTGTATCTGTGTTGGATCCTCCAAAAATGTTCTACTACTTTTGGTACATTTTTGAGATGTCCAAGCAAAATAGGTTAGAGATGTCCAACAATACACGAAAAGTTAATCGAGTCAAGTTTTCTAAACTGAAATAGATCATACAAGTTGAGGGGAGGTACTATCTTTATTAGAATATTAAGGTTAAATCTGTATATGTCACTGTGGTAGGACTTTATTACACTTTTTCTGGTATTTGAGTGCTTGGAATATCTGGTACATAAATGGTGAACATGAATAGTTTTGGTTGATGGTAATCTGGTATGGAAACTAATATGGAACTTGGCAATATATGTCTGGTATTTCATGACTGTCCATCCAAATATGTCCTATCTTTGCATCAGAAATCTGTGAGATCAGGAACTAAAAAAGTTACCATTCACTTTTCTGAGCTTAAGAGATGGCGATATTACTATCCTTTGCTGGTATACATTTGTATTGCTCTTTAATTATGTTGTTTTATATCTGGTATCCTTGATGAGACAAGGACATATATTGAAACCCCTTAGTCCTGCTAAGACTCACTTTATAGGGTAATTTTATTCAGGTAGGTATTGGACTACTCGGACTCCAGCAACTTAGTGGAGTTAATGGTGTTTTATTCTATTCCAGTAAAATTTTCAAATCTGCTGGTCAGTTCAGTTCCTTGATTATCTGTACATATGCATAGCAGGATCACCAAATGATTTGATACTGGCAGTTAAAAATATAATTCTGCCATTCTTTTTGTTCTTCACAGTAGTTGGTACTTGGTAGAAACAGATAGGAACGTAGCCCTGGATAACAGAAATGGGAGAAAGAATTCCATGTTTTTGCATGAAGTGTATGCAAATATGTACAATGATTCTCTTCCTCTGTATCCTAGATAACACCGTGCAATAGAATGGAGATGAGGAAGACTTCATTTTTTGGGAGGTGGGAGAGCTCAAATGACAAATTTTGAAGTTTTGAACTATTAACTTACATATAAAAAAGAGACTATTAAGAGAAGTGTTAAAGCTATTAAACGTAAAGAAACCATAAATCAACTGATAAAATCAAGCCCACCTTTCAAAGGTACTCTTGAGTCTTGAAAGAAAAAACACTAAGTTGATGTAAGACGATGAGCAGTTTCTTTTTAAGTTGTTTTGAATATTTTTTTTAATTGATTATAGTTTTTTTTGGATTGATTGCTTGTGGGTTCTAGTTACGCTACTTGGGTTCATTGATATTGTTATTGTTAGTTCACATTTTTGAAGAGTCTAAGCAACCTAGGTAAGAGATACCGTTTGCAATCTCAAAAACCTAATAATTTTGTTCTTCTATTCGGTGAAGTGTTCTTAGTACGGATTTCTTGTGTTTATGCTCATTGCACAACTTCAGCATCTAAATCAAGGATTAACACTTGATCTTAATATGCTAGGATTCAATGTTCATTAGTCAGGATAAGTCCTTGCTAATCAACCAATAAACCGTCCATTTGTTGGTAGTAACAATCAAGGTCACTTTACATTTCTTGATCTGTTGGTAGTAACTATCTGTTGGTAGAACTTCTCTTGATTTTGGTGTGTGCCTGCTGCTGATTAGATGGTGATAGTTTGGTATTGTGGCATGGTATTCTGAGGCTGAGTACCTCAACAAGTCATTTGAGATTAGAGTGAGCATGTCACCTTTTTTGTCTAGGGTACTTGCCAATAGTTTTGAGCATTGATGCAGCTCCTACACTTCAACTTGATTCTGTCCCTTCACTTCCCTCCATTCTCTTAAACTGCCATCTTGATTCCGTCCCTGCCGAGCCCAACAAGTGGACCCACCTGTCATTTTCCGCTCACATGACTTTCGATGGAAAAATCTTTGCACGTGCGCAGGATGATAAGTGTATAGGCATGCAATATTTGGAAGTAATCAAGGCGATTCAAAACTTTGATCCAGATTTTGTACCTTTGAGAAATGTTCATATTGAGTATGTGCCTGATAAAGAGGTTGGTGGATTTGATGGGATGAAGAAGTTTGTGGAGTTGAAAGAATTTGAAGAGTTAAATATTGGGTTTATGATGGATGGACAGGCTTTGACTAATGATGAGTTTAAGAGTGTTCTATGCTGATAGGACACCTTGGGCATATGGTGATTAAGGCTGTTGGAACGCCTGAACATGTCTCTAAATTGTATGATAATACTGCTATGGAGAATTTGATGAAGAGTATTGAAGTTATTACAAAGTTTAGGGAGTCTATGTTTGATATAGTTAAGGCTGGACTGGCTACTAATTCTGAGGTCATTTCGATGAACCCAGTGTTTCTCAAGGCTGGAACTCCTTCCCCAACTTTGATTTTTTGCTCACTCTTTTAAGTTCGAGTATTTCTCTTCCAGCAGTAGTTGATTCTGTTGAAGGGAGATGTAACAAACTAACTATTTTATTGATCAATAAAAGCAACTAATAATCAGATTATCTACTTATTTTATTGTGGAATAGTCCTTTTTATGTTGTCATTTAAGTGATAATTTATATTATTTGTTCTCTTTTTATAGGTGTCCAAAATGAAGAAAGAGATGAAGAAAATGTCGAAGACATTGATCTTACTTGAGAAGATTTTTGAGTTGTGGATAAATGCTCTAATATCAATAGTTTTGTGTTGACTTTTTTGAAACTTATCGCGACTTGAACTTGCTAGTATGTAAAAACTTAACTAATCATTTGTACTTGTTTAAATTATTAGCTTGTTGCATATTTTGAATTATGAGATTATTAATGAATGATTTTGTTTTGTGATGTGTATATATTGTGTTATAATTTATTTTGTATGTAGATAAAAATTTATATTAATACGACTATTTATATAAATCATTTCAATTTAATGACATGTGGCAATTGCAACGGTTTAATTTCGTCACAATAGATGCTATTGCAACGGTTCAATGTCGTTGCAATAGAATCTATTGCAATGGTTACAAACCATTGCACTATATGAAATAGGTAGTCAAAAGTGTTGCAATACAATAATAAAAGCGTCGCAATAGATTCTATTGCAACGATTACTAACCGTTGCAATAGCATCTATTGCGACGGTTCGTAACCTCTGCAATATACAAAAGTAGGCGTCTCAATAAGTCAAAATAACCGTCACAATAGATCTATCTATGGCGACGGTTAACAAAAACCGTTGCCATAGCTCGACCTATGGCGACGGTTTAGAGAACCATCGCAGAAATCATTGCCATAGACCTATCGCAATGCTCACCTATGGGACGCTTGCCAAACCATTGCGATAGGTCTATGATAACATTTTTTTAGCCTATTGCAATGGTTTTGCAACCATCACCATAGACCTAATTTCTGGTAGTGAAATCACGGTTTTGGGCAATGAGTTGTCTAAAATCATTCCTTCTTCGGGGAATCACCTAAACTCTCTTTATGCCCAATTTTATCCTGTTCTGAATCATGCGTCTTTCTAATTTCAATATCTGAAAAGTTTAATTTCAAACATAGGTTCTATTTGTTTTGGATTATCATGGCGTAATCTGAATTGGTGTCGTCACACCAAGACTTGTAAGTCCTATTTCTGAGCCATATTGCATCATGCATAATTCTTTCATTAAAACACAGTTCAGACCGCCCAAACATGCAAGCAGTATAAAAGATTTCATGTTTCGAAACACAAGTCAAAACTATGCTAAGATTATTCAAACATATGGTGGTCATGTGTTCTTTTGGTAAACCATGCTACTCTTTGTTATATGCATATTCAACATTTATCAACATGCATAACCCTCTCTTTTTATTTCAAAAACATATTCAAGTCATAGCATAAATCAAGACATTTCATATCATACTTTTAAGTTGCAATTTAAAACAATTCATATCATATGGAAGGTGGGAAAAATCATAACAAGAGAGGGGTTCATTATAATTCATGCTCTCGATTGAATATTCATCCTTAAACACATGTATACATATATATAGAATTTCAAATCAACATTGGGGCAGACGTAAAGACCAAAACAATGTCATTGAGACTTCTAAAAACACGATTATAAATCATAAATCTAAAACGCTTTTCTTAAAACATTATTTCTATACCCATGATATTTTAGGAAAACCCTGCGTACCTCGATTATAAAGAATAATGGCTGTTCCTTGAAGCCTATGATTAGGGAATTCCAAATCTTTGATAAATTTCGAAAACCCACTATTGAATCTTGAGTTTATTGGAGGAAAAGTATATGAACTAGGGTTTTTGTCTTGAGGGAAATCTTGAAAATATCAAATATTATGCTTGTAGAGGTCTTAATCTCCTGTTTGGACGTTTTATGAGACTTGGAAAAAGTCCATACTACCCTTGTTAACTTCTGAATGAAACTAGAAAAATTTAAACTGGGAACTCGATCTTATGGGCCACCGCGACGCGCCACTATCCTGGTGGCTCACTGGAAATTGACGAATGGGAATTTGGCCCACTCCGCAATGTGCCACCATCGCGGAGTCTCACTGAAAATTGACCATCGTCATTTACACCTTCTCCGCGATGTGCCAAGGATAGGAATGACGGTGGTTTACGACTAGGACTTAAATTAATCATAACTCCTTCACCGAGTATCCATTTTTGGATGAATCTATAAAAATTTAGCTAGGAAAACTTCAGGGCGTTACAACTAGGCCAGCGTAATATAATATACCCGGATCGGCAAATTACGGTTTTGGGCAATGAGTTGTTTGAACTCGTACCTTCTTTGGGGAACCACCTAAAATCTCTTTATGCCCAATTTTATCCATTTCTAAACATATATCTTCCTGAAAGCTTAAGTCATGAAAATCTGGTTTCTATGTTTGTCTGAGTCTGTTATGGCATTGTATATTTTGGTATCGTCATACCAAGAATTGCAAGTCGTAATTCTGAGCCATAATGAATCAAGCATAATTCTTTCATTAAAACTCAATTCAGACCACCCAACATTTGCAATAGTATGAGATGATTTCATGTTCCAAAACATAAGTCAAAACTATGCAAGAATTCTTCAAACATATGGTGGTCATGTGCTTTTGGCAAAACCATGTACTCTTTCATTATATGTATATTCAACATTTACCAACATGCATAATCCTCTCTTTTTATTTCAAAATCATATTCAAGTCATAGTATAAATCAAGACATTTCATATCATGCTCTACAAGATGCATTTCAAAATAATCCATAGTATATCATGAGTAAAGTAAAATCATAACAAGAGAGAGATTTTTCATGAGTCATGCTCTCAATTCAATCATCAATCTTTAAAACGCGTGCTTACATATATATACAATGTCCAATCAATTTTGGGGAAGGGCATAATATAGAACTAAAATGATGGTGTTTTTCGACTAGGACTAAAATTAGCCATAACATCTTGCCCGGATATCGGATTTGGGTGAATCTTATATCGATGGAAAAATCATTCAATTTCCCACACGACATAATTGAATAATCATGGAAAATTTTCATAGGATTTATGGATTTTGGATCATCTGCGCATAGAAATGATGGTTTTCGTTCTAGCCCAAAATACGGGGTGTTACATTATCTCCCCCTTGGGATCATTCATCCCCAAATGATAGGTAGGAATGTTGAAGCTTAAAGGTATGGAATAACGCAGACCTGAAGTGTCTTCTAAGAAAGGATATAACTGATCTAAAAAATTTAAACTTCTATCGTGAAACTGACTTGTGAGCTGACTTGACTTTACTTGCTTCAAAGAGCTGTTCATGCTGAAAGTTTATGATTCCCACTGAAGTGTTTATACTCAAATCACACACATTGGATTTGGAAGTGATAACTTATGTAGGTACGAATCATGAGGCAACAAGATTTAGATGGTACAAAGGTATTACACTGTCTGAGGTAAATAGCTGGAAAAATTTATGAAAATGTGTTGAACTCTTATGAACTGAGTCATGACTAAATAATTGCATCTAAAACATGATGCTTGGACTGAACTGAGTTCGCAACTTACACGGATGGAATAGATTATCTTTTGGAATGGTCATACGTATTGGACTTCAGATAGTAGGACTGGTTAAAAAGGTAGGAAACTGCAACAACTTGTCTGCCTGACTGTTAAGCTGAATTGTTGGCTACACAGACTTAAAAGTTATACTTAACAACTCGGATTCTTCTAAAACTAATCATGGATATCTCCAAACCTTTGATGGACTATACCACTTCTGTCATAGTCAACCAACATCACGACTCCAAACTTATATTTCTAAACCATGAGAATCAATATTATACAAAAAGGCTCAACATCATTAATCATAACTCCATAACTTAGCTATCAAGAACATCGCATATTATCTAACTAGTCTTTCTCCACCTAGAAACTCAACGGTATAACTAACCACACAACATGCAATGATACCTGAAAATAATGCAGCCCCATAGCACTTTGGGCGTACTTCTTCATCATACTTACAACATCAGACTTGATTATGAATCAAATAAACTTAAGCCCTTGTATACAATGTTCAAGCCTACTAGATCACTTTCACACAACTAATACCCACCACATCAATTCATTATATCCACCTTGATAACAATTTACTATTCCAACTTAGTGTCTAGTTCTAGCTATGATGAACCACTACTTCATACAATATTCTTACATGCCAAATAATCTCGAAACATTAATCCGCCAAAACTTCATAATAGTAAGGATCAATCATAATCCTATGATCTATCTAATTTAAAATCCATCAACACATCTTATTTCTACACATCATTACTATCTACCCCTTTTATACAGCTAAACTTAGTTCATGGCTCTATAAGTCCCAACTAAACTCCCTCTTGCAACCTCAGGGCATTAAAATTAACACCACTCCTCCACCAAGTGCCTTTATTAATAACTTATAATTTCCTTGCACGACAAACATTGTCAATAAATCTTTTCATACATAAAGTAAACAACAATTCATCTTACCTAATAACTCCTTCTCTTCCTTACCTTCTACTGAACTAACACACAGGGATGTATCACTTCATTACCAACTCAATAATATGCAAAAAAGATTCGGCCATACATATATTTAATAAATCACCCTGTAACACCTCGATTTTCTGAATCGGAATGCTACACAGTGCTCATGAACCCGAGGGACCACAAGCTAACCCATGACTGATATCTGTACCTATACATTTCAATAAATATCATAATAATGCGAAAAATATGAACATGTAGTCCATAAGGTTCAACTGAATAAAGAATCTGGTAAAATAACATCCATATTGGTGAAAGATACCCAAAATAACTAAAACAAAATCAAATCTAAACTAAATATGAACTGTATATGAAAGCCTTGAAGTACTGACTTAATAAGGAGTTGAAGGAACATGTCTCCAACTAACTCTGTAAACTGAAAACTAACTGAAATAATAAATGAATGAAATCATATCGTCCTCGAATGAAGAGGACTCACTGCAGCTCTGTATACTGGAATGCAAATGCTACTGCTGGTCTGGAACTCGTGTCCCTGAACCTATGGTGTATCATAAAAATACAGCACCATAGCGTAAATGCGTTAGTACAACTGGAGTAATGAGTATACATTGAGGTAGGATAAATAAAAAAGGTTTACATGCACGAGCAATGATAACTGACCGACTAATATGAACGTGAGAGTGCAAACACACATACATAATAACTAGAAATGTAAATATGTAATAGTGGATCTATACGCTAATACATGATTTACTAATTTCTGACATGACTAAAACTATGGTTCTGTCAACATGGGTGACAGTGTCTAACAGTCCTGGGTCTGATAGAATTATCTGAGTTCTGTACTATAACTGAATTTGACTGTATCTGCCAGTCTGGTATACTGCTATCTGAAGAACTATCTGAGTTCTTTTATTGAGACTGAGCCTGAAACTGTGGGAGGTAGTTGTTTAACAGACATGCCCCGATAATTCATATAGCTAAGTTAGGGTCCAATCTCTGCCCCGACTGGAGGGGTGTCAATACTGCGCCACTGGCAAGGACAGTTGTGAGTGACCCTCATCTGGCAGGTACTCAAATGAGAATAATGGGAACCCTAAACTGATAGGTTAAGCCACCTCATCAACCCTAGTCGACAGGCTAAGATATCTCAACCTAGGCTGGCTACGTAGTTATGGAACACAAGGATGACTGCTAAGAATCACACCCTAAACTGGCAGGTGAGTTCCCATCCTTGGGTTCACTCGGTGCTAACTTCTACTACCATCTGAAGAGACTGAACATGATTTAACTGACTGTACATGGACTGAATAATTGACATCCGTTGACTGACGGAATAGCACTACTCTCTGAGATTTTGCTGAGATCATGAGATTTCAGAGGTTTCCTTAGTCACATGATTGACTAAGTTCTATAGATCATGGCTTGACTGAGATTATTGGGATAACATGACTTGGCTCTAGGCACACAACTATATTTTTTGGGTACGAATACCCCCAGGGCTCGATGGAAGGAAACAGACACACATGACATGACTTGATCACAAGATTTGAGTTCACAATTCATAATATCGTACATAAGGGATTTCATACTAAGCATGGTTATCAACAATGTATTGCATGGAAAGAATTTCATGTCACATGAAAGTACTTGCACAACCTTAATATCATGTTCATTGCATAATCATACTAGCAACACATATCAATAGCATGGAAGTTCATGTGGTATCATCTTAAGAGTTGACATAGCTTTTCATTTAAATACTATGGGGTCATGGGAACATGATTTTTTTATCATTCTAGGCATTTTAACAAACGCCTTGCATGCTCACTTTGGGGCATACGTTTTCTAAATAATTTTAATCTTCTTGAACCACCCAAATTCATGGGTTTTAATTACAAGCATGCATACATCATGGAAGTCAACTTAAATTAATATCTTGAAGCTTAAACAATGATCATTAACATGAACAATATCTCATAACAACAAAGAAATCAAAGTTTGTCATTTAAAAGCATAGTTCTTGAACTCTATAAACGAAAGGGGTCTATAGATGAACACTACACATACCTGACTCAAGGTTCTTGACATTTTTTTAGCTTGAAGGGTTTGAAATCCTTGGATTCTTGAAGAAGATTAGGTCTTGTTCTTGGAGATTAAAGTTAGAGAGAAACTCTAGTTTTTGTTTGTAAAATACTAATGAGCAAAATGGATGAATTTGAACTTATCTGGGTATATATAGGTGAGTGGTAAGTGACCAAAATGCCCCCATTAAAATGACTTGGAAATAAACTGAACATGGCGTATGACGATCTGACTGACGGTCCGTCAGACACTTGACGGTCCGTCACTTAGCCTTTCAGACGTGGACAAGAAATGGGGTTCACTGGATAAGATTTGATGACCTGGAGGATGATCCATCACAACTTAGACGGTCCGTCAACTCATCCGTCAGTCCTTATCCAGTACGTGGTTCAACTGCCATGGCTGTGACGGTTAAAGTGGCGGTCCGTCACTTATGTGGCGGTCCGTAAACTTGGCCGTCATATCTGGGCATTTCGACAGTTCCAAGTAAAACATCTATAACTTCATCGTCTGATGTCGGATTTGGACAAAATTTTTACCTTTGAAAATATAACTCAATTTCCTATATGATAGAAAGTGAAAATCTCAAAAATACCACATGTACAAAGATAGGTTTCCATTTTAAAGTAAGTCCTAGAATCCTTGAGATGATTTCTAGCTAGGAAAAAGGCATGGGTATTACAATATCTCCCGCTTAAGAACATTCGTCCTTGAATGGAACTGACTGAGAGGGGAAACAATAATCTAAACTTGAGTAGTCGAAAAATGGTCTTATGACTGATAAACTGAACGTGTTATACTGAACATGCCTATCTGATGCACATGTAACTAATTCATGAATGCATGACTGAGGTTCTCGCAATGAGAATGCATATTTCATGCATGATTATTTACTGGACTGATACATGTATGCATGACTGAATATGCAATGGTACTTGATACCAATTTTTTTATGGAACATGAACACGAAATGAAATATCAAGTTGTACTGAATGCTGAACGTGAAACTGAATAAGCTTAAGAAGGACTGCAAACTTGAGATTGATCTGGGTTGGCGGAGAAAAGGTGAGGGTACTTGGTATGCATGTCTGCTTCTGCTTCCCAAGTAGCTCCCTCAATGGACTGATTTCGCCAAAGAACTTTGACTAGAGGGACTTCTTTGTTCCTCAGCCTACAAATCTGATAGTCTAAAATTTCAACTGGAATCTGTTCATAAGAGAGGCTATCTTGAACATCAATGTTATGAATAGGGACTACAACTGCTGGGTCACCTATGTACTTCTTGAGCAAGGAGACATGGAAGATCGGATGAACTGAGGCTAGATCTGAAGGCAATTTGAGCTCATAAGCTACCTTACCGAAATGACTAAGAATCCTGAAGGGATCAACATAGCGGGGACTGAGTTTCCCTTTCTTGCCGAACCTCTTGACTCCCTTCATGGGATAGATTTTTAGATAGACATAGTCATTGACCTCGAACTCGAGATCCTTTCTACGAACATCTGCATAAGACTTCTATTGGCTCTTAGCAGCCCAAAGTCTCTCTCTAATCAACTAAACTTTCTCTAAGGCGTCAAATACTAAGTCAGAACCGATGACTGAGGCCTGACTAACTTCGAACCAACCGACTGGAGATCTACACCTCCTACCATAGAGAGCTTTGAATGGAGCCATCTGAATACTGGAATGATAGCTATTGTTGTATGCAAACTCAACCAAGGGCAAGTGGTCGTCCCAACTTTCCTTGAAATTGATTGCACACGACCTTAACATATCTTTAAAAGTCTAAATGGTCCTCCTTGCTTGGCTATCTGTCTGAGGATGAAACACTGTAATGATATGAACTTGGGTACCAAGACCCTTTTGTAACGCTTTCCAAAAGTTAAAGGTGAACTATGTACCTCTGTCTAAGATGATAGATAATGGAACACCATGTAATCTGACCAACTCCCTGATATAGATTTTGGTGTAATCCTCGGTAGAATAAGAGGTACGAACTAGAAGGAAATGAGCTGACTTGGTCATTCTTTCTACAATGACCCAAAATGAATCATACTGTTGACGAGTTTGAGGTAAACCTGTCACAAAATCCATGTTCACTTCTTCCCACTTCCAAGTAGGAATGATGAACTCCTGCATGGACCTACTAGGTTTCTAATGGTCTATCTTAACCTGCTGATATGTTGAGCACTTAGCCATAAACTCTACAATATCTCTTTTCATCCCACTTCACCAATAGATCTCTCTCAAGTCGCGGTACATCTTAGTGGCCCTTGGATGAATAGAGTATTGCGCACGCCTCTGCAAGAATTTGCTGCCTCAAGTCATCTACACCTGGAACACACAGACGGCCCTAACAATGAGAACACCATCTCCCCCTTGAGAGAAAGCCTCTACTTTCAGATTCTGAACTGACTCTTTTAGCTTGACAAAGATGGGATCCTTGTCTTGCTTTTCTTTCACCTCGGAAACTAGAGATGACTCTGAACTACTCTGAACACATATACCACCCTCTGGAGAGTCGACTAAGTGAATGCCTAGTCTGGCAAGCTGATGAATTTCCTGGGCTATCTTATTCTTACCATCCTCTACGTGAGAAACACTACCCATGGAGCATCTACTGAGAGCGTCGGCCACAATGTTGGCCTTGCCGGGATTATAAAGAACACTCATGTCATAATCTTTCAAAAGCTCTAACCATCTTCTCTGACGAAGATTAAGATCTTTCTGAGAAAATACATACTGGAGACTCTTATGATTTGTGAAGACATCTACATGAACTCCGTATAGATAATGCCTCCAAATCTTTAAGGCAAATACTACGACTGCTAACTCAAGATCATGAGTAGGATAATTCTTCTCATGGGGCTTTAACTTTTTGGAGACATAGGCTATGACCTTACCATGCTGCATGAGGACACAACCTAAACCCACTCTGGACGCATCACAATAGACTACAAAACTGTCTGAACCATCTGGAAGAGTTAGAACTGGGGCTGAGGTGAGTCGAGTCTTTAACTCTTGAAAACTCTTCTCACAAGAATCTGACCACTAAAACTTAACCTTCTTCTAAGTTAATCTATACATAGAAGATGCAATAGAAGAAAGTCCCTCGACAAAGCATCTATAATAGCCAGCCAAACCCAAGAAACTCCTGATATCTAATGGAGAGACAGGGCGAGGCCAGTTTCTTACCGCTTCGATCTTCTGAGGACTACTCTAATGCCATCACCAAAAATAATATGGACAAGGAATTCTACTGATATTAGCCAAAATTTGCACTTACTAAACTTGGCGAACAACCTATGATCTTTGAGAGTCTGAAGAACAATTCTGAGATGGTCTGAATGATCATGCTCTGTGCGAGAATTGACCAGAATATCATCTATGAAGAATATGTCCAAGTACTGCTTGAACATCCGGTTTATCAAGTCCATGAAATCTGCGGGGGCATTGGTAAGACCAAAGGACATGACTAGAAATTTGAAGTGAGCATACCGAGTACAAAAAGCTATCTTCGGGATGTCACGTTCTCTAACTTTAAGCTGATGATATCCTGATCTAAGGTCTATCTTGGAGAAATAACTGGAATCCTAAAGTTGGTCAAACAAATCATCTATTCTAGGAAACAGATACCTGTTCTTGACCGTGATGCGGACGATAATCAATACACATCCTGAGAGAATTGTCTTTTTTGCACACGAATAAGACTACTGCACCCCATAGGGATACACTTGGCCTGATGAATCCCTTATCTAAGAGATACTTCATCTGATCTTTCAGTTCCTTAAGTTCTACTGGTGCCATTCGGTATGGCAAAATAGAAATCGTTTGAGTATCTGAGAGAAGGTCTATGCCGAAGTCTATTTCCTTTTCGGGTGGAATGCCTGGAAGATCTTTGGGAAAGACATCTGAATATTCATTAAAAATTGGAACTGATTCAAGGCTAGGAGATTCAGAACTGGAATCTTTAACATGCACGAGATGATACACAC
>JAPEIP010000005.1:8793910-8812190 GCA_026120095.1 Capsicum chinense | reverse complement strand
TGTTGATGTTAAATTGAGTTTTAATTCCATGAGTTATTTCAAGAATCATGAAAACTAATTTATTTGTGGTATTATTCATATGAGATTTATGTTGAGTTATTGGGATTTGCAAGTTGGATGTTATACCCATAATATTGATATATGTTAATTGATGAATGAAATATCCATGTTTCCCATGCGTGTTGAATCATGACTATCATATATTGAAAACCTTGAGATGTGAATTGGTGGTTATGGTCATGAATTGGGAGCATGTTATTTATGCCTAAGTATAAAATCATTGTATAAAATCATTCCTTTCATGTGTTTGTGAAAATGTTCAAGTGAATGAATTGTGCCTTGTGATCCATTGGTGATCTAAATAATGAATTCATATTAATACTGCATGATCTAAATGATTTCCATGTTGATGCTATGTCTTGCAAGTGTTTGAAAAATAGTTCATGAGAGTTAAGTAATGAAAATACATTATGTTAGCATGTATACAAGTTCATGTCATGCAAGTGAAAGTAAAATTGTGAAATTATGATATGTTAGGATACATTCCTATTCATGTACAAGATTATGATTATAAAGTGCTTTCATGAAATCTCCAACTTATGGTATTATGAATTGCATACTTTAGTCCTATGATCAAGAATTTTCATGATATGTCAGTTTCCTTCTATCGAGTCCTGAGGGTACTTGTACCCGAAAAATATAGCTGGGTGCCTAGAGCCATGTCATGTTTTTACGATACTCTCAGTCAAGCCATGTTCAGTAGACTTCAGTCAGTCTCATGACTCAGGAAACTCATGTAAAGGAAGTATCAGTTCAGTTTTACTCAGTACTCAGTAATCTACGTAATCTCAGTAATATTCTGTCAGTTTATGGAATTTAGTAAATCTTAGTATCAGTACAGTTTAGTTCAGTATTCAGTTCAGACGTCAGTAAACTCAGTCAGCTAACAGAACTCAGTAGCCTTTAGTCAGTTAGTAGAATTCAGTAGTGTTCCGCTAACTCAATAAACTCAGTCTATGTTCGATCAATTAAATAGAACAATCAGTAACAGTTTAGTTAATTCTAGTATGAACTAGGAAATCAGTTCAGTATAATCAGTTCAGTCTCATTCAGTTGGGAGTAGGATTCAGCACCGAGCGAACCCAAGGATGGGAACTCACCTGCCAATAGAGGGTGTGATTCTTAGAAGCAGTCCTTGCGTTCCAGAACTATGTATCCAACATAGGTTGAGACATCAATACCTGTTAGTTGAGGGTAGATAAGGTGGATTAACCTCTCAGATGAGGGTTCCCACTGTTCTCATTAGAGTACCTGCCAGATGAGGGCCACTTACAGCTTGTCCTTACCAGTGGTGTGGTATTGGCACCCTTCCAATCAGGGAAGAGATTGAACCTCAGCTTAGCTATTATAGCGTATTTAGGGTATGTCGATTAGATAACTACTTTCCATAGTTTCAGTATCAGTCTTAGTAAACGTTCTTTAGGATATCAGGACTGACAGATACAATTAACTCAGATACAGTACGGAACTCAACTAGTTCCATTAGATTCAGGACTGTCAGGTACAGTCATTCATGCTATCAGTTATCAGAACTTATGTTATCATATATATCAGTTATTAGAATTCAGTTATTATTCATGATATGTTATCAATAAATATATGTCATCAGTATTCAAACTCAGTAGTCATGTTATCACGAACTTAGTTTCAGGACTGTTATCTATGGTCAATTAGATCAGTTCTTCATAATCAGAACTATCAGAAACAATTATTTTCTTTATCAGTAATATAACATCAGTTCCTCTTTATTCAGTAAACTCAGATGTCAGTAAATCAGTATACAAAATTCAGTATCCAGTACTAGTACAGTTTCATTTACGTTATTATGTATTCATACATGTATTCTCATGTTCATGTTAGTCAGTATTGTTCATACATATGAACCACATCCATTCAGCCTACCTCACTTGCATACCAGTACATTCAAAGTACTGACACATACTTTTCTCACGTTATGGTGTCTTATACCATAGGTTTGGACGCATGGGATCAATAGTTCCCTTAGCAATTTTAGAGTCAGCTAGCAGCAGTAATTAACAATGAGTCCTCATACTTCGAGGACAATTATGTTATTATTCATATCACTATTTCAGTTTTCAGTTTATTTCAGTAGATGGAGTTAGTTGGGAACATGTCCCCTCAACTCCTTGTTCAGTTCAGTTCAGTTTAGAGGTTTTCAGACTACAACATGTCAGACAATTATTTCAAATTTATGTTGGTATTGTTATACCATTTTTAGATATTATTTTATCAGATGTTTATTTAGATTTGAACCTTATGGCCTTATAGTATTATGTTTTCACATATTTTACAGTATGGTTATTCAGTGCTCAGGTACGTATATAAGTCATGGGTTAGATTGTGATCTTTCAGGGTCATGGGCACCGTGTAGCATTTCGGTTCAAAAAATTGGGGCGTTACAGTAAGTGACCAAAATACCCCTATTAAAACTACCTGGAAATAAACTGAACATGGCGTGTGACGGTCCGACTGACGGTTCGTCAGAAACTTGACGGTCCGTCACTTAGCCTGTCAAATGTGGACCAGAAATGGGGTTCACTAGATAAGAGTTGACGGCCTAGATGATGATCCGTCAACTCGTCCGTCAGTCCTTATCCAGTATGTGGCTCAACTACCTTGGCTGTGTCAGTCAAAGTGGCGGTCCGTCACTTATGTGGCGGTCCGTCAACTTGGCCGTCATACCTGGGCATTTCCGATAGTTCCAAGTAGAACATCTATAACTTCCTTGTCTGATGTCGAATTTGGACAAAATTGGTACCATTGGTAAGCTAACTCAATTTCCTAGCTGATAGAAAGTGAAAATCTCAAAAATACCACGTGTACAAAGATAGGTTTGCATTTTAAAGTAAGTCCTAGCATCCTTGAGATGATTTCTAGCTAGGAAAAAGGCACGGGTATTACACGCCCTTACCAATTTTCTTACAATTACGCCACTAAACTCCAGTTTCAACCAACACAAGAACAACAAGATGAATAAAAAGTTGCTAGTGAATCGAAATAGGCCCCACACAGCTCCACTAAACTTTGATTTTGTGTTTTCAACAATAAATGAGATGAATGACAAGGCAACTATGCTAGTGAATCGAAAGAGCCTCACATGGCTTCACTAAACTTTCAGTTTCAATGACACAATGATAACAAGATTACGAGAGATAGAAACTTGGGACATCATTCCATGATATAAGAATACACATCTTACTTTGTATAAAAAAATATAAGTCAAACACTCCCCCCACAGACTACCATACAATTCACACATGCTACTAGCTACCACATTAGTCTATCACTACCAAAAGTCACCCTCACTCTAATTTCTAGCCTTGTGACTTCATATCACCACCTTCTTGGTCCAACCTCACTACTAATAGGTCATGACACCGACACTTAACTTATACTACTACTCAGGTGGAAGTACAGTTCCCACATTCTTCTACATATTATCCCTCCTTAAGAGTGATGTCAGCAACATAAATTCTAAAAAGGACTGAATACACTTAATACTGCAGGTTGAAAAACACAATTTCATTAGAATCAAAGTTCACACTAGAATAAATACACCTTGGAGTACTAACAGGCTCTTCTCAAGTCCTTGCACAAATTTTAAACTCTTATATGACTTAATCAGAAAGGACCATACCGTTTAGACTCTAAACTTCTACACTTGAATCACCCCAATAATGAGACATATCGAAGCACATCAAAGTAAGGAAAGAATTGGGATGACTTTACTTCCGTATGGGCGACACCATAGCACGATTTAGAGTATGTAAAAGGGACATTCTGACTTCAAAGCACAAACTAGAACATGAAGAGAGAGAGATATTCCTAAACGTCTAATAGCCTCCTGCCTATAAGTATGGTGTGATACACACCCATAAACATGACTCTACCAGATACGATTTTGCAGACACCCTGGGATCATAAACCTTACTCTGATACCAAGTTTGTCATGACCCAAACTAGGGCCTGGTCGTGATGGGCATCCTGAACCAAGAAGGTCTGGATGTCCTACTCTATCTGATCTGGTAATCATGCACAACATTCATATAATAAAAGAAAATGCAAAATTATAATCTAATACAGAAACATGGTCATTAACTCTGGGTTTCAAGACATAAGAAAGAAAACTGCAATTCAAAACATCTGAATAAGATCTAACTCTGTCTATCAAATCTCTACTACATGACAAAACTGTTCTAAAAATTGGGACAAGGCCCCAGTAGAAGTCTCACCACTACACGGATCACTTCTCTCTGGAATACTCTACTAATTCGCCAGACCCTTAGACTGAGCCTCTGAACCTGGGAGGTATGGGGTCAATACAGATGTACTGGTACATAAAGTAATCCAAAATAAATATTTTTATATAAATAAAATAATGGAGAGCATTTTGTCCAAACATCATACATAAAATAGTTTTCAAAACACATGAGCATTGTTTTGATAATCATAAAATCCTTTCTTTCATTACAATTTCTGATCTTCGTATTACTTCTGAGTTAGGTGGTACGCCCCTACAAGTCTAAAACCGCACGGCCTATATGGAGTCCGTCATTGACTCGGTGGGGAAGCCCCCAACCCAAGTATGCCGCAAGGGTTAAAGTGTCTGAGTCTAATACGCCACAGGGCACTAGGCCAGCATAATATAATATACCCGGATTGGCAAATCACGGTTTTGGACAATGAGTTTTATGGACTCGTGCCTTCTTCGGGGAACCACCTAACATTTCTTTATGCCCAATTTTATCCATTTCTAAACATATATCATCCTGAAATCTTAAGTCATGAAAATCTTATTTCTATGTTTGTCTGAGTCTGTTATGGCATTGTCTATTTTGGTATCGTCATACCAAGACTTGAAAGTCATCATGTTGAGCCATAATGCATTAAGAATAATTCTTTCATTAAAACTCAATTCAGACAAACCAACATTTGCAATAGTATGAGATGATTTCATGTTCCAAAACATAAGTCAAAATTATGCAAGAATTTTCAAACATATGGTGGTCATGTGCTTTTGGCAAAGCCATGTACTCTTTCATTATATGTATATTAAACATTTATCAACATGCATAACCCTCTATTTTTATTTTAAAATCATATTCAAGTCATAGTATAAATCAAGACATTTCGTATCATGCTCTTCAAGATGTATTTCAAAACAATCCATAGTATATCATGAGTAAAGAAAAATCATAAGAAGAGAGGGATTTTTCATGAGTCACGTTCTCAATTCAATCATCAATCTTTAAAACGCGTGCTTACAGGTATATACAATTTCCAATCAATTTGGGGGAAGGTCTAAAGACCAAAAACAATACCGTCAAAACTTCTAAAACATGATTATATTCATAAAACAAAAACCCCATTTTTAAAATCATGTTTTCTATGCCCATGAGATTTTAGAAAAACTCTGTGTACCTTAATTTATGACACTTGAATGAACTCGTGCTTTAGGGATGCTATTTGAACAATTGATGGGTGCTTCTTGTAGCCCTCGCAATGGGAATTTCGAATCTCAAAGAATTATTGAAAACCCACGGTGAAATCTTAGGATATTTGGGTTTTTAGTTTGAAACCCTATAGAGAGTTTCTTGTAAATTTTTGAAGAAAATATGAATAATGTGTTCACTTGGGAGAAAAATCCCATGTTTTAAGCTGATAAGGGGGTGGAAATTACCTAACATACCCTTAATAAGAGGGAATAAAATATAACTAGGAGCCCAATTTTATGGCCCACCGCGACGCGCTACTATCGCGGTGGCTCACTGGAAAATGACGAATGGGATTCTTGGGGTCACCGCGACGCAAAGCCATCGCGTTGTCCCACTGGTTGGGACCTCGAATGTCAGTGCGATGTGCCACAATCGCGCTAGGCTACTGGAATTTGAAGATTGTTAAATAGACCACCTCCGCGACGCGCCAAGTACCAAAATGACGGTGTTTTTCGACTAGGACTAATATTAGACATAACATCTTGCTCGGGTATTGGATTTTGGTGAATCTTGTATCGACGGAAAGCTCATTCAATTTCTCACACTACATAATCAATTAATCATGGAAAATTTGCATAGGATTTATGGCTTTTTGAACATCTACGCATATAAATGACGATTTTCATTCTAGCCCGAAATATGGGGTATTATATATCATATGAGTCCTCTTTTAATTACAGGTCTCAGGTTCACACGCTGGTTGTGAAAACCCATTTAATGTGCCTTGCGTGTCACGAATTCAAATTAGTCTCAATTCCAATGCAAATACCCCCACTGAACAAGTATTGTAGGACATTTATTTTTTGAATTGTAGACAAGTAAAGATGGACTGAGGGAGTAGTTTTTTGGTAGATATATCACTATACTTTTCATCACACTGTTGTAAAGAAAATAAAAAGCAAGACTTGGTTGACTTGCAGTCTTCCACAAGTCTATGGAGTTTGGATCGACAAGTGGAATAATTTTTTATTCCAATTACATTTTTGATTGCTTGAATGAGAAAATGAAAGTGTTATTTGAATGACAATTGACTTGTCGTCTCGAAAAAGTATTTGGAGTTTTGACCTATTAGAGAAATAAGTTTTCCACAATTATGATGGTTGCAAGTTTGTCAAGTCTTCGAGGCCCACTTAAGTTAGGGAACCAATTAACTGAAGAGCCAAATGACAACAACCAATACAAATTAATGTTATGAACTTTTTAATAATAAAAATATATTAAAACACTTCTAAAACAAGTAGAAGTTACCATCAAGGTTCGCATGCTGTATGTGGAAACCCCTTTAATGGGCCTTGCATGACATGAATTCGGATTAGTCTCGGTTCCAATGCAAATGCCTCTACTGGACAAGTATTGTAGAACATCTATTTTTGTATTGTGGATAAGTAAAGATGGATGGATGGGGTAACTTTTTAGTAGATATATCACTATACTTTTCATCACACAGTTGTAAAGAAAATTAAAGCAAGACTTGGTTGACTTGCAGTCTTGTACAAGTCTATGGAATTTGTATCGACGAGGAATAATTTGCCACCATAATTGTGGATGCAGGGCCCACGTATCCTAAATATGAAATCTAGAAATCCAAGTAACTGAAGAGTCAAATGATATTAACAAGAAGTACAAATTAATGTTGTGTAGTACTTTTACGAAAAAAATTACACATAAACATCTTTCAAGCAAGTAAAAGTTAATTACCTTGAAGGGTTGTGATGAGATAGAATTAATATGTTTCCTCCATCTTTTATTCGACGTTTCAGATATTAAAAAATAAAATTGGCAGGGAGTACTTCCTCTTAAATGTGTCTTACCATGTGGAACATATTTGGAATTTGGCATCAATACGAATATCGAACATCAAAAAAAATGTAACTAGGAGAGAATTTACGTGCTCATGGAAACTCAATAATTTTTTACCTATATCCTACATACTTAATTATGATCCTCTTATAGCATAGATTAACTTGAGATTAATGTACTAATCCACAAGTTTTAATGGCCTCAATCCCATAGGGCCACATTGTCAGGCTGATCTAGTATTTTGAATAAGTTGAGGTCTTGAGCAAGTTGGTGTTCTCAGAAATATTTCCAGGGAAGGATACCAATTCTCTTGTGTTGTCCTTTTTTTTTCACTCCTTTGTTTATTGGCATAATACATAAATATGCCTTTTAAATTGACACCAAATCACATCTACGACCTTCAACTTTGGGTGTTCACAAGTAGGCACTTAAACTTGTATAACGTTGAACAAGTAAACACACACGTCCTATGTGGCATAATACACATAGGATGCCACGTATGACAAGAATTGTCCATGTAGGATGCCGCATAGGACATATGTGTCTACTTGTTCAACTTTATACTAGTTAAAGTGCCTACTTGTGCGCACCCAAAGTTGACGGTCATAGATGTAATATGAGGTTAAGTTAAAGGGAAGATTTATGTATTGTGCTTTGTTCATTTGTGTGTTTTTGAGATAGCAGATATGGAACAACACATATTAACTGTTCCTTTCTTGTTCTGCCATTTTTCTTTCTTAAAAAACCTTTTGAAGCTACTCTTTTAATGCTAGTGACTTATCCTTAGTTCCTTCATTTTTTTCGAAGGTATCCATGTTCTTCTCATATGCATTCACAAGTGTTCCAAATTTGTTTTGCAGTGGTGCAACCTGAGGATATCCTGTTGCATTCATTTGGTCCAACTCGACAAATAAGAATATATTTAGCTTTTGAATTCTTTCAAAACATCTTGAAGTCATCTGTATTATACTCATCATTTTCTTTTGGTACATCTTTATTTTCAGTATCCTTCTTCATAGGGTACTGAGGTCCATTAATAACTCTGCTCCAAGGTTCATAGTCCACAGCTTCCAAAAATACTTTCATCCTCTCTTTATCTACAAAAAGTTCTCTAGCAAGTTGAACTCTTTTAAAGTAATTTTTCATAAAACAGCTAACTTTACTTGTTTCATGGCCTCCTGTCAATCAACAAAACTTCACAAATCTTAACATGATAACAAACAATACAAATTAATGTTGTGTGTTGTTTTGTTAAAAAAGTTCATGAAAAGATACTGTTAAGAATGTGTACCCTACTAATTTTAATAGTTTACTCTACTGGTTGCCTATCTGTGGAACAAGTAAGTAAATGTGGTTCACAGAAGTAAAAGCTGAACACGGTATTTTTACGTGGAAAACACCCAGCTTAAGAAAGGTGTAAAAAACCACGACCTGTACCTCTATAGTATTTAACCCCAATTTCACTATAACTCTTGAGCCTCAACAATCAACAATATTACAAGACTTCTTGTAAAACTAGGAATTAAAACTTCTAACTTCTATTCTATAAAAACACAAATCTTTCCAAGATAAGTGTTCTCAAGTCTTTGAGTTCCCTAAGTTGAAGACACAACCTAACTCAGTTTATAGATCACTGAGACTAGAACAATGACTCATTACAACTCAAAGAACCTACCTACTACAAACAGTCTAAGACTTGCTAAGTAAAGTACCTGGTTCTTCTTCAAGTAAGTGAACTGTTTTACCTATTGTTGATTATCCTATCAGTGCATGAGTGAATGAACTGAATGTTATCTCTCCTATTTAATCCAACACTTCATGACGTCCTCTAGTTGATGTACTCTTCTATCTTTAGTAGAACTCCCAGGTGGTTTCACTCACTCTCCTTGTTTGAATAAGACTCTTCTCCTTTATATCATGATATCTGATGTGATAAGTGTTGAGTACATGATACTTATCCACTCCTATTTTTGAGTAATATCATCTTATCAGCAACCTTGCCAGCATCTCTGCTTTGTGCACTTGGAATGGACCAGCTTTCACAACATGTTTCATTCATATGTGTATCATCAAAACTCCATATGCCATAAAAAATTCCTCCTTTTTGATGATGACAAACTCAATAGCTCAGCATCATTTTGCAATTCCTGACATACTTAGTAAAGTGTTCAAAATAGAAGATCACAAAAATAAAGCAGGTTAGTCAATTGGGTTATAAGCACTGTATAATCTACTTTTCCCCTTTTTACATCATCGAAAAGCTAGACTAATAAGTGAAAATAGTTTAATAATTCATGGTCACTGGGGTTATCACTAAAACAATCAAAACTGTTAGAGCAAGAACCCATCAATGTATTAAGAACACAGAAGTAGAACACATAAAGCAAATATTCATTTCATTCATAGAATAGGATACAATTATCACAACCCATTAATATCAATAAGAGATAAACAACTTGGACCAAAAACAGTAAGAAAATATGCCTAAGACACGAAGAGGGGCTTAAGTGGATGAGGAAGAAGGTATAAGGGAGGTCGGCTTCCTAATGATATCAGCATTGTCATCTCTTTCTTTTTCCAAGATAGATGTGAGGGAAGCAATTTGAGCTTGAATGACCTGATTCTCTTACTCATGAGCAGCTTGGGCAGCCTCCAGTATAGCTTGTGCCACTTCAACTTTACCTTGTTTGGCAGCAAGAGCATTCTTCAACCTTTGCATGGGGTTGTTAGCACTCCTCATAGAAACAGGTAACATAGCATGGTTCACTGACCTAATGACATCCTATGTGGTCTGCAGTGACCATACCTTGACAAGGACATGAAAATCCTTAAAGACAGAACTAAGACTCTTTGCATGTGTTTGATGATGAGTCTAGGAAGATCTATTGGAATTTCAGAATCTAACAGTTCCATCAAAGTGAGATCAAGGAAATTTGTAACTTTTCTTCTTTCCTATCTACAAAGGATAATTTTGTGAACCACATCAAAATAAAACTGATAGAGAGGTGACATCTCATTCTTAAGGACCCTTCGATGAGTAAGGAGAAGAGAATTTCTAGAGAATTTTCTAGATATAGGAAGAGCTGATGGGAGGTTATCTAGAGGAGTTCAAGTACCCTTCACATAATGACCCCAACCCCCAGTAGTAACATTCAAAATTCAACTCAGATCAGTAGGATAGAGATTAGTGGTTTTCCCATGAACAGTAGTTGAAAACATCTCCCCAATTGCAACCTTGTTAGTGTAAAACTCATAAACTTCATCTTTGCCAAACTTTCTTTAATGATCACCTTGCAGAAACAAGTATGACCATCACTAAGCTCTCAATTTGGTGACCAAAATATCCATTTCAGGTCCCCAAATCCAGTGACAACTCTACCCCTATCCAACTTGTATTTTTTAAAGTAGAGAATATGAGCTAACTGAGAGGCCTAGTCAGCAGGAGTATCAACATCAATATCATAGTCAAGATCTAGATCAGTGTGAGTAGAAAGTACAAGAGGAGTATCAGGAAAAAATTCAAAGTCTGAATCAGATGAGTCAGAAGGAACAGGTTTGGATACTTGTTTCTTTGGGCTATAAGTGGACTTTGAAGAACTTTTGGTGGAAGGAGAGGCTTTGACAATGGAGACTTTGACATAAGATGCTTTCACAGTAGATATTGAGGATGAAGAAGCTTTAGAAGTATGTTGGGATGAAGATCTATGAGTGAAGGAGGATTTTGGGGTTTTAGCAATAATGTGCTTCAGTTTTTATTTGGAACGAAGGAGAATATCTAGAGAGAAAGCGGTGGAGAAGTAGAAGGAGCGACCCGTTTCTTTTTATTTGCACGAAGTGCTTCTTCCAAAGAAGCATCTTCCCGTTATTTCTTTCCCCGAGTAAGTGGAATTCAAGGAGAAGAGACCACAGAGGAAGGCTTAACTTAAGCATCGTCATTGATATTAATGATAACAGAAGAGGGTTTTATTTAAGGGTAGATCTTGAACTTCAAGGGTTGAGATTAGAAATGGGTTCATCATCAGGATCAACAATTTGAAATGGGGTACGTGGTGGAAGTAAGGGTTTGGACTGGGATGTGATAGTTGAAGAAAATTAGGTGAAAGGGTTTGGAAAGTTTTTGAATGAAGTAAAATCGAAGAATTTTTTGGAGATTTAAGGAGATATTAAAGGAGGTAAGGTGATATTTGGATGAACTATAATGGAGGTGAAGGGATTTGTGACAGACTCAGTTGAGGAGGATAAAGAGGATGAGAAGAAAGCCATGTGGATAGTGAAACAGAAAATTATGATTGGTTGTAGAGAGGGTAAGAGGGAATGAAAAAAAAGAGAAGGAGGACGCGTATTTAACAGGGAGTGAAGGAATATGAACCGTGAAAGGAATATATTTGAAAGAAACGTAATTATGAAGGGGTCTGTACTTATGGGAAAGGTCTTACAGCTTTTTGGAGAAGATTGCTTTTGGGTTTTTAGTGGTTTAAGTGTAACGGAAAGGACCAAGTGAACAACCTGTTTCTCTTTTATGCTATCATGAGCAAGTGATAATCATACCTGAATTTTGAAGAGAAATAGACAAAATTTCCTTGATATTTCAGCCTTTCTGTAAAAATAACACATAGCTGAGTTAATTTGCTCTAAAACCTTGGAATTAGGATACACAACTAAATGTGTAAGACTGAATTAATCAACAATCACTTAAGTACAATCTTTTCTAGTCAATCATTGAGGGTGATTTATACAATTTTAATCATCCCCAAGGCCAACCTATTTTTTTCAAAGTGTTCTCTACTCAAAGCCTTAGTGAATATGTCAGCAATTTGTTCCTCAGTATAACAAAACATAATTGATATATGACTTTTTTTCAACATTATCTCTAAGAAAATGATGTCGAATATCAATATGGATGGTTCTTTTATGCTGAATATAATTTTTGGCAATATTAATTGCACTTGTGTTATCACAAAAAATGGGAACACAACTAACATCTATACCAAAGTCCATAAGTTGTTGCTTAATCCATAACAATTAAGCACAACAAGAACCTGCAACAACATATTCAGCTTCAGTAGTAGACAAACCTACTGAATTTTGCTTCTTAGTGGACCAGGTAATCAAACATGATCCAAGGAAGTATGCCATGCCAGTAGTGCTTTTCCTGTCTACCAAATACCCTGCATAATCAGCATCAGAGTAACCTACCAAATTAAAGTTACTACATTTCGGATACTATAAGCCAAGATCACTAGTTCCCTTCAAGTATCTGAAGATTCTATTCTCTAATTTTATGTGTGATTCTTTGGGCTTTGCTTGAAACCTAGCACACAGCCCTACACCAAACACAATGTCAGGGATGCTTGCTCTAAGGTACAATAATGATCCTATCATACCTCTCTGTAATTTTTGTTCCACATCAGGACCTGTTTCATCCAAATCATGCTTTGTAGAAGAGGCAATGAGAGTACTTATCTCTTTTACCTCTTCCATGGAGAACCTTTTGAGGAGTTTTTTGTCATACTTCTGTTGATGGATCATTTTCCCCATTGCTGACTATTTTATTTGCAATCCCAAGAAGTAATTCAGTTCCCCCATCATACTCTTCTCAAACTCAAAACTCATAAGTTTGGCAAACTCATGAGTCATATTCATGTTGGTTGAATCAAAGATAATGTCATCCACATATACCTGTACAATTGACAAGTCCTTTCCATTAGTTTTTAAGAAAAGGGTATTTCAATATTACCTCTGGTATGACCATGCTCCAGTAGAAACTTTGAAAATCTCTCATACCAAGACCTTGGAGCTTGTTTCAACCCATACAAAGCCTTATCCAGTTTATTCACATGATCAGGAAATTCTTTGCTTTCAAATCCTGGAGGTTGCTTGACATAAACCTCCTTTACGAGAATGCCATTCAAGTATGCACTCTTCACATACATTTGATAGAGAATGAACTCTATGTAGGTAGCAAAGACAATAAGTAATCTTATAGCTTTAAGTCTTGCTACAGGAGCAAAGGTCTCATCAAAGTCTATTTCTTCTTCTTGGTTGTATCCTTGGACCACCAATCCTGCCTTGTTTTTTATAACTGTTCCATGCTCATCAATACTATTTTTGTACACCCACTTAGTCCTAATTACTAATATATCTTTTAGGAGAGGAACTAAGTGTCATACTTTGCTTTTCTCAAACTTATTTAACTCTTCCTACATGGCTATGATCCAGTCAGTATCAAGAAATGCTTTAGTTACCTTTTTTGGCTCAATCTCTGAGAGGAATGCCTTGAAATCACACATACTTCTCAATCCATCCCTTGTAGTAATCCCAGAGGTAAGATCAGTGAGAACATTCTCAATAGGGTGTGATCCTTGATACTTGTATCCTCTTGGGATCAAACCTAGTGAGCTACTAGGTTAATTGCTAATGTTTTGAGCTGGGGCAGTTGGTGGTTCAGGTCCCCCTATCATTGTGCCTTCAGCTTCAGTTCTCCCTATTGAGGTGCCTCCATGTGTGGTATCACCAATCAATGAACCGGGTTGTGTAACCTGTTCCTTAGTGTCACTTCCTTCCTGCAGGTTAGTCTTAACATAGGATTCATCAAAAACACATGCATGCTTTCTTCAACACAGTTAGTTCTATTGTTTAAAACCCTATAAGCCTTACTATGAAGTGAATAGCTTAAGAAGATTTCCTCATCACTTTTAGCATCAACTTTTCCCAGATTATCCTTTCCATTATTGAGTATGAAACATTTACAACCAAAGATTCTAAAGTGAGAAATGTTAGGTTTTCTTCTTTTTAGTAATTCTTAGGGAGCCTTTTCTAACAAAGGTCTGATCATGCATCTATTTATGATATATGCCACAGTACTTATTGCCTCAGCCCAAAGGTTTTTAGCAATATTTGCTGCAAGCATCATTGTTCTAGCCACATCTTCCAAGGTTCTATTTTTCCTTTCCACCACTCGATTTTGTTGTGGTGTTCTAAGAGCTGAGAAGTTATGATCTATACCATTTGCTGAACAAAATTCTAAGAACTTTACACTTAAATTTTGTACCATGGTCAGATCTTATGGAAACTAATTAAGTGCCCAGTTACTTTTCAATTTTTTTAATGAAAATTTTGAAGACATCAAAATCATCTTCTTTAGAGGCTAGAACCAAAGTCCAGGTGAACCTAGAATAATCATCAACAATTAGAAAAAAATACCTTTTTCACCTCTGCTTTGAAGTTTCATGGATCCACACAAGTCCATATGAACCAGGTCAAGGCACTTGGTAGTGCTAACATGGTTCTTTGACATAAAAAAGATTTTACCTACTTCCCTCTTATATATGCATTATATAGCTTTTCTTCCCTGAACTTGGTCTTGGGTAATCCCAATACCATGTCTTTGGAGGAAAGTATGTTTAGTTGTTTCAGACTTGCATGACTAAGTCTCCTGTGCCAAAGGAGGGGATCATTTTCTATGGCACTTAAACAAGTAAACTCGGGTCCTGGTAGTGCCATGTTGTCAGCTTTGTATACATTTATGTATCTTCTTATAGTGAGCACAATCTCTTTGGTGTCCATCCTTTTGACTTTGACTTCTGCAGTAGTAAAAATAACTTTATTACCTTTGTCACACAGTCGTGAGATGCTCAACAGGTTATGATTTAATCCTTCTACAATATAGACATCCTCCAATGATTTTGACTCATATGGGCCAATTTTTCCAACTCTAGTAATGATTTCCTTTTTTCCATCACCAAAAGAAACTCCTCCTCCATATATTTTGGAGAGTGAAAGGAACTTTTTCTTATCCCCAGTTATGTGTCTTGAGAAAGCATTGTCTAAGTACCAGTGCCTTTTGCTTCCATTCAACTTCTCCTACAAAAGAAATCAATGGTTAGACTTAGGAACCCAGACAAGCTTGGGTCCTATTTTATGAGTGAAAAGATGAATTAAATTTCTTCTAGTCCATGTAGGCAACATGTAGTGCAATCTGTTTCTCTGATCAAAACTAGTTTTGTTCTTTTTATCTGAGAAAATCTGTTAGCCAGGTTTTGAATATTTGATCTACTTTTAGAAGCCACTGGATATTCAGTGGTGGGATGTCCAAGGTTGCCATAGATAAAACATAAATCTTTAGGATCATCAAAACTTTTGTGGAATCCTAACCTAGACTTTTCATTGTTATTTCTTTCACTCAACTTGTGAACAATTCTTGAGGAGTTTGTCCACCTATTTGCTCTTTCAAGATCAAGTTTTAGTTTAGAAACTTCTTGACTCAACTTATTCATTTTTTCAGTTAAGTCATGGCATTCTTGTTTGTATTTAACTAGCTCAAGTTCAACATTTTCTTGTTCTTTACTCATATCCTTTTCCCCATTTTTAGTGAGTTAATTTGATAACTTCAGACCTAAGATCATTGTTTGAATTCTCAAGTTCTGCAACTTGTTTCTTGAGAGTAAAATTTTCCTTGTCAACTATACCTGTGCAAGCCTTTAAATCGATGAGATCAAATTTGAGACTTGCAAGACTGTTGAACAATTCATCCCTATTAGAAATTAATTCTTGGAAGTCATCAATCAGTTCACTCATCAAGAAAACAAGTTTTGGTTTTAAAAACAATTGTAGTTTTTCTTTGAGTTCAAGTATACTTATCTCCGAAGCATCATCTTCTTCTTCTAAGTCTGAGTCTCCAAGATTCATGAATGC
Organism: Capsicum chinense; assembly: GCA_026120095.1. Classification (NCBI taxonomy): domain Eukaryota; kingdom Viridiplantae; phylum Streptophyta; class Magnoliopsida; order Solanales; family Solanaceae; genus Capsicum; species Capsicum chinense. The sequence continues at coordinate 8,796,120 of JAPEIP010000005.1, read as the reverse complement.
AGCTTCATCAACTTCATCGTCATCGTAATCAGATCCCCAGACTGTATCAGTGCATGTTCCTCCTTTCTTTTTGCCTTTTCTTTCAGTTCTTTTTCAGCCCTTTCCTTCTACCATTCTGTTTCCCAAACTGGATAGTCTCTAATTTGATTATCAGTTTTACCACATCTGTATCAACCATTTGGATTGTCATTGGAATGTTTCTTACTACCTGTTCCCTTCTTCTTCTTAAAGAATTTACTGAAGTTCTTAGTTATGAAAGCAACTTGTTCCTTATAAAGTTCAAATTCCTCATCACTATTAGAAGCTTTCAATGCCAAGATTTTCTCAGGAGCTTCTTATTCTTTGGTTCCATCAACTTCAATTTCATAAGTCATTAAGTTTCCTACTAGTTCATCCAGGGTCATACCTGTAAGAACCTTATTTGCCTCCCTGATTGCAGTTACCTTAACATTCCATTTTGATTTAGGTAATACCCTTAGTACCTTTTTGATTTGTTCCTCCTAAGAGATGACTTTTCCTAAGGAAGTCAGCTCATTTGTTAAGGTGGTAAGCCTTTTCATTTTCCTTTATTTTAAATGCCTCATACTCAGTGAAAAGAATAGAAATCTTGATTTTTCTTACTTGAGAGGTACCTTCATGAGCATTCACCAGTGCATCCCAAATTTGCTTAGTAGTATTTCAGGTGGATACCCTATTGTATTCAGCAGGTCTGAATCCATAGACCAATATGTTCTTGGCCTTAGCATTTTTCTTCAAGGCCAATAAGTCATCAGGAGTGAATTCACTCCTTACTTTCTTGACTGGTTCACCCTCAACCAACTTCATTGGAATAGTGGGACCATCAGTAATGCTATCCCATAATTCATAGTCTTCACCTTGGATGAACATCTCCATCCTTGCTTTCCACTAGATAAAGTGAGACCCATCAAAGAGTGGAGGTCTAGTAGTTGACTGACCTTCACTGTGATCAGTAGGAGGTGCGGAATTCATCATTGATATTTTCTTAGGTGCTAGCCTTATTTAAGACAACCTCTCTCTGATACCATTTGTTAAGAATGTGTGCCCTACTAATTTTAATATTTTACTCTACTGGTTGCCTATTTGTGGAACAAGTAAGTAAACGTGGTTCACAGAAGTAAAAGCTGAACATAGTGTTTTTACGTGGAAAACACCCATCTCAAGAAAAGTGTGAAAAAACACGACCTGTACCTCTACATGATTTAAACCCAACTTCACTATAACTCTTGAGCCTCAACAATCAACAATATTACAAGACTTCTTGTAAAACTAGGAATTAAAACTTCTAACTCCTATACTATGAAAACACAAATCTTCCCAAGATAAGTGTTCCTAAGTCTTTGAGTTCCCTAACTTAAAGACACAACTCCTAACTCAGTTTATAGATCACTGAGACTAGAACAATGACTCATTACAATTCAAAGAAACTACCTACTACAAACAACCTAAGACTGGCTAAGTAAAGGACTAGGTTCTTCTTCAAGTAAGTGAACTATTTTGCTGATTGTTGATTATCTTATCAATGCGTGAGTAATTGAACTGAATGTCATCTCTCCTATTTAAGCCATCACCTGGAGTCCTCAAGTTGATGTACTTTTCTATCTTCAGTAGAACTCCTAGGTGGTTTCACTTACTCTCCATGTTTGAATAGGACTCTTCTCCTTTATCTCATGATATCTGATGTGATAAGTGTTGAGTACATACTTATCCACTCCTATTTTTGCGTAATATCATCTTATCAGCAACCTTGCCTGCAGCTCTGCTTTGTGCACTTAGAATGGACCAGCTTTCACAACATGTTTCATTTACATGTTTATCATCAAAACTCCACATACCCTAACATATACTCTAGAACAAGTCCAAATTTCAAATAAATTTTAAAAAACATGAATCAAACATACTCCCTTTATATTGCCATATCATATAGAAGTGCTAAATTAACTTCAACAAAAAGTAACTAGAATGTAAACGTCTCCAAATTCTGTCCTAGAGATAAAAGGATAATAATTAATGAAGGCATAATACATAAATAGGATCTTTAACTTGACATCAAATTATAACCATGATCTTTAACTTTGCTCATGCACAAGTAGGCCCTTTAACTGTATGAAAGCTGAACAAAAAACACTCCAATTCTACTTGGCAAAATGCGTGATTACACTCAAAATTACGTGCGTGGAAGTAAAAATTGG